>JAKWBJ010000216.1:1200000-1800000 GCA_023159175.1 Wohlfahrtia magnifica | reverse complement strand
TCAAAAATATGCACCATACGAGTATATAAACGTTTTAATCATCGAATTTCAATTACGATTGCAAATGTTCAAAACTGAGAAGACAGCGATTCCACTAAAAATGTTTTCCTCACCATTTAATATCGTTGTGGATACAGTTCCCAAAGAGTTTCAAATGGAAGTGATTGACATGCAGAATAATACCGATTTAAAAAATGTATTTCTTTCAGTAAACATCGAAAACTTTTATAAATCATATGTGAGCCCTGAGAAATTTCCGCTTTTGACGAAAAATGCAAAGCAAATGATGTCTCTGTTTGGAAGTTCGTATGTATGTTTGCGAACAATTATTTTCAACCATGAAATTCATCAAAAACGACCACCGATCAAGACTAAGTGATGCACGATTAGAAAGCTGCGTGCGTGTAGCCACATCATCAATTCCAGCTAATATCGATCAGCTTGTATCAAAAAAACAGTGCCAAATTTCTCACTAAAAATACTTGCCTTTTTTTGCATTAAAATCTGTGTGTGAAATCTTTATTTCTTTTACATTTTTTATTATAAGTACAATTTTTTATTTATAATGTTTATTACAAATAAAATTTTGTAAATTATTAAAAGTGTTACTTTAAGCAAGGCCCTCAAAAAATTTAAATTGGCCCGTTGATAAAAAAGGTTGCTCACCCCTGATTTAAAATATAGTGTGTTTTATGTTTAATATACTATTTTATATGATTTATAATACTAACTATATAAGATTTATATTATTGGTGTAATTGAAATAAAGGGTGGCCATAATTGAGGTATCATTTTAATTTTAATAAAAGAAGACTTTTTTCAGATATTAAGAAGATTTTTATTTGAGTTTATTACAAATAGATTTCGGTTAAAAATGAAAAATTATGTCGGTCAAGTGACTTGATAGGCCTCCAATCTTTTATCAAAATTATAAATCACGTTTTTCGATAAAATGTTATCAATGTTGAAAACCTGTTGAAACCACATATTCTCTCTCTCTCTCTCAATCATCAATTTTCCGCCACAAAGAGCTTCGGATCATATCTCTGTAGCTACTTCCATTCATCGTAATCCTATTTCCATTTTCGTTTTAAAAAATGTGGTCCGATGATTCGTCCGGACCACAAACCACATCAAACCGTAACATTTTGTTAATGTAATGGTTGCTTTAAGATAACTCTTCGATTCTCTGCACCCCAAACGCGACAATTCTGCTTGTTAGGCTTCGTTGGAAAAATTTTGCCATTTGAAATAAATATTTTAACCCCAGAATGTCCAATTTGGTTCTCTTAGACCATTTTTGACTTTAATGCTCAAGAACGAAGACCATGAGTTCTACAATTGAAATATTTTGAATCGAAATTGAAATATTTTGAATGGATTTGTGGTAGATCGGGGCACATTAAGTGGGTGAAATCCCATTATTTATAAACAGTGCACTAAATGCACCTTTGTGATCTGGCTGGATAACAAATTATTATTTTGAATTTGTGTTTGTTTTACGTCGTTGTCATAAGCAAAATTAAATGCGGATTCCCTTTTTTATTATATCATATCTTATATATCACAAAATTTTGATTTCTTTCAAAAATGTACTGAGTGAAACATCTTTTTATTATATAGTCTTTGCTACAACGGCGTAGTCGGTAGCCGTGTTGCTGCTAAAATAATTATTCTCGTATGTATACATGTACTCGTATTATATTTTTGACAGCTTGTAGTCTATGGCCAGTATCCTTGAATGTATTTATAGCATCAGTCCAAAACATTCACGTCTTTAGCGTTAAGGTCGCTAACAGTAAAATTGTAACAATTTTACTTTTGCAGAAAAAAGAAGATGAAAAAGACTGAGTCCATTTTTACAAAAATCCATATATAAAAAGAAATTTAATTAAAGTTGTTCGCCAACAACTCTAAATAATGTGGCAATAATTATGTAACAGTTTATGTGAAATAAATTACAAAATTATAAAGTCACAACTCAAAATAATAATAGTATTGAGTTTTGATGTACGAGATGATGTGATGATGAAAACGAAGTTTTCGTGGTAGATAGAGGTTTGATCTGTGAGTTGGATTTTGCAAAAAAAGTGATTTTTAAAAATTTTGAGATGCGACTGTTCATGATTTAGTGTGCGATATATGCTGTCGATGAAAGAAACACATTTACACATTACATTTCTTCGAGGTTAACACCATAAGGTTAAGTTTATACCAAGAACAAAGCGCATCTAAGTCACTTTGTAGTATATTATGATCAGTAGGTTGATTGTAGCTCTTTTATAAACGAAGAAAACAGATGACTTCCCTGCGAACACCAGATAATACAGCAATTGACTTAGAAGTAACTCGTTTAAAACAAACATTCTGCTTCCTATTCGTTAGATAATATGAAATCTATCAAAGGCAATTCGGAGTATGGAGATCGGACGGTTATTATTTGACTGGTTTAACCGGTTTTTTTGGTTTTGCCGAATACGGTTTTTTTTAAATGTCAATTTTTCGAATACCGAAGAAACCGGTTATTTTAACACTAACAATCGGTTCACTTAAATATATATTATATTTATACGTTTTTATATTTCTTATTACAAATATGCTCATCGTTTAAATATTTTTCTAAATTTAATATCTAACGTCTTATATACATACATGTATATAAATGGCAACCGTGAACGTCTCACAAAGAACGTGAAAACGATGGTAGATCTAAAACGATATACACACACATACAAAAAATATTAATTTTTTATATATAGAGAATGATGATTAACTAGAGTCATCGATCTATAAACGCGGGCCCCGAACGGCAAATGTATTAGTAAGTGAAGGTTTTCACAATGTAAATCAGGCATGTGCAAAAGTAAAAATGTAGTTGAGAACATGAAAATTACTCTCTCGGAGAAGTAAAGTTGATGTTTTAAAAAAATTAAAAAAAAAAAATCAACAAGCACCCGCCGCACATGCGCATTTGACGCTGTTTCAGTGACAACCAGCGTTGCCAAATGTGCAGAATTATCTGTATATTACAGTTTTTGAAGCATTGAGCAGTTTTGAAGTTTTATGTTTCCAAATAATTGTGCAGATTTTGCAGTTTTAAACATTTTAGTTTTTGCTTACAATTAATAACTGTGGTGAGGTTTATTCGTACCTTTTTCATTTTTCATTTTTCATTTCAATTTCACTCGTTTTCGGCTTACAGAATGTATCCGTTACGAGTATATGTATATTTTTTTGCTGTATGTGCAGTTTTTTCACTTGAAAATCATTTTTTTTCTTTTAAATTTTCAGTTTTTCTAACAAAAATTATGGCAACACTGGTGACAACTAAAAGCAAAATAGTATGCATTTTTTAAAATTATTTTTATATGCCTAAAAAATATATGCAAGAGCGTAAGAATACGTGTCAATTGAACGCGAAGAATTGTTCTATGAAATGAACATCAATGGTGTAAATGTTCATAACCAGTCGCTATCAATGTTGTGAGGTGATACTGCTGTTGAAAATTGTCAGATGGTATGGTCTGCGATTGAACCGCGGATTTCTTGCTTGGTGGGCGGGTGTCTTACCTAATGTACTACAGTGGCACATAATATTAAATACGTGGTGCATGCATTTATGTTTCTACAAATGTCCTCTAAAGTGTGAAAATATTTGGAAATCGATGGAAATTATAAATCTAGATATATTGAATGTCCTTAAATACTAAGCTGGAAATGCTCGTCGACACCAGGAATTATTAACCATCTTAAATATGTCTATAAGGCGCCAGCAAATAAAACTCTAACATAATCAAAATCACTGGATGAAAGGAGGTTAGGACGAACTAGGACGTCTAGGAAGAACTGTCCGTTAAGGCCTTAAAAAACCAAACGTTGTTCTAGCATACCTATTTGCTAGAAACTACAATATTTGATATAAATTTATCAACTTTATTTGCTAATGTAACAAGAATTGAGAAGAATTTTTTTAATAAAAGAACCGGCTAACCGGTTATTTGTAGTAGACGAACCTTTTCGAAAATCATGTTGTGTCGGAAATAATAAAAATGAAACATGGTGGCAAATATTGTTGGTTATTATTTTCTCAACAAGTTTTCATATTGTGCTCCACTTAACAGTACTTCTGTTTCAGGATAATAACCGGATTTGATGCATAAATTAAAAATTGTTGTAAGAGAGATAGGTAATGCTTTAGTACATTTAATTCAAACACAATTCGGAATTCCATACGGCACAAATTTATTTAATTGACAGATTCGTCAATAAGCCGTATTACAATTGATAAATTGATAAATATGAGTTCGATTCGTCAAAGCATGTATAAGTATACGATGATGAGAATAAATGAGCAAATGTATCTCTAATGGATAGGTCATCATAAAATTCAGCGCCTTCATATTTCATTACTGATAGAAATATTAAGGATTCTTTTTTTCTATTTTTGAGTTGACAACTTATAAATGGACTTGGGATCAAATTTTAAATTATTCTGCATTTTCTTTAAGTAATTTGAATAGCAAAATTGATTAATTGAATTATATTGAGCACGTATAAGCGTGTATCTTGCATAATCAACAGCAGATGCAGATTTTCTATATAATTTTTTTAGTTTGTACTCTCTGTTTTTAACAGTAGAAAGATCTTAGTGTTTCACGGAGGTCCACAGTGCTTAAAGACAAAGTTTTTAGGAAAACATTTATTCATACAAAATGAATGCGTCTTCTCATAGAATTCATGAATTATATCGTCAATAATAACCGGATTAATCATATGGACAGAAGAAAAAAGTAGGTTTACCTACTCTGTATTATTAATAGGGTTCCCAGATTCAACATTGACAAATTCTTGAGATTTATAGAAAAAATCTAGATTTTTAAACAAAATTTTGAAGGTCAAATATATTGGGTATTCGAAAAACGTTGGTTACAAATTGTCGATAGATGGCTCTAAAATGTAATATTGCTGGTAATATTAATTGCAACAGGCAACACTATAGCTTATTTATGACAATAATGTGCGAAAAAGATTATGAACGAAGCAATACGAAGCTTCGTAGACAGTGGGAAAGCAAGGATTGAAACCAAGAAAGGTAATGCCATATGTATGGTGATATTCGTAAGGAATTCATTTACAACGGCCAGAATTGATCAATAGAAAAGATGTTGGTTTCCTTCAAGAAAACGCTAGTCCACGCACATCTTTGATGAACCGGCAGAAACTGAGGTAGCTTGGCTCGGAAGTTTTGATGCATCCACCATATAGCCCAGACCTTACATATTCAGATTATTATTTGTTTCGATTTTTACGGAACTCTTTTAATGGAGTAAATTTAAATTCCGTGGAATTCTCTAAAATGCAATTGCATCAGTTTTTCGCTTCAAAGTTCTATACTGTTGGAATAATGACTTTACCCCAAAAATGGCAAAACGTTATCGATCAAAATGCCACATATTTGATTTAATAAATTTCGTTTCAAATATAAGAAAAAGGTGTTTTGTTTTTGGTAAAATTTGTAAACGAACTTTTCTAAATTTAATTATATATTTTTTAGACAAACTAAGCTAGGCTACACAAATACACTTAAAACTATGCGTTATTGGTTCCTAAAATGCTTTATAGTTTTTTATAAAACTTTGTGCAAGAAACTCTTTAAAAAAAGTACCATAATATATCTTGACAAATCATATTTTTTCTTGATTCTTGACATGCTGTAAAAATTCTTGTAAATCAAGCAAAATCAAGGCCATCTGGCAACCCTAATTACTTAGCAAATGATTAAGGAGATTGTACTTAGTCCTTTTAAAACACAACTGTTTTCCTCGTGCGTAAGGTTGTTTCAAGTTAATGATTGAAGGTAAAGATAAAATTATTTCAATTGTAGGATGATGAGCCAGTAGACTATGAATGCATTAAGTGCGATACTGATTTGTCATAGACATTGCCGGAATATAATACCCATCTTCACGCGAAAAATTCCACCTTATTAAAGGCATGTTAAAACCACCAACAACAATAATAGAATCTGTTAAGTTAGAAGAATTAGCAATATTCTCGATATACATATTCAGTATTTTTCTAATAAGCTATTTTCGATGTATTTGGGGTAATATATGAAGTAGAAACAAATAATTTTCTATCGTTAAGTTTAATGGCCACAGCAATGAATTCAAAATATCAGATTGAATCAGCTAATTATGAAAGCTTCAGAATGAAAATGACTCGAAACATATACATACATATAGTATATTGAAATGATGCTCTAAAACCATTGTATAAGCTCTCGATAATCAAACATTTAAAACAATTTTAAGAATTTTAAATGTGCCTGAGTGCCAACTTTAGTAAAGTAAATTTTTATCCGAAATTTGGAAAAAAATTGATCAGTTACAAGAGTGAAGTCCATTTTATGTCGCTATTTCATGCGTCCCATAGCTAAGCAGTTTTGTCCTGTTTTTCTTTTTTCTTTTGATTCAGTTATTTTCTAGAATACTTTTTTTCAATTGTTAAACATCTGAACGCAAAAACGTAATCGAAATGCAGAATAGAGGTGATTAATCAAAAATATTAACAGGGATGAAAATACCGTTATGTTTTCGACATGTTAAAAATAAAAAGTCAAAATATTCAAAATGGCTATATTTAGTAAAAGGCTATATTTAGTCCAAAGTTCAATGTTAAGAATTTTGTATTTAAAAGACAAAGAAAACGCAGTTGAAGTGTATTTTGTTAAATTTTTTGTTTTTAATTTTAATGGGAGGGAAAACAACAGGAATCATTTGGTATAAGCAATTAAACTGTCGTAGAATTTCCATTGAATTTTTATATTCAGAACAATAAAATAGTAAAATTTATGATGCCATGATCTGCATACGATCAATAAGAATAACTGTGTGTACATATGTATACATACATATATTTTTTAGATACAATACACACAGATACAATCGTAATTAAATTCGAATCAATACAATACAATAAAATAAAAAAAAAATTAAAAGTTCTTTCTAGCAGAGTAATTTGCCAATTTAATGGGTTTTTGAACCAAAAAAAGCGAATGGAATACGTTCAAACAAAAACAATTTTGCCAACGTTTTTATTTTAATTTTTTTTTTTCGAAATTTTCAAACAGACCAGAGCAAGTGTTGAAATGTACAGGAGAAGAGATCATCGATCGATCGTAAGATGGATCGTATTTTGTTTCACTTAATTTTTTTTTGGGTTTTTTTGTGAAATCAGTGTCTGTAAAAAAGGAAACAGAATTTCCTGTGAAATGGTATTCCATTTTGAAAATGTCAGTTTTATAGCTGCCCAATTAAATTTTATTTGGCAACATCATTAATTAAGAATTTAACGACACTCTTTACGAAATGATCATCAATAAATGCTATGGAAAGGTACCATAATACACGGTACGGGATATGACGAGTATATATTGTTGCTCATTTCTTTCTTTGAAATTAAAATGTTTCTGGCCGTTTTCGTAAATTTGGGTTGCCTGTTGGAATTGCTCGAAGTCTGTTTCATTTCAATCGACAAATGTTGTCGTGATTCTTAGTATTGGTGAAAAAAAAAAAATGTGAATAGATGTTTCATGGTTCTTGTATTGTTGTTTTTGTTTTATTTAATGCACTAAGGTTGATGTGGTACAGTAGTACGATTATTTAAATTGGTGCGGAATTATGGAAATTCGTCAATAAAATTTAACGAGTAGCAAAACCAAAAAAAAGTAATTTACGATGCTCTTCCTATGGATTAATGTACGGTAATAACATAATACATTTATACATATTAACAGGGTACAAAAAAATGTTGTTTCGTATCCAGACATTCATTGGTGAAAATTTTCAGGCAAATTTAGAACTTTAAGCCACTAAAACTTTTATTGAATTTAACTATTAAATCAAAGAGATTTTTGTTATCGTAAGGCTTAGCGAATAGTAATAATAATATTGTATAATAGGATTACACAATGTACCCACTAGGAAGTTAAGAAATACATGCTCCGAAGTCTTAGCGTGCAATTTTCTGAATTTTATTATCGCCTTATTTATATAAGAATCAAATAATGATGGCATACATTTTACTGGAATAAATAAATACACTAGTCGCCAAAAGTCTACGCTCCCCATTCATTTCATTTCATAGTTTTAGTGCAAAAAATAAAAAATAAATTTTTTTAAAAACCACAAAATTGTTCATAAAAACTATTCCTTATCTTTGAGTGAGGAGCGTAGACTTTTGACGCCTAATGTATGTACGAGTATGTATAAAAGCAAGAGAAATGTTACACTTTTGCATCCCATTATATCGTCAGTTTTGTTTTTTTTCCTCCCAAAGTTCGTTAAGGCCACCACTTGCTGCTTTGAATCAAAAATATATGTTGCAAATTTCAGTATATGAGAGTGTAATGTATGTGAAATTTTTTTTCACGATTTTACTTCAGAGTTTGAGAACATTATCACGTACAAACACAATGTTTGCTTTGCAAAAGCAAGGTGATACTATTTTTAATTTAATAGCTCCGTCAATTTTCAACGATTTTTAAATCGTAAGACTCATTTTATCATAACTAAACACAGTTTCTGAAGTAATTCATATACAGTGCAGTTCCTATATGAATAAATATAAACTTGAAAAATTGAAAACATTCGATGTAAAAGGTGTTTGCCTAAGAATTTCACACAAGTTCTTTAAGTTTACTTAAGTAAAGTATATATTGTTTAGGAAATCTATTTCTTTGTTTTCCGTTTCTGTTCGGAAACTTAAAAGCAGTTAATATTAAGTTAAGTTTTCAGCTTATAAGTTTATGAAGGTACGAAAAACAGGTTTTTTAATTTAGGCGTTTTGAAAATTTCATAGACAGATTTCAGATTTCAGATTGTCAGAAAAGTAGTATCACTTCCCAGGTATTTCAACTCGGTGTTTTTTTGTCGCACCGTGTTCTTTTTCAAAATATCATATACTTCTATCAGCGGATCCACATTCCACAATTCTTCTTTCATTATAAAAGTAACACCTCTCGGTTTCATGTTCAACCAGTACCGATCTCGATTTTGATACTCAAAACTGCAGTATTTAATCCTTTCGCAATTTCCCCAACAGATCTATTAAATTTAAATTTTAACTTGGTTTTGCGGCTTAAATTACTAGCTTACTTACTTACTTTACCCATCCGGCGTTGCTGGGAATCTATACATATACATGTATGTGTATTATAAATTCAATTCTTTTCCAATTCTATCCTTTTTTTTGCCACCTGTCTTTCTTTATTAAGAAAATGGTAAGACGACTTTTGACGTCTCCCACTGATATATTTATTGAGATGTACGATAATAAATATTATCTTTAAATGAAAGTTCCACACTGACCCTTCCTGTGAAGTTAATATTTGATCTTAAGATTTGAATAGCATGTAGAAAGTTTGAAGACTCTACCTGTTGTAGTTCCCAAGATATACTGTAGTAACTTCGTGTTTCGTAGAACGGAATATGAACCAAAAATATTTTAACCCTTATTAGACCCTCAAAGTATAATATTTGAAAATACACTTTTAAGCAACACCTTTTAGATGATGAGAAGTGTTAGCTAAGAAAAAATTTTGCTTTAAGAAGAAAAAATACAGAAGAAAAGTTATTAATTTTGTTCGTTTTCGTTTCGTTAACTGGATCTATATATTTGTGCTCCAAATTTCAACAAAATCGATTTAGTCGTTTACGCGTGATTGACTCAAAAGCAAACTGAATAAGCAAAATTCTCATATGACCTAATTTTGCCCGTTATCTCACGATTTTAACCTCGCCCTGGTTCAAATTTACAAAAAAAACATACCCTATAACACTTTAATTAAGTAGATTTACCTGTGGGCAAAATTTCATCCAAATTGGAATGTTAGGAAACATAAAACTTTGTTTTGAAAAGAATAAAATAGTAATATTCACTTATTTTGTACGTATTCCCCCGATTTTGAAAAATGTACATTTTCATTAGTTGATCTATCTGTGTTTCAAATTCAAAAAAAAAAATGCAATAGCATTTTAATTAGGAGCTACAAAGCATGCCTAGCTCATATGACGTACTTTGACACGTGTACCACCGATTTTAACTTCTCATAGTTTTAAAAAAAAAGGCATAGCCTATTACACTTTCGTTAACCAGATCTATATGTGTTTCAAATTTCGTCGTTTACGCGTGATTGAATGATAAACAAATAAACTTACAAAGAGTAACCCCTCGCGCATTGCTGGGAGCCTGCCTACACTTGCTTCTTGACTGACGTGGATAGATAACGAAGTTTCAACTGTTACCGCTCTCCACACATGCAAAATTCCATAGTTTCTTAAAACTAATGGTTTGAATTGACCGCCAAGTTATTTCAAAACTTCAACTCAAGATATACAAATATCAATATCGACTTTGAGGGGGTACCATGCCACTTATTCAATGGTTTTTATTATCTAAGAAGTCATTTAGAACAAATTCAAAATCTTGCATTCTAACCGTCCTCAAGGTATACAAATATTAATAATACCGTATGTCATTGTATACTGGTAACTTTTCAGGTGACAATAAAAAATCATAATATGAAAAATGAAGGGCATTTTGTTGATATTTGTATGGGAATATATAGGAAGCTTCACAGTTTAACATAAACCATTCGTGCAAGCTTCACATAAACCATCTACAGACTATCCCCAACGTACACTGAAATATTTGTTGAAAGTGGTCGACCCGTTTCCGCAGTTAGTGGTGACATCAAAGTGTACACTTCTTTTTATATATATCATTTAGATGTATGTATATATGGATTTATTATTATTATTTATTTTTTAAAATTAAATTATTAACTTTAATGTGAATAATAAAAAAAACTACCCGGGTACAAAATCATAGTAATTAAAAATGTTTGGAAACAAATTATAAACAAAAATTGCAACTTAAAATTATAAAATTATCTTAAGAGCTAAAAACAATATATTTTAGACTTTTAGGGCAAATGAACTAAATTCACTTTTTGGTATTTGGATATACACATGTTGGTGTTTGTAAGTCAAATATGGAGCATTTAACTGAGTTATGGATACCCATTAATTTACCATTAATTATGGCTATCAATTCGGTAATTATGAAAGTCGTTCATCACGTGCCAAATCAGGTAAAATCACGGTAATGTTAACTGCTAATTTACATCAAAGTAACGGTCCAAAAAGTGTAGACTATAGATGAGCAATTATACGGATATCGTAGATGTACCCGTTTCAAAGAGTATATGTCGCCAAAGTCTAAAAAGTGTATTACAAAGTTGTTATAAGCTGGGGGTTCTCTCAACTCCTACCCTTTGCATGGCCAGTTGTATACTGGAAGGCCAATAGAAAGCAAACTTCAGACAAATATATGAGAAAGAACGGTTTTAGATTTGTTAGTTCCCATAGAAACTCAGGAAGAAATGCTACAACAAATAATTTTTTTACGTCTCTTGAACTATAGGATAAATTAGTTCTTGGAACATAACGCTCGTGGAACAGTGAGAAAATACAAATGTATATTTCAGGCAATTATTTTCTACAAAATTTGAATATAATGCGACTTTACGTACGTACATATATGGAAACAATGAAAGAAGCCGTAATAATTATATCTATCATGCTTTCAACACCGTCTGTAGAAGACATTGACGGCTAAGCGAGAAATTGTAAAAATAAAGGACATGCGACCACATGGATAAGTTACTGGGCGAATATACTTGCAAGTACAGGATGAGTCACTGACCGCTACCTTTATTTTTTAGCGCAGTAGATGCAGCAGCATTGGCATCATATATTATATACATATGTATGTATGTATATGCAACACAATGCGCAATTCACTTTCGCAGATCGTCATTGAAAATTTTTAAAAGATCTTAAGGCAGGATGACACGATTGTCTCAATGTACCAATTTTTATTGTGCAGAACTGAGGCTCAAAAAAGAAGTTGTTCCAATCAAATTCTCTGCAGTCACATGATTGCTCCCATTTAAATAAATTTGATTGTCGCAAATTAGCGCATTAATTGGATTAATTAGAAAAAATTGCCAACTTTCAGGCACATGATTGTTCTAGTATAGGGTAAATATGAAAAACAGCGATTGTTAGATTGCAATTTTTTTTTACATTTCAATAAATTAAAAAAAAATTAATTCACTAAAATAATTATTTATCTAAATTGGAATATAATTACAAATTATATTTAATCCTCAAAAGTAAAGATAATTTGTTCTTTAAATAAAAACTAAATAAAAATTGCATAGGTTTTGATTATCGTGTGTCGATTGTCGCACTAGGGTTGTATTTAATTGGGATAAATAAGCATAGTAATGTTGCGACATGCCGTTTGAGCGAATAAATTGTGTAATCACGCGATTAGCATATAATACAGACTAATTATTGTTGCATTACGTCAATCGTGTGATCCTACCTTTAGTTTGCAGTTATCTATTGAAAACATAAAAAAACGTGCTCAATATTCTAAAGTGGTGGCAAAAACTTATACTCGAACGGCAGTGAAGATTATACACTCAGTGAAATAAATACAGCGTACAACACTAATTACGTTTTTTAAAAACCAATTGGCTTTATTTCAGGAAAATTTTTTTAACAAATCAAAACCTCTTTAGGGAAGAACTCAATGTACTCAATACGAAACTTATGTATGGAATAACTTAATCCTATTATAATTAAGAAACTATGTACGTATATTATTTTCGAACGAAATAAATATAGCGTACAAACTAAAATTACCAATATTTTTTAAGTAGGCTTATAGCCCAATATTTTATTGTACCAAAATTGAATATAATGACATCATTCAGTCGTCTTGGCATAGATTTGACTAGACTTAGTAACATTCAGAGCGGTATACTATATTTGCTATTTTTCAAGAATGCACGTCCTCAAACCCTCTAAAGTCTTAAATTGGCGGCCTCTAGCATTAAAGCATTGTGATAGAATGGCCCAAATAACTTTTATGAGTTTTAAATCGGGACGACCATTCCATCACATTAATGTTTTTATCAAAAAAAAAAAAAAAAAAAATGTTTATTTGCTTTGGAATTTTGGAATACCGCGATATCCTTTATATGGTTTTATATAAGTATGTCTTCTCAATCAGCGGCGATATTATAAATAAAGAAGAAAAGAAAGTTGAGCGAAACGTAAATAGCAACAATGAAATTATAGAATGTATGGCTTGTATGGCTACACGTAGATAAAATTAAGTAATTAGTTCTAAGATTGGCTGATTATTAGGCTTGGCTGATTATCATTTGCTAGGAAACAACTGGATGTTTTTCATGCTAAGCTGTTCGACTGTGACAATTAAAGCTATAATAGGGCTTACACCCCTGTACGTCTTTGTAAAGAAACGTCATATAAGGAGTGCTTTGACCGTATGGTCGTGTGGTCGATCAGGGACTATATGAATCCTAAACTAGTTTTCAAATGAATATTCGAGATGTTCTCGGATCTCGGGGAATAAGTAAGGGGCCTTGTGTGGACTCCGGTAGTCTAAAGTGGTTCACGGATGGATCGAGGACTGACAAGAGTGTAGGAGCACGGATCTTTGGACCAACTACAAGGATCTCCGGACCTATCGCCAGTGTCTTTCAAGCTGAATTTCACGCAATTTCAGTGTGCGTTGGAATAAACCTACAGAGAGGCATCAGATGTCTCATATAATCATATTTTTGAATAGTCAGCCAGCATTGACGCCAACAGCTTCATGTTCGCTGGAATCGCGGTTAGTCGAAAAGTGCTTTAGCGGTCTTTAACAGCTTGGTGCGCCTAACAGGGTCGTGCTTTACTGACGAACTCGCGAGGGTGGAGTTGTGTGCCGCTATGGTATGCTAGGTAAGACACCCACCTGCCAACCAAGAGGTCATCGATTTAATAGCAACGCTTATAACTTGCTAGCGACTGGCTATAAGTATATTTACGTTATGAAAAACTTCTATAATTAATGCAGTTAAATGAGTCTAAAAAATAGAACCGGGTGCAGCTCATTGATTGAGAGAAGTTATGTATGTATATACAAAAAGAGTTTAGGCCTTCAAATTGAAATATCTCTCTAATCCTCAAATATTTTAAGTGAAATTCATTTTCATAGCTCTCAAAGTCCTTTTTCAAGTAGGATCTATTATAGTTTCTAATCTTCTTCTCATAGAATGACAGAATTCTTTGTAATATTAATTGGTACATTTGCCCATATATTCAGTAGGAGATATTTTTCTCCTAAGCTGGCGCTTGCGTGATTTGGACCTCATATACGCCCATAAATTCTCTTTATGAACTAATGGGTAGTTGGAATATGTACACGTGGGCCTTTGTATGTGCTTATAAATGTAAAAATGTGTATTTAAAACATACAAATTATCTTCACTGTTATATTGTACAAGAATATTATTATTATTATAATCGTTTTAAAATACTATTTACTTTAAAGGGATTTCTTTGGGGGTTTTTTCTGTTTAGTGGGGATGTTTTGGGTAAATTGTTTTCTATATTTGGGGAGGATGATAAAATGTATCTGACAGCATT
The DNA here is from genome assembly GCA_023159175.1 of Wohlfahrtia magnifica. Classification (NCBI taxonomy): domain Eukaryota; kingdom Metazoa; phylum Arthropoda; class Insecta; order Diptera; family Sarcophagidae; genus Wohlfahrtia; species Wohlfahrtia magnifica. Next base: position 1,785,427 of record JAKWBJ010000216.1, on the reverse strand, counting down.
GCTTGTCAGTGACTTTTTTTGGAAGTATTATTTGTTTTCAAATAATTTTTTATGAAATGTTGACATATGTAAAATTAAATGTTCCCGTAAAATGCATCTATAAAATAGTGGTCACGTTTTTTTTGTCAAATATATATTTGTCAAATGTGGTCGTAGCTTAAGACCTAATTTAAAATTTTAGTTTAGCCTACTACATTTATGCCCGTCACTGTATCTATTTTTGAATTTTCCTCCAATGATATGTAGATCTCGTGGCCCCACTGTATATACTTTAATATTGCCGTAAAAGCAAATGCTATTCAACAAGACACCGCTTCAGTATTATTTAAAACAATATTACACTCATACATTGATATACGAATATAAATACTCGTACAAAATATGTATGTATATATGTATGCAGATATGTATGTATATACGAGAATAGTACATACTGATTCCCAGTATATAGAACTATAGTCCGCCTTTTAAGCATACGCTAATATACAGACATATATGTAATCGACATTTCAAATACCGACAGGGGTAATATAAAAATATTTCGAAAAGCGCATTGGTTTATTTTTTTATGGCGAAATAATTCTACTCATAAAGAGAATGGCGTCGGTACTGGGGCCAGTGCAAATTTTTGTGGTTTTGTGTACCAATGGAGTGATTCAGTAAAATGTGTTACTATTTTTAGACTATTCAAGACTGTTAGAGCATGATCTGGGCCAAGAAAGGGGGCAGGCGTTGAAAAAAGACAAAAATTTAAAATTATAAAGGAAATGTGGTAATTTAAATAGTTGTTGTTGTATTTTGGCTACTGCCACTTTGAAGCAACAAGTGCCATAATCTAAAAAACGCAACATAAAAAACCATACAGAACACAATTTTTTTTTAAATAATTTTTTTTTAATAAAAAATGTTTATTAATTATTCCCTAATTTTTCGTTTCGTTTTTTTAACCCTCTAGTTGCTTGCCCTATTAAACAAATTGATTAAAATCGTTTTTTTTTATCTTAAGACCAGCAATCAGGAGATGTCCCCTACTTATGCAGTGCATTGTGCTTGTACTAGGAAAATAGGTTATGGGAAGGGGGACAGAGGGAGTAGTGTTTATGGACGTTTGATTTGAACCGATCCATATCGTAAGTGACAGGATAAACTTTCTCAAGAAGATCGTTACACAAACGAAGGGTGCGGCTAAAACACGAATTCTCTTTCTAATGCGTTGTGCGATTCATCGGACAATCAACTACAAAGGGATATGTTCTACGGGAAAAACGAGTACTGCGTGAGAATATATGATTATGTGGAATCAAATCCTTTATTTCGTTAGAACACTTTCGTTATAGTACCGATAGAACAATGAAACACACGCCACATTGCGACGATGTTCCAAGGAATCGATAGAGTTGGTTACATTACCGTCATTAATGAGCATCTCCGCCATCTATTGCACGTGGTCGAGAAGCCCCAAAATAAACGTTGAAGCACCGGCCTATCCATGAGAGTTGTATTGTATTTTGGGTCGGATATAGGTCTTGTAAATATTGAGGTCAGATAGAATGAAGTATTTCTTGCACAATCTTGCACTTGAATGCTTCTTTCGACACGTTGAAAATGTGATCGTTCCAACGTACATCACAATGAATCCTCATCCTCAGAACATCAAGAGCATCTGACTCCTCAATATCTACATTACCCATAGATACAGACGACACCACACTACCACGTCTGTGTGTCAGAAGACAACATTGGGTTTTGCGCGCATTAAAATCGACCCGATTCGCACGACCGCACTCAGAGATTTTCGCCAAGTCACTTGTGGGTGTGCCATTCATATTTCGTCTTTTCGTCCCAATCTCCAAAAGGCTCGACCTACGATCAAAAGAAAATGAATGACAAATGTTGCTGTCGTCTGCGAAAGAATAGATAGGATTGGAAGTAAGAAGAAGAAAGTAATTAAGAAAGTCATTAAGAATTATTAGAAATAGAGTTGGAGATAGAACAGAGCCTTGCGGTACCCTTTAATTTATCCTGAACTCGTCGTATGAGATCCCATCTAAAACCACTCTTATAGAGCGATCTCTGAGAAAGCTCGATATAAATCGAAAGAAATGACTACCAACACCAAAGGCAGTAAGTTTCGATACTAGCGCCTCATGTTAAACTCTATCAAACGCCTTGGAAATATCTAACCATGAATGGACTTGTTCCACCTCTCGGAGAGTACCGCCAGCAGGTCGCCAGTTGAACGGCCCTTACGGAAGCCGTATTGACGATCGCTCAGCAAATTGTTGGATTCTAAATATTTCACAAGGTGATAATTCACCATACTCTCCATAACATTGGATAGTGCCGAACAGACTGCAATTGGGCGGAAGTTTTCAGGGTTGGAAGCCTCACCCTCTTTAGGGATTGGCGTTACATTAGCAACCTTTCAGCAAGATGGAAAAATACAGGCGCGATATAACGCACTGAAAAGGTTGGCTAGTGGACGAGCAAGCATCGAAGAGCACTGCTTCAGGACCAATGCTGGTATGCCATCTGGCCAAAAAGACTTGTTTATGTCGAGATTTGCAAGAACCGTTTTGACAGCACGGGCTTGAAAGTATTTACTAGGCATAGTCACTGATACGCTTTCGAGTGCAGGCACTGGTTGGAGGCTCTTCGGCAAGAGAGAATTACTTGCAAATAAATCAGCTAAAACGTTTGCTTTTTCAGCCGGGTTCGTGAATACTCGGTCATTCTTTATAAGCTCGGTCATTTTTATAACTGAAATCGAACTAGCGCTTTTCCTAAGTCTTTGAACGAATGACCAAAAGCTTTTATTCCCCTTTAGCACGAAGGCACTGATCGTAAAGAGCTTTTTCACGCCTAAGTACTGCGGCACACGAAGATCTCGCCTGTTTGTGTAGCGAATCAGTTAGGTCGCATTTATTATTGCGCCAATTCCTGAATGATTCCTCTCTAGATCTGACAGCCAGTCTGCATGCCTGATTGAACCAAAATTTATTTCTTGATTTAATCGAAATCTATTTGGATGGAATAAATTTATCCATCTCTAGCCTTATTATTCTAACTACCATCTCTGCCGTGGCATCAACATTTGAGTCAAGGAAACAAAGTTTCCAAGTAAAATGCCTAAACAAATCATTGAGCTCAACCCAACGGTCTTTTTCGTAGACAAAAACAGAGCGTCTCTTAGCTGTAGGTGACACGTTATGAAGGGCGGAGAACGAAAAAGACGCAGAAATGGTACAATAATCTGAGTTACCGATAGGTGCAAGAACCTCAACTTTGTACTTTTCAGGGTGTGAAGTGATGAAAAGGTCGAGGGTGTTATTTTGATGCCTATCTACACACGATATATGTGTAGGTTCATTCGAACGTATTGGCCTTCAGGAGTTGTGCGGCCAGAATGGCGTAACCAAGACGAATTGTGAACATTGAAATCACCAGCAACAATAATTTCACTGCTGGGGCAATTCGCAAGGATATTCGAAATGGAGTCAGAAAGAGAGTCGAAGCCAGACATAGTAACCTCTCTTCCCGCGTTTGGACATCTATACAGAAACCCGAAGTGCAAAAGATATACCCTGATTCTGAACTTAACCCAAAGGCAGTTAAATTCCGCATCATACATGCCAAGAGGTTTCTGGCGAATGTACATTGCAAGACCCCTATGGAAAATAAAAAGGGACGAAAGGTGATACCCAGGGATATGAAAATCCTGTGGATCTGCATTTTCAGAAACCTGCGTTTCGCGTAAAGCGAAAACATCCGGCCTATGGAGACAAATGTGCGCATATACAGAAAAAAGTTCGCCCTCAATCCTCGCATATTCCAAAAGTCGATGCGAAAGTGATCCATCATTACGGAAATAGAACAATTAAAATCAAACGAGCAACGCTCCAATTCAACCGACAAGGAAAATGATTGTTGCCACAACTTTTTATTTTAAATATCGTTCTCTCATATGTTATGATAAAGTTTTAACATTTTTTGTGGATAATTTTAGCTCAATAGCCCTTACTAAGAGATACTTTAATGATCGCCAGAACCAAACTATAGCATTGAAGTAAAATATATCTGATATATATTCTCACTTAACCAATGAACGAAATAGTTTAAACAATGAAGTTTTATTGTTTTGATGGCTTGACAAAGCTTATCCTGAATATCTTCCACCGATCTCAAAGTGCGAGAGATTATTTATGCAGTTCGGAAGTCAGGATTTTGTCTTGAAAAAGGATAACCTACCAGGTCAGGCAAAAATGTTCGTAGATGAATATTGGAGGGCTTTACTCTATGAAGATTATTTTCGAACTCAAGAAGCTAATCAAGATGGAAATTAAGGCGAAATGCAATCATTACTGGCGATGAGAAATAGATCCATTAGAACAACGCTCGGCCAAATGTTCAAAGATAACCTGAAACTATATAGAAAATATAATTTAGAATAGAAAACTATTTAGGAAATAGTTTCAGCCGCCTTATAATCCAGAACTTGCCCGTCAGACTACCATATGTTCCGATCGGAGTACCTTCCACTTTAGAACAAAGTCTAAGTATTGAAATTTACAGTCTTTTGGCACGAAATCCATATGTTACCAGAAGAATGGAAAAGGTCATAGCAAATGTTTGGTCAAAGTTTGCCAAAAATCCTGTTTTTAAAGGGATACACTCTACAAGAGCCTGGGTAATAAACGTTATAAGAAATCATATTTTTTTTTGCTTCGAGAAAAAAGTAACCAAAATGTAAAAAAAAGTACGCATCCACACATCAAAGAAAAAATAACCAATTTGGGGTTAAAAATAACCAAAACGGCAACGCTATTTTCAGTACCAGTAAAATGTTGTCTGTTTACTGGAAATGTCAAAATATTTTTCATACTACTGATCTCAAACTTCGAACCGCATTTTTTTAGTTTGACAATTTATATTTACAACTTTATTAATCTCTGATAAAGAGCAACAAATCCAAATTCCAATACAATAATTGAATGCTATAGACCCAACTCTAGTAACAAGCCAACATTATGGACAATACTGTGATCGATTAGTGGTGACGTACTATAGCTTCATAGCCGATCAATTTGAATTTACAATAATGTCTTAAAAATAGTTTTTTGCCTCTACTGAACATTTTAAAATTTTGAGTTGTGACTGCTTATGATTTAGTGTGCGATATGTATAGTAGATATATCGTTAATATTCATAATCACAATAGCAATCGATAAAACTGGCGCCAGTTTCAATTGTCACAGACTCATTTAAAATCTTTTTCTTTTACATACATACACACATACATATGTATATATATATTCGATGGATATTCTAAACCGCAATATATACCCCCATTTGGCCTAATTGTGAATGTCAAAATGTCAAAATATTTTGTATGATCATTAGTTATGGACAAACAGTAAAAGGCAGAGTGACAATAATCTCTGATAAACAATATTTCCAATATTACCATTACTAATAGGGACTAATATTTGTCCCACTTGACACATAGCCATTCCAACAAAAACAACCACACAATTTGTCATTATATGAAAATATACGGATCATATTTACAGGCAGGATCGATCTCTTTCTTCTCTTGAGTTTCTAGTTTCTATCTGCAATTTGTATACATCGTATGCATATGGACACTGATACCGTTAAACATCTTATGGAACATCGTTTTCTAGCCGAACACAAACGCAAGAGTTTGTTTTTTCCTTTGAATGCATCATTTAATATTAGTATTGTTCGTATGTATTACGTTTAAGCACGATAGACGTCTGACTGCTTGTCAAGTGGAATTTGATACACAATGTCGGCACACAGTATGTGTGATCTGATTAGTGGTTGATTTGTATTTTAAGAATGGGAGAACGTTTTTGTCGATTGAATTCTCTCAAAATGAATTTTAATCAAAATCAAAATTAGGTCTAAAACCGGCGATACATGGCAAACATGCTTGATCACCATTGTGTTTGTGTGCGGTTAAAAATGAAGAACTGTCTCACATAACGTATGCATGTGTCTATTTTTTTTACTTTTTACGAATACTTACAAAATGTTTGCCTGTTTATCTGTAACGATTATTAAAAAAAAACAATGTTATTACCAGGGCAACCAGAAATATACTATTAAAAATTGCAAAATTAAAGATACATAATTCATATTGACTTAAGTCGACTTAGGCGGTTTTTAATTGTGACAACAGAAATAGTGACTTACATATTCAAATGTAAAGGTGGAAGTTGTGTGTTGCAGGCTTCTGTCAAAAAAAGTTGAAATTGTGTATTTTCATAAAGCAAGTTACAAGCAAAGTGTGCAACGCCTCTAACGCGACAAAGTTTGGCAATTTTCTACTTTTAGAGGGGTTGAAAGTTGAACAGATGACTTGCGTTTTGTGTGATATGTTAAATTGTCCTAAAAAGCGAAATTAACTCAATAATATTCAATATTTTACACTTAATTTTTACATTTAAATTAATGTAAACAAAAAAAAAATTAACCAATAACCTGATCCAAGTGTCATCTCTAAAACGCGCTAAACGCCCACCGCGTTCTAGTATATAACTCTACCTTAAAACGTCTGTTACATCTGAGCAAACTTTTAAGCTTTGAAAATGTCATTTTTCAAAGTCTCCTTAAGATCATATTTTAAAAATTCATTTGAAGAAGATGCGCTAAGATCTTTTGTTAGATACTGACTGACATATAAATTTTATTACAACAATTCCTTCGCTTTTTTCTATAAATTGTTAGATTAGATTAAATTGTTTTAGATTAGTTTTAATATTAAGTTTTGTATTACAAACTTTCATCTTGCAAATATTTTGAACAGTTTCAGTTAACGCGGCATACTGCTCAAATAATGTTGTCAGTTTTTTAATGAATTCTTCAAAAAAAAAAAAAAAAAAAAAAAAAAAAAAAAAAAAAAAAAAAAAAACTGAAGTTTGCATCAACAAAAATCAATTCACTTTTTGCATTAACATTTTTTAGCAAGAACTTCTAAGATCTTTTCATAGTTGATAAGCGTAGTAATTGATGGTCGCAAGTCAATTTCCCCAACGAGTTATAAATGGTTGTTAGAAAATTTCAACTCTATTTAGAGCTTTCAAAACTTCTTTCCTTACATTTTCAATGACTTTGCTTACATTTTTGTATTGATCTCTATATGTTACCCTAAACTATGCAGTCCATGAGTTATGCATGCAACATGCATTAGTTTAGGGTAAAACACTTTTATGGATTTGTCAGCTTTCATCATATACAGCGCAGTGACTGTAACAAATATCAAAATCATGTTTTTATTTAAATTTACGTCAAATATCTATAACGAATTGTCAAAAAGTTGTGCAATTGTGGAGTGATTGGTTTTGTCCAAAACAATTGATGTTTCATTGTCACAATGTAGAATCCTAATTTTGCGACATTTTTTGTCAGTGTCAGCAATTGTTTCATCTATAGAAATCCATAGATTGGTCCTTCATGCATTGGTGTATGTCACCCAAGAATTTTTTGTAAATATTTTTGACACACTCAAGATGTTTTGAAAGTTAAAGTTATTACATACATATAATACATAAGTATAACCCTTATATGTTTTATTTTTCATAAATAATTTCCGAAATGCTATCACTTTATAGTAAAAAAGGCTATTGTACCCTTTTTTAAACCTATAAACAAGGTCTTTAACATACAATAAAATTTATATTTGTAATAAATACCAGCTAAACGCCGACGTGCTTCGCTACCCCTATTTTACTTACAATTTTGTACTCTTTTCCTAGCTTTTACCTCCTTCCGGCCCCAAGGCTAAAAGGCTTAGCCTTTTAGCTGTATTCAGAATAATAAAACGTACATTCAAAAACACAGTCATTTTTACATATGTGTAGATAAATTTTTACCAGTATGCTTTGCTATTCTATATAATAGAAAATTACACATTTAATATGAATGGGTGGTGCCACACCCACTTATCAGATCTCGTCCATTTATTGCCTGATAATGTGTATTGTCCAAGAAGTTGTTTAAGCCAAATTTAGAAATTTCTACCATAGCCTTTGTCAAGATATATAAAAATCAATATTTAGTTTGTATTAGAGAAACCGCGCCCACTTATCTAATTCCGCCCTCTTTTAAACAAATGATTTGTATTGACTGCCAATTCATTTAGACCAAATCCATAAACTTCCACTTTAACCGTTCTCACGGTATACAAAAGTCAATATTTACTTTTAATTTTACTTGACCATTTTTTGACTGATGATTTGTATTGGCTACGAACCTATTTGAACCAACTTTAGAGACTTTGTGTTATCATTTTATAGATATAGACAAATCAATATTTACTTCGAAAGGGCATAACACCGCATAGTTGGAATTTTTGAAATGTATATTGCCTATAGTTCCATGCAGTAGAAGTTTCTTAATTTAGTTCAAACAACGTCGCGGATAATACACATTATCAGTCAATAACTGCGAGCGATAGGATAAATAGGCATAGGACCTTCCAGTCAAACTAAATATGGAATTTTTTGTAAGTACTAACTAAGAATATCACCAACACCTATACCTATGAACATATGCTGTATAAAAAATTAATGTGTGTTTATTTGAAGACTGTGGAACTTAAGGACATCTTAAATGTTTTGATTCGAACCCGAAGAGGTTAATATGGGCAAAAGGAGTAAAAAATTATAACTAAGATAGTAGTCAAGCTAATTGTTGTGATAAAATGTTTATTAATTACTTTTGCAAATAAATCTATTGCAAGAGTATCATTTACTACAAAGACAGGCTTTGATTTTATTACTAGATCATTGGGATTAAGAAGAGTGGGAAAGTCAATTTTAACTTGGATTAGTTTATTATTAGGGGCAGGATCCCCGGCTCGTCCCTTAATGGAAAAGAATCTACTGTGATGGCAACAAAAGGATGTCCTCAGGTCGGAGTACTATCTCCATTGTTATGTCCGGTTATAGTCCGGTCATGTTGCCTCATAGAGGTGTCGGCGTAATCGATTATGCTATAGACATTGTAATGACAGCCCATCTAAAATATGGTATGAGAACACTTTGTGCGACTTCATGAGGGTTGCTGTAAACAAGATGTCAGATTGGTAAACTCAAGAACGACTGAAGGTCAATCCTTTATAAACGGTTATCGTACCTTTTACAAAGAGATTGTATTTCTTTACTGAGTACCACCAACAACTTTTCTAGGGAGGTTAAATATGGTGGTGTCATTCTGGATAGTAGACTAAGTTGAAACTCGCATATCGGTGCTATCCTGACTAAAGTGACAAGACTCTTTGGGTAGGTCTCTCTTCCTAAAGAAGACAGGTCTGAGGTATCCTTCACCGGATATGGCGCTATTGATATATACAGCCATTATTTGGCCCATTATCACTTATGCCGTTATATACGGAATTCTACACATCTGAAAACCATGTTCTGTCCATGATGTGATGCCTTTGGAACTTTGTTTTGGAAGGTGATTAAAGGTTGAAGTGCATGACTGGAAATAATAGTAGGAGCTTAGTTTGTGGCGGGTGCTATTTGAACTGGTATGCCGATGGATAGATCCAATGAGCAGTAGTGTCCAGCAAATGACACTTTCAACTTCAGTGCACAGCTTAAGCTACATTCACATTTGTCAAATATTTTACGAAAAAAACTTAACCACTATTGTATAGAAACATTTTTTGGAAACATTTCCTTTTATGTCACTGTGCCTTAAAAAATTATTTTAAAAAAACAAATAATAGTATAAAAAATATTTAGGTTTTTAAATTACCTAATTAAAAGATATAATAAAATAGAAAATATTTCAATAAAGTATTTCATGGAAGTAGTATAATACCTCGGATCATGTGCATATACTTACATATGCGAATTAAATATAAAAAATTGAATAAATTATTTTATTCTGAAAGATAAATATAGCAGCTAACTGAACAATAGTAAAGCTGGGATCACATGACTGACTCAAATACCCCAATCTGACAAATTAGCGCACAGTAATAAAATTGTCCCAATTAAAAATTCTGTATTCGCACGGTTGTCTTATTTAATACAAAATTTATTGTCACAAGATGGCGCGAAACAATGTATTGACAATAATTGTCCCAACGCTGTCACACGAAAGTTATAGTTTACGGCAACTCTGTGAATCAGCTGTTGTGGTAAATAATTTTTTTTTCTTTTTTGGTGTTCAAAATGGTTCGTTCTTAAAAAAATAGCGTGTTCTTTATTAACATATATTGAAGTCATTTAGTGAACAAATAAATAAAAAGAAAAGAAGAAGTGTGTGGGTCAGGATTGGCGCACAAGAAGGCCCATTGATGGTGCATATGAGAAAACATTTTAATAAATTTAATTCACTAAAATATTTATTTATTTAAATTTGAATATAATTACAAATTATATTTAATCCTCTAAAGTAAGGATGATTTATTCTCTAAAAAAATAAAAATTGCATCAGCTTTGATTATCAGGTGTCTGCCAGATAAAAAAGTAAAAATAATGAAAAAAAGATATGGTGGAAGTTTGTGATGCAACTTACACATAAATAATTAAAAAGGTACATTTTAAGCGATCACAATTATAAATACCGTATAAACACGTGTTTTTTTCAGAAAGAAATCAATTAAAAAATAAAAGTCGGTGATTATTGTTTTTTTCAATTGCCACAAAAGAATACAATAAATATTGATGTATTTAGGGAATTTACATTGGTGCATGATTGCCGATAAAGCTTTCACACGATTGTCGACCAAGGTTGCATTTGATTGCGATAAATAAGCACAACAATATTGTGACTTGAAGTGTGAGCCAATAAGTTGTATAACCACACGATTGGCATATAAAAAACATTAATTGTTGGTGCATTACGATCATCGTGTGATCCTACCTTTAGTTTGTAAAAAAAACGACTAACTTACAGCTGATTTAAATAAAACTAATTTCCAAAAACCTACTTATAATTAACGTAAAAGCGGTTAGCCTTACAGTTACCTACAAAAATTCAACTAAAAGCTAACATTTAGAAAGTCGATTTTAAGTTAATTGGTGTTGTCCCACCTTGGACATCGCAATGTTAAAATAGTTAGTTGCTGCCATTGTTAAGTAATCCAAGTGTCAGTCAGCACTAGTTACGAAATAAATAATAAACTTAAAGTTAGTTTTAAGTTAACTCAGTTTCCGACAGGGTTAGGTTGAAAAAAATTTTAAATTTTTATATAATAAATTTTTTTTTTTTCTTTTTACATATTTAAATAATTTTCGTTTGAATTGCTACTCTAAATTTTAAACTATTGGAGTTAAATTTCAAAAAATCATCTTCTAGACTAATTCTGAAATCGAGTTTTAGTACGAGCGTGATTTATTGTTTAGCCCAAGAAGCGTGGAATGTAATCGTGATTGCACGATATTTTAAATAAATATTTAAATCGTTTGCAATATTAAAAGACACAATTCTATTTTGCTTAATTATGTACATACATATGGACAAATAAGTTTTTGTTTCTATTATGTATGTATGTAGGTATGTGTGAATTTATCATATTTTAAAAAAAATTTCAAGTTCATGGCTATAATCGGGGAATTTCTAACAATCTCCCAGCTGATTTGCAATTATTTTTTTAAATATTTAGATCACTTTTTTTCTTTTCTTTTAATTTAAATCCAAACAAACTTATAATTATTGAATGAATAATTTACATAAAAAAAACAAAACGATAATTATTTGTAAACAATGGTCTGTATAAACATTTGATCGGAACGATCCAAGACTGCCACAATAAATCCAAAGGTCTCTACCAGAAGAAAGTCATGTTGTTATTTACCGGCGAATATGATGATAGCACGTGATCTGCGTCAGAAATTTAAGAATAAATATACAATAGAAAGACTCTATTTCTATTCGTTTGTAAATATTTAAAATACTCGTAAAGGTGAACATTATTGTTAAAGTTTTTCCATTTTTTTTTTCGTAGATATGGTTAGAGCTGCAGCTGCTGCTGCTGCCGCTGTACTCGTATTTGTAAATATTTTGATTTTAAAATTGAAATATTTTTTTCTTTTGTTTGGATCAGAAATCAATGCTAAACAATGCTGGATCCTCTGCAGACACAAGTTATAGATCAAGAGAGGGAGTATAAACATTTAAATGGAATCAGTTTATGCGTTCCTGTTAACAAGTAGTTGTTATAGGTCAGTGTGCAAAAAAAAAGAAATCTAATGAAAACATCGCATTCAAATCTAAACATTACTATCATCACAATTCTCATAGCCAACACTGCTTCTAAAATCACCACCATCAGCACGCTAACAACAACAATAACAACAAAACTATATACAAATGTTAAGTTTTTTTTATAAAAACAATTGTTATTGTTAATGTCAGTTTATTTTTTAAACAAATATGTTCATACTGATGTTGTTTAGAAAACAGTTTTTTCTAAATAATTTGATTTTTAATATAGAACAAGTGGAATAGTAGCGGAAGAAGGTGTATGTATGTATGTAAGTATATGGTGGTGCTATTAGGCAGTTATAATGTGGCGTGGATAAAAATGCACTGACAAAAATGATCTATTTTAATATATAATCGTGTGAATTATTTACAAAATTTCCTTATGAATATTTAAAATTTGAAACAGAAACACGGTCATCCCTCAAAACGTCATAGGTACGTACATATACCAACCTGTATATTATTTCTTCCATATAACAGCATCGAAATTAATTATTGGTGTTTCATTTTGAAGATAATTTCCTACTCTAATTACGAAAAATAATCAGAAGTCTTGTCCGCTGTTCGAAACGCCCTTATGGTTTTATATTAAGATCAAATGATCCTCCTCTTGTAGAATGGTAGTTGAAATTGGGTAACGGTAATTTAGAACTTCTAACAATAACAATAAGGAGACATTTAAAGTCCCAAAAGCATCATTAGTGGAGTTATGATACAATTATTACCACCAAAAAAGACGATGATTCTTCTTATTTCTAATTTGTTACCTGCAGAGGAAGAGATTTCTTTCAGTTCTGATTGTGTTCAACTAGACGTAGCAGTCAATGCTTAGTTATATTTAGCTTTTCATAGATTGATTTAACAAAAATTTAACTATAATGTCAATCAAAAGTCTAAAAGCTATGATTAATAAAAGTTACAAAGTTAGTCGTAACACAGTTGGGTGAGCACTAAGGGTGTTCTTATTTTTTCTTTTTCATTATTACTTTTATTGAACAAAACTTTTTTTACAATTCATTAATTTGTCCTCAGCGCCTCTAAGGCATTATTGAGGAAACTTTGGCAAAAATGTACTTGTTTTGAACAATAGAAACTACATATGTACATACGAATATTAGTATCTCAGTTCAGAATTAATTTCATAAAAATAATATCATTATTAAAATTTTTAATTTTACATCAGAAGTGTTTCAAACACATAAAATAATATTGTCTTACACACATCTTTATATAAAGAAATTGTTGAAAAATTAAGAGGTAAACAATAAATGATTTTTAATGCCTTATTTTGCAGGCATTGAAGCGACTTAACTTGAACATTTCTTTTGTTATGAGCATAAACAGCAGCTAAGTAATTTAAATGTGAATGGATTAGGGCTTGATATATCATTAGTTTAGCTTTATCATTTATTTTACGTTTTAATTTATATAAAATTCCATGGCAGGTGCTATTTTCTTTTTAATATTAGAAATGTGCAAGTCCCAACTTAAGTTAGACTGTAAGATGACTCCTAAATAGTTGACTGAAAGTGTTTCATGTATTGAATCGCCATTAATATTCACAGATTCAATCGATATTGGTCCAAAACGAATGAATTTCGTTTTTTAGAGTTTAGTATTAACCTATTTAGGCGGGCAAATTCAAAAATTAACGCAGCGTCCCGTTCAATGTTTATTGTTAATATTAACTCATTCTTGTATGGATACAATACGCATATGTCATCAGCAAACATGTAAAGTTGACCCCAAAGGCCTATATTTTTAAAGTCATTTAAATAAATAGAGAATAAAAGCGGACCCAATCCACTGCCTTGAGGAACTCCATAAATCACGTCAGCAACAAAACTTTTAGAATTATTTATTTCCACATATTGTTTTCTATGTGCAAAATAACTTTTAAACAGTAATAGCTCACGATCTTGTATACCATAACATGACAGTTTTTGCAACAAAATATCATGACCAACCAAATCAAACGCCTTTGTAAAATCAAAGAACATCCCAGCCACACCATTAAATCATCTTCATCTAATGCTTCGCAAATGAATCTTACTACATTAACTACAGCATCTTCTATACTACTTCTTTTTCTAAATCCAAATTGATAGTTATATAATAGATTATTTTCTTCAAGATAACTTTGAAGTCGATCGTACAATAGCTTTTCAAAAATTTTATCAACTGTCGATAAAACCGATATAGGACGGTATTTCCCAACATCATGTGCGTTGATTTCTTTAGGAATTGGAATTACTTCAAAACATCCGGATAAATTGATGTCTTGATCATTTTGTTAAAAATAGTAACCAATATAGGCATAAGTTCATCTTTACTTTCTTAACAAGCGTAGCTGTTATATTATCATTGCCAGAACTCTTGTTTTCTTTCAAATTCAATATAACATCTTCTAAATCAACAGCAACAATATAATTTAAGTTAAAACGAAGTTGTAAGGGAAAAAGAGTACGAAACAAGTTAAATGCATCATCTGGATAAACATCAATTTGTTGGTCAAGGTTTTGTACAGAATCAATGAAGAATCTATTAAAACAATTCGCCTTCGTTGAGTCGCACAAAATTCTTTCACCTGTAGCATCATTTAGATTAATTTTGTTGTTTTTTACTCGTCCAAGAGTATTGTTAATAAATCTCCAACATTTCCTAGGATCATTTTTTGTTTTTTTCAAGCTTTCAATATAATACTGACTTCTACATTTGGTGATTGCAGCTTTAATCACGTTACTTATTCTTTTCAAAGATTCATTAATGCGCTGATTATTATTCGTTTTTCTTCTTTTAAGTAGCGGCTTTTCTTTCCACAATATTAATTTCTGAAGATTTTTATTGATCCATGGTGAAATCTCAAACTTTACAATTTTTTACTGTTTACGATAGTAGTTGAATGTTTTGTAGCCTCATTCACAGTATTAATCAAAGTAGTGGTAAGCTCAGAAGCGTTTAATGAGGAAAATTCTTTTGGTAAATTATAATGCAGGTATTCCTTTACTTTATCGGAATCACAATGAATTTTTGTATTCTGAATATATGCTTTTATTATATTTTCATTAACAATTTTACAACAGAGTATATTATGATCTGACAAATCATATTCAATTGCATCTATCGAAATTATATCAGGAAAATTACTGAAAACATGATCAATACGAGAACTGCTCGTAGGTCTAGTCATTACATTGTGAGCACTGTGGCAGTCAATGCCTTGAAATATTGATAATAAATCTTCAGAATGAGAATTTGAAATAAATCCATGTTAGAGTCTCCAACAATCACAAGAGGTATTTGGCCATAATCGTTCAAAGTTTTGTCAATTTTATCAAAAAAATTAAAAGTATTGCATTTCTGTGATCGATAAAATGAAATAATTCGTAGAGATTTGTTTGCAACTTTAAAATTGTTTAAAGTTATAACTAAGCATTCAAAAATGGAATGGTTTGAATGGTCAAATTTAAAACCGTTTTGATTTCAGTTTCCCGGGTAGACTTTTCCTCCTTTATATTAAAAACGTAAATGAGTACAATTTGGAGCGACTCCGATAACGTTATAACGTATACCTCTATACAAATTATTGATTTGAGTTAACATAACAACAACAAAATTGGATAAGAGAACTGTTTTTTGGATCTTTATTTTCTAAAATTATGGATTTGGTATTAGATCAGACTTTTTATACGAAGGATATTTCTGCGAATAAGCCTCAACAACCAGAAGCAACAATTGCTCTTCCTCTTCATCATTTGTTCTGCTAAAGTGGTAATTAAATCTAACGCCTCTCTCATCAGTATCATTAACAACAAATAAGTCCTTACAGAATGTCCATCCTTCCTCAAATTCAAATGATGTCTCCTAAATTGAAGGCTCAAACTCTAGAAATTCCATAGATAAGCTAAACCGACGGAGGAAGTACTTAGTTTTTTTCTGAAACAAAATCACTTAGGCTGTATTTTGGAAAGTCTGTTAAATTTGTGTAGTTTCGGCCATTTTTTAATTCTTTTAATTTAAGTTTTCTAACCACTTTACGGTTTTCATCAAAACTTATATTTGAATCGAAAAAGGATAGAGTACTGTTTCCTCAGAAATATACCACAAAAGATCGCTAATTTTCTTAAGAATTACTGCTGAGATTTCTGGGTTAGTTTTCAAATACTTTATAGCATCTTGAGTAAAAGTCAAATCCTGAAGCGGTGCGTCTATGTCATTCGTACATCTGAACAACATTTTAATGTAAAGTTTCACTAGAAAAATGCAAATATCGCGTCATCCATTTGATTCACTTTTCGTAAGTGAGAATTTGTCAAGAAACAGAAATATTTGTAAATAATATATTGCTTTTGACATCCACCGTGCATGGCTAGTTGGACCAGACTTTCGAAAATTATAACGCTCTGCACCACGAAAGATTAAGATCAACTGATCTAGAGCAGATGTAGCATATAGCTTAATTTCGAAAACGCTGCGCAATATTATTTCATACACATGATGGCGGCAAGGTAGATTGATTAGACTACGTCCTATTTTTTTCCAAAAGGACAGCGGCGCCTGTGTTTATATCAGTATTTATAGACGTTGTATCATATGACGAGCCATTTACTTGGTCCACAATATACCATTTAACTAAACTTTCATAAACTACATCTGCAATATTTTTGCCAGTTAAAGATTATACTTTTGGTGCTCCAAGAAACTTGGATGTACCGTTGTAACAATCCGTTCATCTTTTGTGGATCCGATTAAATCGTTCATGAACTTTCCATCAAAATGAGCTATCAGCGAACCAATATTACTAACCTATAAATATTAAAATGATTGTACCAGGAGTTAATGCCAACTTTAATTAAAAATAGAAAAACTTTATCATCATCCGTAAAACCAGTTGAAAATTCTTTAGATTCTTTTATACGATTTTCTTTGGCACAAACGGGTTTTATTGAGTATTATATATAAACAAACCCGGGTGGATTTATATACAACAAAAGAAGTATTATTTAAGTATTGCGACTACGGATTAATTTGATCAGTTTTTTTTGCTCAAAAAAGGAAATAAATTAGCAAATTTGTCAAATAGTTTATCAAATCACTGCTTACATAATTTCCCGCATCTGAAACAATTTCCTAATCCCGTCTCAGAAAAGGCGCTACAACTTTGAAGCCGGTTTTATATTTCTTCCTTTCTTCAAAGGAAATATAAGGATAGGTTCTAAAAATGTAGGCCGTAAAACGAGTTGAATATATGTTGCGTATGCTTCCCTTACACTTTTTGTTAAAAAACGTTAATTCAAATATAAAATAATTTTTTTCTTTACAACATCAATAGAGTCACAGAAATCAATTAAATGATAAAAATTATTGAATTTCAAGCAAATCTGGCGAAAGGAGTCGCTATTTGCATAAACTGATCGATGATACTTCAAGGTTAATAGTTGAAAGTTGCGGGTTGGTTCCTACTATTAAAATAATACGACTTAATAGATATTCCGAATCGATGTTACCTCGAATTAAACTCCATAGAGAGGAAATACTCAGCATAGTTCGTCGGCTTTGCAAGGTAGGTAATTAAATAAGCGCAAGCCTGCTTTCATAGCAAGGAAGTACATATGAGCTCCATCCAAGTTCTCTCAAACAAAATAGATGAAACTGTTTTTGCGCCGATTCAATTATGTTACTGTACGTATTGAAGTAAAGATCGTATTAAAGGAATAGATCCGTATTCAAGGATTGGGCGAAACAAGTATGTAAATACATGTTTCGTTACATAAGGATATGAGGTTTGATTCTCAAATAGTCGTATAAAAAAAGCTGTATAGAGAGATATGAGTATATTGTATCCGTCGTTTCTAATAGTTGTTTTGAAAGTTTTGCGATGTGAAGCCAGGCATTGTCATGCAAAATAATAGTTTAATTCATAGTTCAATCGATGAAATTGCGGTTTGCTTTGATCACCGAGTTTTAGCAGCTCATAGCTCCCACTAAAAGTGCAAAATTACAATATAGATAGTAAAACAACGTGATTGTATTAACAAACAAAAAATATTGTCGACTTGAACGCAATTTCGAAGCAGATATAAAAGTCCCCCCTAAAAAACAAAAAAACAATACAAGCCCGGATTTTGTCAACCCTGTGTTTTACCCATATTCACTCGTTGAATATTTGGAGTCGTTTTCGGGTCCATAAAACGTTATCGGATTCGGTCCAAATTTTACATAATTCCTTTTCTAATACACAGGTACAAAAATCTGACTGGCGGTTTATAAAAATAAGATATTCCAAAATATGGACGCCCCTATTGGTGGTGTAGGGTTTTGTATATAAAACCGCTGATACATTGGCAAACATTTGTTTGCAAACCTCGTATATGTATGAGTGAAAAATAAAAATAGCCAATCGCATACATGGAGAATTTACACACAACGTATGCGTGTGGTTTTTATTACTTTTCACACATACATACATATAAGGAGTGCTTCAAAATGATAAGGTCACCTTAATATTTGCTCAATTCATCTAAACTATGTATAAAATGTTACTTATGGTCGCTTTATTAAAAAAATTCTACGTTCAAATAAGTGAATAATAAACCGGTATTCAGTAGTTTCCTTTTATAGCATTTTCAAAAAAAAAAAAATTATTTTCGGACCATCTATAAAATTCTACGTTCAAATAAGTGAATAATAAACTGGTTTTGCCTATAGAGATGTACCATTATATTATATTTATTAAAATTTATGTAAATAAGTGCAAACTTCAATGCGTCAAAATGATAAGGTCAGTGATTCATTTATCCAAACTTTTATTTAAACTAAGCATTAATCAATTATTTTTAATTTATGCAGCTCCCATTTCCTTATATTGTCTTAAAAATACGGGATGGTATCTCACTTACTAAATTGTCCAGAACGTTGGAGCGGATTTCACGTCAGCTGCTGCAGATTGCCACTTTTAATTCATCTTTTGTCCGGTACTGTTTTTTGTCGGCATAAACATTACACACAAGCAGTTCCCACAAATTTTCCATGTGGTTTAAGTCGGGGGAATGTGCTGGTCAATCAAGTATTTTAACATTGTTCTTCTCAAACCATTGTCTAGTCGACTTGCAGACATGAATTGCTGCGTTATCTTGCTGAAAGGTGAAAGTTTTGTTACCATTTGGGCCAAATAAGGCAGCAAACGTTCAGCCAGAATGCCCTGGTACTCTAAACTATCCATTCGAGTGGAAGGAAAGCAGAGTTCCAGGTTACCATGTGAGCTAAAGCCAGTCCAAACCACCAAACTGCCACCGCCGAAATTCCCTTTGGATAAAAACAATGGCTCCTTTCTTAAATTTCGCCAATAGCAATTGAAACCATTTTTCTCATCAGAACAAATTACCTACAAACCCAAAAATGTATGGGTTTTAAATGAAATGTTTACCTGATGCCAATTAGTTGTCATGTTGTTTTTCGCAAAATCCTTACGCTTAATCTTATGCTGCTTAGGCAGACAAGGATTTTTTTATTTTGCTCGAATAAGGTTTGGCTGGGCGTTGATAGCTCTTAGAATTGTGCTTTTTGAAGCTTATAATTTGAATTCCTCTTATATTGTTACCGCACTTTTCATGGAATTCGACGCCTTTCGTGAAGTTAGACGAGTTTCACGGGCAGTCACGCATGCTCAATCCCTGCTCATGAAGTGCAACAATTTGTTCTTGTTCATAAGGTGACAAAGGTTTTCCGCGACCCATACCGCGCAGATTTTATTTAAATTATAAATTATTAAAAAAATAACAATTGTGATACCTTCTGATTAGATTCATTGCTTATTAATTTGCACTTATTTACATATATTTGAATAAACATAATATAACGGTAAATATCTCTGAGAGCAAAACGGGCTTATTATTGACTTATTTGAACGTAGAATTTTTTTGAAAAAGGTGACCATACATAACATTTTATAATATGGATGAATTGAGCAAATATTAAGGTGACCGTATCATTTTGAAGCGCACCTTATGATGTTTGCAAACAAATGTTTGCCAATTTAACACCCCTTTAAGTATAGTATGTACATATATATTTAATGAATGAAATTCACACTTCATTGTTTACAACTTGTCTATCACATTTTTGCAATATATCTAGTCCTCTCTCATATCTCTTTTGGTATACATGCATACACACTTATATACATACACACATATGTACTCGTACATATCGTAAAAGCAATGATGCTGTTAAATATGAGGATTTTTATTGAGATTATGACGATTTGTGATGTTGAATATGTATGCATATGATTAGAGTAAACAACAATTGTTTTTTGTTTAAATAACAATTATTTTAAATTTAAACAAATCAATTTATTTACTTTTATTATTTATTGTTGTTGTTATATTGTTGATGCTTTAACCAGCCACTTGTCAGTCAGTCAGTCAGTCAGCCACCGTAGCAGCCGACGCTATAATTCTGATGCGATTATGAATTTCTTTTATAATGTTTATTATTTTGATAATCAATGATTGTTGTTGCTGCTGCTATTGTTGTTGTCTGTGATTGTTATTTATTTTCCTTTACTTTAGATCCCTATTATGTATTATTATTGTTTAATTTTAATTAATTGTTATATATTGTATGTATATGTATATGTATATGTATATGTATATGTATATGTATATGTATATGTATATGTATATGTATATGTATATGTATATGTATATACATATATATATTATTTTTTTTTTTTTTTTTTGAAATAGTTTACGTTATGTTAACGTCGGTCGGAACTCTGGTTCATCGATCTCTGAAGATCAGATTTTATTTTTTGTATATATTTGGGAATTCCCTCTATTGTTTACTATTATTTTGATGTTATTAGTGTTGATGTTTACCAGTTGCTGCTCTTGTTATTGTTTTAATTATTTAGATTTATTTTGTTATTGTTGTTGTTAAATGTTTATCAAAGAAATATAAAAATATTTATAATAAAGTCGCCGTCGTCACACGTTTGTGATTTGTTTAGGGGAGAAATACAGTTTCACGTTTCAGCGAACTCTTGAATGTTGTGAGTCATGACCTGGAAAATAGATATGTAGATTTATAAATGATTGTTGTTGATGAGTAATTAACAAAATGCTACAGATTTAATTATGATTAGTTAGTTGATAAAGCCATATCACATTGATTACTATTTATAATGTACCACCACTGGTAGAAAGCATTTTCTAGAATAGTGCAAATGATCTTATACAGCCTACTGACAAAAATAGTTTGACACTTTTGAATTAATTTCTATTTATTTTTATATGGATCGCCATCAGGATAATTATCTGTAAAAAATGTGACAGATGGTGATAAGAAATAACGGGATTATCGCTTATTGAATGATAATTCATTTATCAAGAATGCAAAACACACAAGCGTACATCCGCTTGACAATACAATATCTTTTATACATACATACATACGAGTATGTATGTTTTCAAAAAATAAATAACATAACATCAAAATAATTCTGAAAATACAAAAAAAAAAATTAAATTAAATTTAATAGTAACAGATACGTATGTATATGGTATATTTGCTTTGATAATACTTTAAGTTCTACTCTTGCACGCCTGTAGTATATATCGCTCATTTAATAATATAGTGACATAACTCAAAAAACATTTTTCAAGAGAGCTGCATAGATTAATTTTCAATTTCCTATTGTTTAGCCTTGATATAGGAATAAACACTTTTCTGCTGTGCTCATCATTTTATACCAATCGCGAAGAATTTTGCACACAATATACTAGATTACAATGTTCCGTATATTTTAGAATTAGTACTTAACTAAAATTTCACGTTTTTGAGTTATGACAGTATTGTAGTAAATGAGCGATATTTAATTTTCTGAGAAAGTTGCTAGCAGGTAAAGGGTCCGCCATCTAACGTTTTTTTTCAACTAGTGCTTATTTCGTAACACTTAGCTCATGTCTGATTTGACAGATAATTGGTTTTATCTTTCCGCTTAAAGAATATGGTTGTGTATACGCTTGAGCAACGCTGATAAATATTGCGATATTACTTTGAAAATCATGGTAATGTTGTAGATGTGTGCGAAAATTGCTCATTGAAGCTCATTTTGATCTTGGCGGGTATGTAAACAAGCAAAATTTTCGCATTTGGGCACAGAAAACCCGCACGCATACATTGAAAAGCCGATACACCCAAGACGAGTCACTGTTTGGTGCGGATTTTGGTCCAGAGGCATAATTGGGCCATTTTTCTTCGAAAATGAGCAAGGAGTGGCCGTTACAGTCAATGGCGATCGTTATCGGGCCATGTTGAACGAATTTTTGTTCACAAAAATTAAAGAGGAGGATATTAGCATTTGGTTTCAACAGGACGGCGCTACGTGCCACACAGCCGAAGCTACACTCGATGCTTTGCGCCCTGTTTTTTAAGATCGCATTATCAGCCGCAGAGTTGATGTCGTTTGGCCAACTCGGAGCTGCGATTTGACACCGATGGACTATTATTTGTGGGGTGCCGTCAAAGATAAGTGTTACGCCAACAACCCAGAGACAATTGACGCTTTAAAGGACAATATTCGTGAAGCCATTTGTGAAGTACAGCTGCACACAATCGATAATATGCTTAAAAATTGGACCGATCGTGTAGGCTACTGCATGGCCAGCCGAGGCAGCCATTTGAATGAAATTATTTTCCATTATTAAAGGATTGTACTTTCAAATAAAAAAGAAATTTGAGAAAATATTCAGTAGTTTTTTTTTATAGCATTTTCAAAAAAAAAAAAAAACATTATTTATTTATTATTATTTACAAAAAGAAGTTCCTAGAAGGTCTAGCAAAAACAGCTGAAGGAGCAGCTAGACAGAATAATATGAGGAAACTGCACCAGACGATAGACTATCTAACAGATGGAAAGTGTAGCAGGAACCAAGCACATACTGATCGTAGTGGCATAATTATATTGGATAGTGAAGCACAGATGCAAAGTTGGAGGACATTGAAATATACAATAACAGCCCTATGGATGATACATTGAACATAGTATGTAGCCCTCCCAATATGTGCCAATAGTAAAATTAAAGAATAATAAAGCAGCAGTCGAAGATGGCTTACTAGCGGCTAACCACAGCATAATTACTACGGCCTTATATCACATCAGCATGGGAGGAAGAGAGGCATCATTATGAAGCGATATAGTGATGAATTGAAAGAATGCTATAACTGGAGTTGGATATCTGTGCTTAATACCATATATAATACAGCATGGCATGAAACTTAATACTGACGATCATCAAATCTTCGTTATTATTTTTTATTCATTTCTTTTCTATTGAATACAGATGAATCACTATGACAAGAGAACAATTAACACTCGATACCCGTTTGACCACGACATTCGATTATAATATTCGAACGTTTAGCAAATATTTCTCTGATAAAATATTCGAAAACGACTATTGGAAGCGAAACGAAAAATAACCATAGAGTTCACCCGTCGTTCAGTTTGTGAAACAAATGGAAAAATACAATGCAAAATGGCCTGAGTGAGAGCTCATATTATTACTTCCACAATTGTAAAACGCATTAATTTAGTTCGCCTGACGCTGATCCAAAGTATCGACAGGCAAAAAGCTGCTCTTCTCTTTTGTTTGGACACGTACGTACTCACGCGTATAGGCAAAAAATAAACAAAAGGAAGTAAAGAGAAAACAAGTGGAAAAATACTGTGCAAAATGGCTTGAGTGAGAGACTCTCAAACTATTAACACAATTCTTAAATGCATTAATATTAGTTTGCCTGACGCTGACCTAAAGCGAATAACTTTGCTTTGCTATCTTCTTTTTTGCTTTTGCTCTCTTCTGTGTGTGTCGTTACTTTTGCATTGCGAGAGAAGTTTACTAGTTTCTTTAAAGAAACGAGAAAACAAAAAAAAAGAATATCAGCATATACCAGATACGCGCGTTCATTCATCGCTGTTTCAGTGACAACTAAAAGCAATAGCATAAGAATGGATGTAAATTGAGAAGGAACAAAAGTCTTATAAAATGAATAGCAAATTTCTATGCTATGTGATGCATTTTTGGTCGGCAAAAAAAAATATTTTTGTTTCGAACATTTTTCCCTAATAACAATCGATTATTGCGAATCCCAATTCAAGCGTGTAGTTAAGAGACAAATATAATGAAGTTTTTTTGTTCACTTACACAAGAGCATACTAACATTTAAGGCGCAATTATTCTAGAAGTAACGTAGACGGGACGTAAAAGTGACGTGATATAAACGTCAAGTGTGATTAGTTGGTGAAGGGCGTGTGGAAACATTAAAAAAGAAAAAAGAAAGAAATAATAAATTATAAATTAATTCATGCTTTTGCACAAACAATATTAATTTTTCATCACCCATTTACTTAAGTTTTTTATTATTTAATAATTATAACTTAAAACATACACTTTTGAATTATCCTTTAATTATTTCATTTAAGCGCGAATTCTTCGTTTACACTCTTATGTCAGCAGATGTTGTGTGTGAAGTAAAAACGTTGAAAAATTTGAATTTGGTGAAAATAGGAACACCACGTCTACGTAACGTTCCTTACAGAACAACTAACCATTTTTATGTATTCTTCATTTAGTTATAGTATCAGCTGACACTTCACGTCTACGTTACTTCTGACTAATTGGGCCTTTACAATTGTGAAGCAGAACATGTTTTGAACAAATATCGATAAAGTTTATGCATAACCAATATAATTTTAAAGATCAGTATTGCCAGATATAGGAAAAAGAAAAATCATTTATGAAATACGTAAAACATACACAATGATTACATTAATTTACCAAATTGGCAACATTGCTATTACGTATTAATAAGAAAATGTGAGATGTGAGCTAGAACTGCGACAAAAAAATCGTTTCAATGAACAATCTGTTTGTGTTAATGAAGTGAAACTAAATGTTCTCATTCATGGTATGAATAAAGCAACAGTTTGCTTGGTGTTCTAATTTTTATTCGAAATAGGGTTTTAGTCAGTGAATATTGATGACCACGTTCATGCAACTCATTATTAGACGAGACACTAACGGATATAATATAGGGAAGGCTTCAGAGCCAAGTAGAAAACATATTGCGAGACGAACAGGCATGTTTCTGGCCAAATAGAAGATGCGTATACCAGGTCAACTCTCTACGCATCATAAAAAATTAAAAGACCTGGAAAGACTGGCTCGCAGTATTGGACTTAAGATAAATAATAAGAAAACCAAAGCCACGAGAATTAACAACAAAAGCATAGAAAACATCATGCGAAAGGGCCAAGCAACGCATGAATAAAGTCAATTCTGTTATACGGCAGAGAAGCCTGGCTTGTGTTTAAAACCATTACGCAAAAGCTACAGGTATTCACCAACAAGTACATTAGAATCATCCTGCATATGATTC
The DNA here is from genome assembly GCA_023159175.1 of Wohlfahrtia magnifica. Taxonomy (NCBI): domain Eukaryota; kingdom Metazoa; phylum Arthropoda; class Insecta; order Diptera; family Sarcophagidae; genus Wohlfahrtia; species Wohlfahrtia magnifica. The sequence goes on along the minus strand of JAKWBJ010000216.1, from coordinate 1,759,732 downwards.
CGGCCTAACACCGTAAGCAACATAGAACTATAGAATTTGACAAATAAAGAGCCCATACTGAAACAGATAAGTCCATACTTTAAGGGAAAATCCCAATAATATTACAAGGATAGAACTTGAGTTGAATCCTCAAGGATTAAAGTACCGCGGTCGACCAAGAAAAACCTGGCGACACAATTATCCAAGAACTAAGGCAAAACAATCTCAAATGTGAAGAGGCAAAGACAGCGGCAGACAATTGTGTAAGATGGAAATGCTTTGTGGAAGCCCTATGCTCTCAAGAGGAGTAACGAAAAAATATCCTTTGTCGAAAACACAATACTTGTCTCCACTAGATGTACACATACTACTCGCTAAAACGTATTTAGTTCTGGTATTGTTATATATTGTAAGGTATTCGTTTCATGTGACTCTGCCAGCCCAAAAAAAACACCAATGACATTTGGTTCCAACAAGACGGCGCAAATTGCTATACAGCGCTCTTAACAATCGATTTATGGAAAAATCAATTAGGTAACAACTTTCTTTCCAGAAGTGGTTTTGTTCGTGTGATTTAATGCCTCTGGATTACTATTTATGGGGCTATGCCAAGTTATAGCTGAAGTTTCGGAAGCCATGACGCCATACGGCCATATTTATTGAAAAAAATTGTCAAAAATTGGACTGATCGAATGGATTAGGTAACTCGTAGTCACAGCCGACAAATGCCAGAAATCATAATTACAAAATAAATGGCATTAAATTATTTACGAGATTATAATAAAAAAAAAATTTCATTCAAAAAATTTTTCTGTCTCGTATTATCATTTTATGTTCTCAAGCTCATATTAAAACACTTTACAACTAAAGGCTTAAGACACGGTCAAATTTGCAAACATTTTGCGAAGTTATTATAAAAATTATATTATAGAAATACTGGATAAAACGCGGCGTGCTATCTTAGTTGAATTTTTCCCATTTTGTCCCCTTCCGCTCAAAAAGCAATCATTTGTTCCTTCCATAAATACACTGTAGGTTCTGCTTTTTAGCTCTATACAATATTCAAGCAAAGACATTCGTTTTTATATAGTATACTATACGTATACTATTTATCCAGTGTGCTTTCTACAATTCCCGCTTCTTGGCTGTTTGGCATTGGTGACACGCCCACTTATCAAATCTCGCCAAGTTAATGACTGATGATGTGTATTGTTCACGGCGTTGATTGAAACTTATTTCGAAATTTCAAAAATTCATATTTACTTTGTTTGGGAGGTACCACGCTAACTTGTCCAATTCCCCCCATTTTTTGAACGATGATCTGTATTGTTTTCATGATATACAGAAAGCAACGTTGTACGGAGGCCATGAAAAACAAAGTTTTTTACACAAAGTACTGAAAGTTGCTTAAGTTTCGAATAGCTATCCAAGGAGCTAATTTTGTTTTTGTTGTATTACTTGGTAAAGAATGGAGTTAAATGTTTGTTGTTATAGTTATATGGTAATTTAGGTGCCTATGATAACAAAAATTAAATGTTTTACTTTGAATAAATCTATTAGTAATATACGAGTCCTTAATTGCCACGACAAGAAAATTTGCTTAGATTTCAAGCAGCACTGTTATGTGCTGTTATTTATGTGTTACGTATATAATAGGGTGTGTGTCACTGTGGTATGTTGGGTAAGAACTCACCTTCCAACCAAGAAGTAATCGGTTCAATCCCAGGCCACACCGTCTGACAATTTTCTACAGCAATATCACCTCACAACATGACTAGCGACTGGTTGTGTGTATTTACGCTATGAAAAACTTCACTACCTAATATATCTGCCGTTCGAAACCGGCGTTTGTTGGCTTGTTGGATTTCAATGAGTCTAGTTGGTCATTCTTCATATATAAAAATCAATATTTATTTACAGAAGATGAGAAAAGGTTACTGTTGCTTCAGAGTGCATATTTTTTTGATCTTCCTTGGTTTTCACGTTCTTTGTGAGACGTTCAGCATTAAATTAACCGATTATTCGTGTTAAGTCAACCGGTTTATTCGGTATTCGAAAAACGAAGATTTTGAAAAAACCGTATGCGACAAAACCAAAAAAAACCGCTTAAAACCGGTCGAATAATAACCGTCCGATCTCCCTAGTAATTATAATAACAAACTCCAGTTTTTAATAATAAATAGGAGTGGAAATTTTAATAGTAGAAATAGTTTCTTTACAATTTGAGAATATTTTTTGTTTTTAAATATTATTAACGCCTTTTTATAGCGCGTTTGGATTACAAATCATTACAAAAATTATAATTTAGAGCTTTTTATCGTCTTTTGAGTACTATGTCTGCGCATTTCGATCATAAAAAGTTGGCAACACTATCATTAACTCAAAAAATTTGCAATGAGAGAGTGCCAGAAGAAAGTGATAAATTGAGACACACAAAAATTATTGCAAATTCTTGCTGGTAAAATTTTCACTTGTAAGAATTTTTGAAACAGCTGTTTATGTGTATATTTACAAATTAAGATTTGTAAAAAATATTACAAATTAAAAATATATTGCGAAATTTAAAAAATTGTAATTAAAAATTGAGAGATATTTTGCAAAATGTTTTTACTCTCTCGTTGCAAGTTTCTGCAAGTAAAGTTATTGAACAAACCTGTTATTTTAAGGAATGTTGACATAAAGAGAAATGTCTCCATAAAATAATGGTTACGCTTTTTCCATCAAATATTTGTTAAATGTGACCCTAGCTTAAAGCACCTCAAAATGCTTGGTTTAAAAATATTGAAGGGTAATGTAGAATTCACAGGTTGTATGTGAAATAGTAATTCACTTTAATTGAAGCAAAACAATTTAAAATTAAGTTTAATTTTTGTCACTTCCCTCAGTCCCTATGACTTTCAAATTAGTACCTTGATTAATGAACAGAGCTCTTTTGTCTACATTTAGTATTTACATATCAGTAAAGAGTGATAAGCAGGGAAACCAGAAACATGATCTTAAAGTGTTTTATACGCATAAAAATATGCACTAAAAATCCGAAAATAAGATCTAAAAGTTTAAAAATATACTCTAAAAAAGCAAAAATTTCTTCTTTGTTAATAGAAAAAGAGGTTTATTCAACAACTCGATATCTTTTCAATATATTTAAAATCTATATCTATATATTAAAGAGGACTATAAAATGCATTGTAATTGGTGTTCATTGAAATGCGCCAACCGATTTTATTTTGTAAGTTCTTAAACGATGCAGTTTTATTGACGTTAGAGTGGACCTCTTTGTACTGCATACAGTCTAAACCACTTTTGTTGAAAATTAGGTCGATAATAGTAGGCAACACTTTTTTAAACATATTGTTGTAATATTGAATAAAATATTTCTAAAAATTTTACGCAAATTGTGTATGTCTGTATGTTTATTTTTTGTTTATTTTTGCTTACGAAAAAATGTGACCGACTTTACCATTATTAGGAAAATGTGCAGATGGACACATTTCATTTACACTTCCCAATAAACTCTTTAAAAATTTACGCCAAATCTGACTATGGTTTATTTTTTGTTTTTTACTCGCAGGACTTTTATTAGAACAACTACCAGTTAAATGCATTGAATAAGACTACCAATTGATAAATATTTGTCCACGTTTGTAGTATACAAACCTTGAAACTCATTGATTTTGTTTTCTTATCTGAATACAGGGTATACTACTTTGTTTGTTTATAATTTTTGATGATATGAAAGAGAATGGATCTTATATTGATAAATGTTTTATTTAATGTCGACAATTATGTATGGAATACAATATCAGATAAATGCCCGCTTCTTTTGAGCACATTTTTTCATTACATTCTCACACATTCACGCGGTATTTCATTAACTTCATCACGAATAATTTGTTTGAGTTGCTCCAGCGGTTCTGGTTTGTTTACACAAACCTTGCTTTTCAGATATCTCCACAAAAAGAAGTCCGGAGCAGTCAAATCAGGCGACCGTGGAGGCCAATCAACATCACCATTCCTTGAAATAATTTGTTGTGAAAAGACGTTTCGCAGCAATTCCATTGTAATCCTGGCTGTATGCGATGTGGCACCGTCTTGTTGAAACCACATGTTAGTCAAGCTCAAAGCATGCAGTTGTGGCGTTAAAAAGTTTTCAATCATATCACGATATCGCTCCCCATTGACAGTAAGGTCCAATGATTCCCCCTGACCAAATTGCACACCAGACTGTCACTTTAACCATTGCCCAGAACTGACTCTTCTGTTTATTCACATAACTATTTAAATGATGCCTCGCCACTCATTATGATTTTTGCATGAAAATTGGGGTTGATTTTAATAAAATGTTTTAACGATTAAAACACGTTGGTTTACTGAATATTTTTCCACAATAAATTTGCCACGTCTCTACTTCACGACTGCCAAATATTAGCTGTCAAGACTAATGTTCACCAAAATGGCAGCAAATTTGTACTCACATGTCTATATCTTTAAAACGATAATAGTAAGAGTCTCAAAATTCGGTCCAAAAAACTTTGTGGTCAATGCAAATCATCAGTCAAAAATTGGGCCGAATTGGATAAGTGGGAGTAGCACCTACCATATAAAGTAAATATTGATTTTTGTATATTTTTGGAACGGTAATAGTGGAAGGTTCTGAATTTGATAGTAATACATATCGTCAGTTGATATATGGGCGAAATTGAATAAGTGGGTGTGGCATACAAATAAAATATTGATTTTTGTATATCTAGAGAACGATTAACATGGAATATTTTGAATTTGATTTAAATGACTTTTTAGATAGTACAAACCATAAGAAAAAAATGTGCAGAATCGGGTAAGTGGGCTTGATACCTCTCATACAAATTAATTAATGACTTGATAACCCGAGAGAATATTTCAAACTCCTTGTAGTAATTTGTGTAACATAATAAAGTAAATAAAAGGTCGGCTAAGAAAAAATTTTTTTTTAAAATGCTATAAAGAAAACTACTGAATATTTTCTCAAATTTCTTTTTTTATTTGAAAGTACAATACTTCCGGTTAATAATGGAAAATGATTTCATTTAAATGGCTGCCTCGGCTGGCCAAGCAGTAGCCTACAGGATCGGTCCAATTTTTAAGCACATTATCGATTGTGTGCAGCTGCATTTCACCAATGGCTTCACGAATATTGTCCTTTGTCTCTGGCTTGTTGGCGTAACACTTATCTTTGACGGCACCACACAAATAATAGTCCAACGGTGTCAAATCGCGGCTCAGAGGTGGCCAAACGACATCAGCTCTGCGGCTGATAATGCGATCTTCAAAAACAGGGCTCAAAAGATCGAGTGTAGCTTCGGCTGTGTGGCACGTAGCGCCGTCCTGTTGAAACCAAATGTTGCTAATATCCTCCTCTTCAATTTTTGTGAACAAAAATTCGTTCAACATGGCGCGATAACGATCGCCATTGACTGTAACGGCCACTCCTTGCTCATTTTCGAAGAAAAATGGTCCAATTATGCCTCTGGACCAAAATCCGCACCAAACAGTGACTCGTCTTGGGTATATCGGCTTTTAAATGTATGCATGCGGGTTTTCTGTGCCCCAAATGCGACAATATGCTTGTCTACATACCCGCCAAGATCAAAATGAGCTTCATCTGAAAAGATGATTTTTTTTTGGAAAAATCGGCATCTTCCGTAAGTCGATCACAGGCTCAGATTCTCAGCGATGTTCTAGCGTATACATAACCATATTCGTTCGGCGGAAGGATAAAACTAATTATCTGTCAAATCAGACATGAGCTAAGTGTTACCATTCACGAAATAAGCATTAGTTGAAAAAAAAAACGTTAGATGGCGGACCCTTTATATCTACATATATATAGGGTGTGCAATTTAAAAGTTTATATTTAAAAATGCAATAAAACAAAAACGGTATGAAATTTTGCGAAATTTTTTTTTTTTTTTTGTGTATTACGATTGTTCCAGTTAGAAATGAAATGACCTTATAACACCCCAATCAATCGGACCAATTTTCGATAACTTTTTCGAGTGTATGGGTTCGTATCTCGGCAATGACATCACGAATGTTGACCTTCAAACGCATAATTGTCTCTGGTTTGTCGGCATAACACTTGTCTGTAACGGCGCCCTACAGAAAATAGTCCAAAACAAAAATTTGTTTTACGAATATTATAAACATAAAGTGACTCCAGCCGGACAAGAACTATTTTTATAAAAATTTCACTAAATAAATGTATAGATTTTTCGGGCTCTTAGTAATGCATCATATATGAGCTCTAATGAATAATAAGAAAACTATCATATTATCCAATAATAACTGTAAGTTTCGTCAGAAACAGATAAATAGCTCATTATCGATCAAAGCATAGTATGAATACTTCGAATGCAATAATCGAAGTTAGTGATAGTTTACATATCGTTTGTAATCCAGAACAATCAGTAAGCGTCTAGGATTTGATTGTAATAAATTTTATCATTCGTCCGGATCAATAGAGTCTTATACTTTTGATAATGTCGCATTAACCTTAACGAGGGTCTTAAACTTTTACTGATAATCTCTTCTAGCCAATTTCTTTTAAAGATGATCAATTACATTAGGTTCTGAACACTGCGCAGATGTCTTGCCCGATGTTTGCTTGGGATCGTTGTTTTGGTAGAATGAAATATTGCTTGAGATACTCTGTTTCTCTGCACTTTGCTTCATATTTTCTTTTCGAATATTGAGATAAACAGATTTGTCCACGTTATCATAAAAAAAAAATTGTATCGTCCATGTTTAACAGTAGTATTTGCACTTTTATTATGAAATTCGGTTTGTTGCAAATCAGGAAATTTCGTATGTCAAATTTCAAAAATTCCAAATATAGCGATTAAAGAAAACGGTAGAACAAAAAGTAATATTACACACTAATTACACACAAAGCTAATTACAGACACAGGCTTCGCACACAATGTGTAATTACACACAAGGTGGCAGCACTGCAACCAGGGTTGCTAAAAGAAATAAAAAACCTACCAAAAATTTACCTGAAATGTGCCAAAATCAACTGTACCGCTAACCTTTATACAATAGATATTGCCTTCATAATCAAATTTGTTTTTGTTTCATTTTTCTATTAAAACTTAAGAAATTGTAATAAATTAACTAAATTAATAAATTAAATTAATTAAATTAATAAATTAATTAATGCCAAAAAATCTTGCATCAAAAAAAATATCATACGCTTTGTTTACATTATTGCAAACGGCAACCATAATTACAACAAAAAACATGTGTGGGAGACACAATTTATATTTAGTAGCTTGTTAGCCGTCAAAGAAGAAGGGGTGTATTACATGGTTTAGTGTTTTTTTTTTTTTTAATTTCAAAGAGATTTTGAAGAGAGCTAAGATCTTGATTTCTACACCGAGAAGCTACATAAACATATGCATGTTTACACTTTGTATGAATACATATTTTTTACAGCATTTAAGCTTCAGTGTATTTATCATTTTAAGTGTTTCGCTCTTTGTGCGCACCCCTGGTTTAATGTATTTAAAAATTCTATTTAATGTATTTAAAGTAATATATTCGTTATTTTTTTGTATAATCATCGATTTTTGGACACAGAATTGACGTTAAGTAACATTTCTTCAGGACTTTAAAAGCTTCGTTATCGTAACTTGTTGTAGATCCTAAATCACCGTTACCCAATTGAAGTAACCATTCCGTAAAAGGAAGACTATAAGACCAATAGGGCGATTTTTACCGCATTTTCAACAGTGGTTGTTCTCTATTGACGTTTCTCATAACGGGTAAGACCTGGCGAAAATCTTCACGAAACAAAATTCTTTTTTCTCCATAAGATATGTTATTATTCATAATGTCTTTTGAAAGGTAATCGACAACTCTAAGTGCTCGTTTGGGTGCCATTGAAATGGCATCTCAAATGATGACACATATCTGTTTTATCTCCCGGTAGAAGATTAGCTGCAATGCCGGTCCACGCAACGTGCAACGTGACATTATCTAATCCTATATATGAAACTGCTTAGTATTCCCACACTTAGTAAAACAAACACTGTATTGTTTACAATATCCAGTAGCAAAGATCTTTGCAACCGTCAAAAATACCTTTAAAAACCTAATATACATATCTAATGACGAAAAGATGTTTAAAAGTAAAAACTAGTCTTAATCTGAATAATACTTTGTTTTTACGTTATTTGTGTATTTATTTCTTGAAAGCAGTTTAACTGTTAAAGTTTAACATAACCTAACACTATATATTGAACAATCCTGTATTATAATACACTTGATAAAACAAACACTGCATTGCCAACAACTTGCAATAGTGCGGAAGGTATTTGCAACCGACAAAAAAATTTTATGAAATGATATGTATGAAAATGAGGTTGGTTATGATAGAAAACGATATTTAAAAATAGTTACTTTGTTAATCTAAATAACATGTTGTTTATGTGTTATTTGCATATGCACTTATTTTCTTGAAAGCTTTTTAACTTTTAGAGTTTGGCATCACTTGGCCCTATGTACTAGTATTAAACGGTCCTGTTTTAATATACTTGGCAAAAAAAATACTGCATAGCCGATAATAGTGACAATAGTCGGTATTTCCAACCGACGAAAAAATATCTTTTAAAAATAATATACAGATATGATTATGATATTGGTTATGATAAAAAACGCCGATTAAAAACAATTACTTGTTTTACTTTTAAATACCCGTTGTTTATACGTAATTTATGTGATTATTTTCTTGAAACCTTTTAAACTGTAAATTTGGCACCAATTGACACTATAAATTAAACATCCCCGTATTAATACATTTGACAAAACAAACCTGCATAGCCGAAAATAGTATTACCAAGAACGTTTTTTGAAACAACAAAATATGTTATGTTAAACTATGAACCTTAAGACCTTGAAATGGCATTTTTTTTAACGAAAACATTAACTTCAAGACTTCTTATTATTTTTCATCATTAGGGTAGAATTTTATCTTTAAAATGAATCATCAATCATTAATTTTCATGCAGTAATAAGGAAGATATTTGCAACCGTTAAAAAAATACCTACATATGTATATACGAGTATGACGATTTTTATAAGTATAACTTGAGAATGGTTAGAGTCTAAGGCTGGGATCACACGATTGCCTTAAATACAGCAATTTGATACAATTTTTATTGTGACACATTAGCGTACAATAATAAAAATTCTGTATTCACACGGTTGTCTTATTTTATACAAAATTTATTGACTTCGCGCTGTCACACGATTATTCTAGTTTACGGCAACTCTGTGAATCAGCTGTTGTGGTAAATTATTTTTTTTCTGTAAAAATAATGAAAAAATAAATGGTAGAAGCTTGTGATGTATTTACATATAAATAATTAAAAAATGCATATTTTAAGGAATGACAATTATGAATACTGTACAAACCCATGTTTTTTCAGAAAGAAATCAATTAAAAAATATAAATTGATGAGTATTTTCTTCTTCAATTGACGCACAAGAATACAATAAATATTGGTGTTCTTTTAACATTTACATCGGTGCATGATTGACGCTAAAGCTTTCACACGATTTTCGCACAAGGGTTGCATTTGATTGGGATAAATAAGCGCAATAATATTGCGAGTTGCTGTATGAGCCACGATTGGCATATAAAAAACACTAATTGTTGGTGCATTACGTCAATCGTGTGATCCTACCTTAATGGTTTTTGCAGCTTTTATTATACAGAGAGCAGCGTCTGTCACAAAAAACAAAATCAAATTCTTATTGTAAATTTACGTCTAATATTTTTAAAAAATCATCAGAAAGTCGTTAAAATATCAAGTGATTGGTTTTATCCAAAACTATTTTGTTTATTAGCAATTTTTGACTAAATGCTTCTTTGGCACAATATAGAATAACATTTGCAACATTTTTTCCAGTGGAATCAGTTGTTTCATCTACTGAAATCCAAAAAGATTGGTCTTTTATGTATTTGCGTATGTCATCTAATGATTTTTAGTAAGTATTTTTAACATACGAACATATATTTTCAACGTTTAAAGTTTTCTGTTCTCGCTTTATAGCTTGTACAGTCAATGAAAAAGTCTACATACACCCTTTGATTTAGGGGTTTTAGAGAGCTTGTGAAGAAAATTAAAGAATGTTTATCTTAATATTTAAGATATTCATTTACATTATAAAAACAACAATACATTATAAAAACAACAATAACAAAAATATAAAAAATTCATATGAAAAAGTCTACATACAGCTTACAAAAATATTTATTATATAAAAATTTTATATATATAAAAAATAAAAATTTTACTTTTGATATTTGGTTGATCCACCTTAGGCATCAATAACCGCTTGAAGACGACGGGGCATTAATGTCACCAAATTCTTTGTAATAGAGGGTGTTATTTCGGCCCACGTAAGAATAAGAGCAGTTTTTAATGTGTCACGGTTAGTAATGCCATATTTTCGTAAAAAACATCCCATTTGTGCTGCACTGGGTTTAAGTCTGGTGAGTAGGGTGATGAATTTAGCTGTTTTCAAGCATAGTAAAGAAGCCAGTATCGAAAAAGTACGTAACTTACTGGAAAATCCATTGGTATTTCAGGTCCAAGCTAATAGCAGATGCCTCTGAATTTGTTCCAATATGAATAAAGCCAAACGAGTCGCTTTATTTGACGCAATGGCGCCCCAAACCGTAACGTTGCCTCCACTAAGACTGTTAGTATAATATTCTTTGGATCAAGTGCAATGTTTGGTTTTCTTCAAGCTTTGCATGGCCAACTCTTCCGAAAATGTTATAATTAATTTCGTCGGTAAATATAACACAATTAAAAAAACCCATATCCTTGTCTACATGTACTTCAGCAAACTCGAGACAAAATTCTCGATTCTTTACTGAAATTAATGGTTTTCTTCGTCCTATTCTGCTATAAAATCCATTGTTATGTAAAACTTTTATTATTGTTCGTGGAGCAACAATTTCATTGCAACATTTTACGATGTGTTCCTTCAATTTTTGGGCGTTTATTGTCGGATCCTGATGGACTAATTTTACGATACTGGTAACATCACGTCTCGGAAGCTTCTTAGGCTTGCCAGATTGTGGTTTATTTTCGGTATTATTGTTGGTGTTATAATTTCTAATGATCGTCTGTACAGTAGCACGACTGAATTTTGTTGTGTTAGCAATTTCTTTATATGATTTATTTTCCTTTTGCAGATTTACACCATATTTCAAACTTTAACTTTTCGATTTGCTATTTTCGCGGAAAACAATTCAAATAATATCTTCTTTTATTATCACTTTATCCACTTCAACAATGGTAATGCGTGTCTTTGTTTTTTAATTTTTATTTGATATTAGCAGTTGCATGTTGTATGTTTTTGTAGTTTTTTTCTGCTAATTGTTATGTATTTCCATAATAAGTTTTAAGTCATATTTTTTTCATATCATTTTTTCTTCAGCTAATCTTAAGTATAAGTACCGTAAACATCGGTATAACATCTTCTTCAATATCGCCACTAATTCTCTAAAACTTTAAAAGCGTATGGTGTATGTAGGCTTTTTTTGCTTTACTGTACATTCTTTCAAAAATTGTTTAAGTGGTAAAGAACTTAATTGAGATCTAGATAATGCAATAAATTTTAATTTATAGATCATTCAAGAAGCCATGAAACCCGATCAGAAAACTATTTGAGAGAATAAAAATCCAAATACCCGATAAAAAGATTTAAAATGCTTTTTAAATATGAAAAATTTGGAAAACGTGCTCTTAAAATTGAAATACGCCAACATGTTGCTTTGACCAAAGTATGCAATAATATGCACTAACAAATCAATGCCAAAATTCATAAAACGAATAAATACCTTACATCTGATTTGATTGGTTGCATGAGAAAAAACATGCAATTGTATATAATATTTCTGGTTTCCCTGATAATAAGATTTAAGTCACATTTTATTGGTATTAATTCGTTTTTCGGCTCGATGTGATTGCATAAAATGTTTGTTTAAAAGTTTTTATGCTGGTTGGTTAACACCGATTTCATTTTAGCATAGATAAAACCCATAGTTCAAATTGCATCTGAATAGTATTGGCGAAATCGTTTGGATTGTTTTATTTAAAATTCAGAGAGAAAACTCATTTTAAAATTGCGAAATACTGCTGTGAATGAATGAATCATTTAAATTTATTTTTGTCTAAGTTTCTATGATCTTTGCGAAAGCACCTAAAACCCCAATATTTTTATTTTTTTAATTTTACGAGTATGTTTTTTCGAAAATGTTCAATTTTCGAATTAAGTTTGTAATAAACCATGATTTATTGATAAAAAATATATACAAATTTATTCGTTTTCAAAAAAATAAATATGAAAAGAAAAGGCAATTAACAGAAAATATTTGAATTTTTTTAATTTCAGTTACTGCGCAATAATTAAACAACAACAAAAGAACGAAATCTCCCAAATATTTAAACCAACAATTGAATGAATCAACTGGTCTGGCAAATCGACTTGAAAAATAATAAAACGAAAATCATACATTTTGTACCAGCACAGCAGGTGAATGCAATAAATGACCCAATTATGGGGGAATGAAAAGTGTTAAACGAATGGCCAAGTGGTCATTAATAATGGAAACCAACAAACAACAGAAGCAAACGAAATCGGTTGATCGACAAAAACCGCCTTGAATGTTAAAAGATATTCTTTTTAATTTTTTTTTTTTTTTTTTTTTTTTTTTTTTTTGAGGAGGTGGGTTATAATACTTAACTTAACTTTTCTCATTGTTTTTTTCCCCCTAAAAAGATCTTTTTAATTACTTTTATTGTTGTTTTTGTTAATATTTTTGTGTTATTCGCTTCAATCGCATGCCATTTCAGTCTATTTGGATTGTCTTCTGGCTGAGCTGATAATTTATAATTTCTGCGAAATTCTTGTGAAAAGGGAGAGAGAGACAGAAAAAATTTAAATTTAAGTCGCAAATATCAATGGCGGGTAATGTTTTCGTAGAAAAAAAAAAAAAAACAAAAAACAAACAAGTTGGAAAATGTAAGTCAACAAGCCTGATTATTTCCTACCCTACACTACAATCAAAACGTAAGTTATCTTCATTCATCAAAAACTGAAGGTAATTTTTTTTGTGCCAAATTTAAGTAGAATCGAAACAAATCTCTGCAATATCAAAAAGGTGATATTTTTATAAAATTTTGTTAATTATGTTATGTCTTGTAAATGATCCATATCTGGACAAAATTTAAGCATTATCGGCTTAATAGTATTTAAGGTTTGTATATAGTATAGGCTACATATAGTATGCATATAGGAACTTTGGCTAAAAGCGGATGTTAGTTGATACCGACAATAATAATACTGGATGAGGATAAAAAGGAATAGAAATCAAATAATGATGTATGATGGCAGCACAGACAAAATGGGATTGACATTAAAAGCATGAAGTTTGATAAACTACACCCAACTCATCAAAGTACATTTTTAATTATATTCGACCCTCATAACATTTTACCTTATTTGGCATGGTTTCGATATTACGCGGTACTATAGTTGCGGTTAATATAACACTATTACAATATTACACTGCATCTCAGCCTGTCATATTTGCTGATTTATCGGCATTTTGTCGATTTTTTGCCGTCAAATTATCAAAATGCCGATTTTTCGAGAAAAATGTAAAACACGGCAACTTTATTTGTTTCTGCAAAATTTACAATTTTTGAAAATATTGAAATACTTGTTATATAGTGTCTATTAAAAAGAGACAACTGTTAATAACTCACAAAAAATATTTATTAAATTAATTTAAAATGAAGTACAGTGACTTAAAGTCCTCTAAATGTTAAAAATATAAGAAGTTGTGCCTATTCTTAACCAGGATTCCTTTGTTCCTTTTCCTTTGATTTTTAGTTTAACCTCGGTACGAACGAATTGGGAATGTTTGTTGTTGGACTATTTAACGGCGAAGGTATAACACTGGTCGTTGAATAGTCAATTGGCAACAACCATCTTCCTTGTCGTCCGTATTGGAGGGTTGGTCGTTTGATTTTAATTGTTCTATTTCCGTAATGACGGGTTACTTTCGCATCGGTTTTTGCAATGTGCGCGGACTGAGGGCGAATTTTTTTTCTGTATATGTGCATATTTGTTTTCATAGACCAATGTTTTCGCCTTATGTGAAACTCAGGTTTCTGCAAATTTTCGTATTTTCATATCACTGGGTATGACTGTCCCTTTTTAATTTTCATAGGGGTCTTGCAGTGTACATTCGCGATGAAGTTGTGTACCAATGCCAGCAACCTCTTGCCTTCTATGAAGCGGAATTGCACTGTCTCTGGGTTAAGTTCACAATCAGTGCACACCTTTTACACTGCGAGTTTCTGTATAGAAGTCCCAACGCGAGAAGAGAGGTTATCTGGCTTCGACTCTTTCTGACTCCATTTCGAGTATCCTTGCGAATTGTCCGAATAGTGCTGGTGATTTCAATGTTCACAATTCGTCATGGCTACGCCATTCTGGCCGCACAAATCCTGAAGGCCAATACGTTGAGCTATTTGCCGCACATAATAATCTTGCGCAACTAGTGAATGAATCCACACATATATCGTGTGTAGATAGGCATTCGACTTTTTCCTTACTTCACACCCTGAAGAATATGAAGTTGAGGCCACCTCTCGTTCTTTAGCCGCAACGTTCGTTTGTAGAACGATCTTCCCGAGAACGTTTTTCCTGTCAATTAGGACATATATGGGTTCAAATTAAACATTACTCCCTTTATCCTCCTTCCCAAAACCTATTTTCCTAGTACCAGCACAATGCACTGCATGAGTAGGGGTCATCCCCTAAGCGCCGGCCTTAAGTTAAAAAATAAATAAAATTAAATAAATAAGAAGTATGTTTTCGGGGTTTTATTTATACTTCGGACGTGTATCTAAATGAATAAAATGAAAAATAACATTTTATCCATTAATAACAGTAATTAAAGAACAAAAATAATAAAAAATTTTTAACTTAACGCATAATCGGACAAAGTAAAGTATGAATACCTTAAATTCAATAATTGGCCAATCAGTAACAATTTTCATATCCTTTGTAATCTAGAACAGTCAGTAAGCTTCTTAGAAACCGGGTGGCTTAATTAGATTACCAAAGATAATAAATTAACAAGTAAATCAAAATATTGTCCATCATTGTCAACAACTTTTCCTCACCTCTCAAGTAATTTTCGAATTTCGTCTCGAACAAACTTTTCGTCTTTAAATGCAATCCAATTTTGAAGCCAATTTTAGATTTCTTTGAAAAAGTAAAGCGGTAAGCTGCCACATCATGTTATGTCCGTCGAACAATAAGTAGTCAGAAGGAACAATGCTCGGAAAATAGGATGGGTGCGGTAAGATATCGCATTTGATCGTTTCTAGAGATTATTTGGCAACTTTTGCGACGTGAATCATGTTTGTCCTTATATTCCGTAATTGCAGTGTGTGTTAGCTGTGGTTTTAGCAGCTCTTGGTTCTACCAAGAGTGTGAAATTGCGTTATAATTAATGAAACATAGTAATTCTACTAACATATAAAATATTGTCGAATTGCATGAAATTTGAAAGCAATAATAAAACTAAAAAAAAACCAAAGAAAACCTAATAAAACCACGCTGAGTTTAAAAAAAACTCCAGGTTTTGCTAACTCTGCTTTACGCTTAACAAGGATTTCATTTATTTATGAACTTCCCTAGTCAATTCAGCCCAAAAATGTTCAATTACATGAGGTTTTTGTTCTAAATTGATCTGTTTTTGATCTGTTTTGTTATCTTTTGCTAATAAAAACATAATTATCGTATTTAAAATGTGAATTTTTAATTTGCCAATTCTTTTTTTAACTTGAAATTTTCAAAATTTTCTGGTACCCCTGACTGCATAATTTAATACATATTTAAAAACGAATTAAGAGTTACATGTGGAATGAAATTTCAGCTTTCGCAGAATTTTACACTATAAATTGGTTTCAAATAACACCTTACACATTGCATTAATTCATAAAGGGTCCGCCAAATAATTTTTTTTTTAAATGCTATAAAAAGAAACTACTGAATATTTTCTCACATTTCTTTTTTATTTGAAAGTACAATCGTTCCGGTTAATAATGGAAAATAATTTCAATCAAGTGGCTGCCTCGGCTGGCAATGCAGTATCCAATCGGTCCAATTTTTAAGCACATTATCGATTGTGTGCAGCTGTATTTCACCAATGGCTTCACGAATATTGTCCTTGAAAGCGTCAATTGTCTCTGGCTTGTTAGCGTAACACTTATCTTTGACGGCACCACACAAATAATAGTCCAACGGGGTCAAATCGCAGCTCCGAGGTGGCCAAACGACATCAGCTCTGCGGCTGATAATGCGATCTTCAAAAACAGGGCGCAAAACATCGAGTGTAGCTTCGGCTGTGTGGCACGTAGCGCCGTCCCGTTGAAACCAAATGTTGCTAATATCCTCCTCTTCGATTTTTGTGAACAAAAATTCGTTCAACATAGCCCGATAACGATCGCCATTGACTGTAACGGCCACTCCTTGCTCATTTTCGAAGAAAAATTGCCCAATTATGCCTCTGGGCCAAAATCCGCACCAAATTCGTCTTGGGTGTATCGGCTTTTCAATGTATGCGTGCGGGTTTTCTGTGCCCCAAATGCGACAATTTTGCTTGTTTACATACCCGCCAAGATCAAAATGAGCTTCATCTGAAAAGATGATTTTTTTTGGCGAAATCGGCATCTTCTGTAAGTCGATCGTAGGCCCACTTAGCGAAGCAAAAACGCTTTGAATGGTCAGTTGGCTTCAACTCCTGAACCAGTTGGACTTTGTATGGCGTCATACCAAGGCCTTCATCCAAAATTCGTCTCAATGATGTCTCCGAAATGTTCAATTGTTGGGAACGACGGTGAATTGATGTTGATGGCACTTTACGCACGCTTTCTGTCACACATGCAATATTCTCTGGTGTACGCACTGTTTTTGGCTTTTCACGCTTTGGTTTATCGATGAGGATGCCAGTTTCTTTCACTTTTTTCACAAGATAACGAACATACGGAGCTGACGGTGCTTCTCTTCTTCCAAAGTCTGCAACCTTACCTTGATTTTCAAAGTAATGTCGCAATATTTCCTAGCGTTGTTCAAGCGTATACACAACCATATTCGTTCAGCGGAAGGATAAAACTAATTATCTTGATTTTCAAAGTAATGTCGCAATATTTCCTAGCGTTATTCAAGCGTATACACAACCATATTCGTTCAGCGGAAGGATAAAACTAATTATCTGTCAAATCAGACATGAGCTAAGTGTTACCATTCACGAAATAAGCACTAGTGGAAAAAAAACGTTAGATGGCGGACCCTTTATTACGTCATAGTTTAATAAAATATAGTTTTGACATAACAAAGTATTCATATAACACGGTACGAACTAACGGTGTTTTACGAGGGTTAAGTGTATCTAATAGATAAGAAAATGTTTACAAAAATTATTTAAAATATATAACAATTATCTGTAAATGGCTTAACTAATAAGTTGTTAGCCAGATTGACAAGTACGAATAAGAATATGGGGTTTAAATTACATTGTAAAGGATATATCCATTAGGAATATTTACAACCTCAGAAAAATTTAGTTGGCGTCTATAAAAATATGTTTTTGTGAAAAGTTGCATCTTGGTTGCAGGTTGTGCAAAGATCTACAGTATTACTTTTACAAGATCAAGCATTTGTATCCAAGAGGCCATCTCTAACTCTTAAAAAAAGACCCGCAGCTTAAAATGAGGAGTAAAATATATAACAGAAAATAGTTTAATTGCGATTCTGCGTTCGAATTAGATTGAAAACTCCTGCTTTATAATGCAATTTTTAAACCAATTTGGTTTGCCTCTGCTTCTAATGTGGTAAACATTCAAAGTCAAAAAAATTGAGATCTTGAGACATTTGTAGTCTTATTAAAGGAGTCTTGAAACACATCCATATCATCTAGCCCGTACCATCTTAAATAGTAGAGGCCATATTTGTTTAAAGAGTATGGATATCATTATCCTTTGCTGTACACGGGATTGCTGAATTCCGAGAATTTTGAGAAATTTAATATTTTGCCGAGCAGTGGCTGGCAAGCATATTTTTGCTGAATAATAGTCGGAATATTTTCAGTACCATTTAAGAGTAATTTGTACCAATAAGGCTTCGATAAGAAATACGATATGAAATAAGCATCTTAAGTGAATTTTTGCTAAATCTTGTAGTAACACAGTGGAAAACAGAAATTGAAAACAAAAAACATGTGATAGCTGTATTCCTGGACTTGAAACGAGCATTTGAGACAATTAACAGAAAGATATTGTTAAAAAAAATTTTTTTTGAAATATGGGATTGAAAGTACGGAATTGAAATGGTTTAATAATTATCTGGAGAAAAGAACTTAAAGAACAAGATGCAGAGAAAACTTATCAGAAATCGAAAATGTCGATATGGGAGTATTCCAAAACACAGTTTTAGTAACACAGCTGTTTCTAATCTATATACATATAAAAGGGGATTATAAAATCAGTTGTAATTGATGTTCTCTGAAATGCGCCAACCGATTGTATTTTGTAAGCCCTACACGAAAAGTGAATTCAATACCAAGGTTTTTATGTATCTGCGTTTTTTGTAGGTCAATTGGTTCGCGAGATATTGACGTTAGAGTAAACACCTTTGTATTGCATAAATTTTACTTGAAAACGAAATTTGTTACAGAATTTAGTCCTTGTATGAGTTAGAAAATATTTGTAAAATTGTGTATATAAAAGCCTATGTATGTAGTAAGCTTTCACTTGGTGTGTGGCTTCATCATTGTTCAACTGGACGCTGCCACGCCCATATCAGAATTGTATTTAGATGTCTATATCTTTAAAACAATAATAGTAAGAGTCTCAAAATTCGGCCCAAAGAACTTTTTTAGTCAATACAAATCATCAGTCAAAAATTGGACCGAATTGGATAAGTGGGAGTTGCACCTCCCATACAAAGTAAATATTGATTTTTGTATATCTATCGAACGATTTGAATGGAAGGTTCGGAATTTGGACTAAATAACTTGGTAGTTAATACACATCATCAGTCGAAATATGGGCGAAATTGAGTAAGTGAGTGTGGCATCTCCAAAGCAAATTAAATATTAATCTTTGTATATATAGAGAGCGACAAGAATAGAAGGCTCAGAATTTGGTCAAAATGACTTCTTAGATAGTACAAACCATCAGATAAAAAAATAAGTGGCCATGGTACCTCCTATAAAAATTAAATAATGATTTTTGTATATCTTGAGAATGGTAAGAGTCGAAGTTTTTAAATTTGCTTTAAATAACTTGGCGGTCAAAACAAACAATCATTTAAAATAAATACTTATGTAATTTTGCATGTGTAGAGGACGGTAACAGTTAAAGTTTTCTTTATTTATCCACATTAGTAAAAAAGCAAGTACAACACAAAGGCTCCCAGCAATGCGTTATGGACTACTCTACTAAATTCATAAAAATTAACAAAAAACAATCACATTGAAACAAAAAAAGTTTAATTTAAACAATTTTTTAATAATAAAATTAATATTTGTACAATATAGAGATAAAATCATGGTGTATCCAGCTGATATGCCGTTAAAAGTTTTTCTTGCACAGCAAAAACCTGTGAACAAGCCAAGGATAGCGTTAAACTATCTTATTACAAAATGTACAGTATGCAACTTTTATTAAATCGATTCTTCATATTTTTGCAGCGCAGCAGAAAATGATCCTGTACCCTGAATACAAATCAGGGAATTTTCTAGCTGATTTGCGTTTATAACGGTGGATATACCCCAATCTTTTAAAACTCGTCTTCCCTGAATGTTTTATTATAAATATAGAGACACTTTATGCATGTTTGTTGTTAAACATTTTTCGTAAAAAACCGTAATTTCAAGAAATTCCAATAATTTCTTATTATTGAAAACACTTTTTTTACAGCAAAGAAATCAGGTAAAAGTCTTTTCTTGTTGTTAGCGTTGTAATGTGTGGGTCTATTTAATAGTTTTGATGTCTGGAAGTCCTTAAGAGGTACAGTAACGGGATGTGACAAAAAAAATAAACAAAATTTTAACTTTTTGTCTACTTTGAAAAGATTTTTTTTACAAACTGTACATTTTTTTTTCTCCAACAAAGCATTCATTGCTTAATTTCAGTTTCTTTAATCAATTTGGTCTTTCAAGCTAAGTAGATGATTAATCCGCGTAGTGGTGAAGATTCTTTCTAATTGGTGGTGATCTATACTTTACAATCTGTACATACATATGCATATTTTTTTGGTTTTAAGCAGAAAAAATTAAAATTATTAAAATTCTATCATGGAAAACTCAAATGCACCTATTTGGCAAAGATGGTAGCGTTAATACAGAACACATTTATATAAAACGTGGAATATTTCAGGGTGATTCATTGTCGCCGTTATTGTTCTGTATGGCTATAGCTCCTCTCAGTCAATTACTGGCAAATGAAAATATTGGCTACAAATTATCGAACCAATGGGAAAGCAACCACCTTCTATACATGGACGATCTAAAGTTGTATACTAAGAACGAGTACCAACTTGAACAAGCGCTGAAAATTGTACACGAATTTAGCAATGGTATACGAATGGAGTTTGGTTTAGATAAATGTGCAAAAATCTCGCTAAAACATGGCAAGGTGGTTAAGAAGCGGAACATGATCATCAATAAATCTGCGATAATTAAAGAATTAGATCACTCAGAGCTCTATAAATATCTTGGTGCGGACGAGTATGATGCAATAAGCCGTGAATCAATGAGAGCTAAGCTCAAGACCGAGTATTTCGCAGGATTCGATTGGTGCTACGTAGCGAATTAAATGCTAAAAGCAAGATAGAAGCCATTAACAGTATTGTGCTCCCAGTGATGCAATATAGTTTTGGCGTTATCGAATGGACTGAGACTGCTCTGGAAAAAAAGACCGTAAGACCCGCAAATGCCTTACAATGCATGGCATGCACCACCCAAAAGCCGATATATTCTATCACATCCCATAAAAACTATGCGAAGGCCATAAAAAAACAAAGCTTATTACACAAAGTACTGAACGTTGCTCAAGTTTCGAACAGCTACAGAAGGAGCTAATTTCATATTTGTTTGTTATTATAGTTGTAATAAGAAAGAAAAATTAAATGTTTTACTTTGAATATATCTATTAGTAATATACGAGTTCTTAATTGCTTCGACAAGAAAAGATGCTGGGCTTTCGAATAGCACTGTATGTAAATTCATGCCCCACGTATTTAATACTATGTGTGTTACTGTGGCGTGTTAGGTAAGACACCCACATTCCAACCCAGAAGTCGCCAGTTCAATCCCAGGCCACACCATCTGAAAATTTTTAACAGCGATATCACCGCACAACATTAGCGACTGGTTATGTGTACTTAAGATGTGAGGAACTTCACCAACTAATATATATGCAGCTCGGAGCCGGCGTTTGTTGGTCACTTTCAATGAGTCTAGTTGATCATTCCCCATAAATAAAAATCAATATTTATTTACTGAAGATCAGAGAAAATTAAATTAAATTAACCGGTTATTCGTGTTAAATCAACCGGTTTATTCAGTATTCGAAAAACTAAAAAAAACCGATTAAAACCGAACGAATAATAGCCCTCCGATCTCCCTAATACATATATAAAATGTTTATTAGAATGTATAAAAATCCATTAATAAATTACTAAGTATATTTTTATAGAAAAAAATCGCTAAATAAATAAATAAATTTAGTTCTACTATTATCGTAAAATTATTGTACGTCACATTTCTTATGAAATTAACTTTTTGATGCAAATGATTTGCAAAGTTACAGACTCACCACATATATAGTAAAATATTATATCGATATTCTCTATATATAGGGAGGTACATATTACTGAATCAATTTTATCGTATGTGACATAGTATATTTTCTTGTGAATGAAATCATCGTATGTGCCATACAAATATTTGGTGCAAATAAAATATCGTACGAATAAAAATGTAAAGTTTTGTTTTAAGTATGTATTTCAGGGTTGAAAAAGTTGGTACAATTGTACACCCACCAGTTACTCATTTGATGCAATTTACGAAATTTCTCAGTTTATTTTTTTCTACTGAATTTCCGTAGGTTGTCATTTAATTGATCTATTAAAACGAAAGAACGAAATAGGCTTCTTGTGCCTACAGTTTCCGGTCTTATTCAGACAAAAGATTTGTTAAGGTCATCTTAGTTAATCCTTAGTTTTAAAATACCAAATAATTTTTTATGAAAAACAATTTGATCTTATGAAGTGGCATAGATTTCTTGTACCTTATTTTATATTTAAACATGTACTTTTTACCTCAGTGTAGTTTTTTTAAAGATATACTTTTAAAGTATAAATGAACTTTTAAGTAAAAATGTTATTTATATTTATTTATTTATGTATTTAAATGACACAATCTTAATTAATAGTACCGGTAAGACAGAGTTACAGTAAAGTTTGGGAAAAAATATATAAAAAAAATAAATCATTAATTATGTGCAGTTAAATTGTTAAATTAAATTTGTTAATATTGCAGTTCTGAAAAACTTAGCATTGCTTTATATCTGTATATTATTCGGTAGTTCATTCCAGAGACGAATTGCATTTATATAACAGTGTCTGTCAGAAATTAGTTTGCGATATCTAATAAAATTAATCCTGCGTCCACTATTAGGTCTTGAAACTGTTAATCTTCTATAAAGACATTGGGGTTGGGCAGTATAGAAAAGTTTGTGCAGATATGCTAGTGTACGGCATTTAAATAATTTTTTAAAAGAAATATAAATTTTGTACGAGATTTCAGATACTCTACTAAATCTTGTGCGGTCATAAAAGCTATATTATCATATGAGATTTTTAATTTATTTCTGCTTATTGAATCACAACTAGAAAAGAGTTCATATTCATTCAGTAACGTGGATATGAGGTACATTCTGACAAGGAGCATACGAATATTAAACGGTGTAAAGTATTGCGTTAGTCAAAGATTTTGCAGCATAGCAAGCGTTTTCCAACTAACTGCATTAACATGGTCTAACCAAGCAGCTAATGTATAACTGAAAGTCATCTGCATACATCTGTACACTACAGAATTTCAGCCTTGATCTTAAATCGTTTGAGAAAGTTGTATATAATAGTGGACTAAGTATAGAGTCTTTTGGCACAACTTTGGATATTGAAAAACTGTTTGATTTGTTAAAATCATGACACACAAATTGAGTTCTATCCCTTATGTACAGCAGTATCTGAAAAATGGCACATATGTTAAGTTTTTGACATAGTATGGTATGCTCAACGGTGTCAAACTCCGTAGAATAATCAAATAAAATAAAAATGAGATCATATTATTATTCACTTTTGATCGCAACTCTTTGGAAACATCAATAAGCGCAGATATAATGGGTCCGCCATCTATCGTTTTTTTTTTCAACTAGTGCTTATTTCGTGAATGGTAGCACTTAGCTCATGTCTGATTTGACAGATCATTAGTTTTATCCTTCCGCTGAACGAATATGGTTGTGTATACGCTTCGCTAAGTGGGCCTACGATCGACTTACAGAAGATGACGATTTTGCCAAAAAAATCATCTTTTCAGATGAAGCTCATTTTGATCCTGGTGGGTATGTTAACAAGCAAAATTGTCGCATTTGGGGCACAGAAAACCCACACGCATACATTGAAAAGTCGATACACCCAATACGAGTCACTGTTTGGTGCGGATTTCGGTCCAGAGGCATAATTGGCCATTTTTCTTCGAAAAGGAGCAAGGAGTGGCCGTTATAGTCAAAGGCGATCGTTATTGGGCTATGTTGAACGAATTTTTGTTCACGAAAATTGAAGAGGAGGATATTAGCAACATTTAGTTTCAACAGGACAGCGCTACGTGCCACACAGCCGAAGTTACAATCGATGTTTTGCGCCCTGTTTTTGAAGATCGCATTATCAGCCGCAAAGCTGATGTCGTTTGGCCACCTCGGAGCAGCGATTTGACACCGTTGCACTATTAATTGTGGAATGCCGTCAAAGATAAGTGTTACGCCAACAAGCCAGAGACAATTGACGCCTTAAAGGACAATATTCGTGAAGCCATTGGTGAAATACAGCTGCACACAATCGATAAGGTGCTTAAAAATTGGACCAATCGTGTAGGCTACTGCATGGCCAGCCGAGGCAGCCATTTGAAGTAAATTATTTTCCATTATTAACCGGAAGGATTGTACTTTCAAATAGAGAAAGAAATTTGAGAAAATATTCAGTAGTTTCTTTTATAGCATTTCAAAAAAAAATTTATTTGGCGGACCCTTTACAACTGTGATTGGGTCTGAAACCAGATTGTCTCTCATACAAATATTCAGTCATCTGCATATGAATTAATTTCTCTAGAGCTCTAGAAAGGTGTGGTAAAATTCCGATGGTTTGAAAGTTTTTATCTTGTTTAGGCACTGGTATATTCTTGAAGCACTTCCTCATTCCATTGGAAAGACGGAGGTAGTAATTATTGTATTTGATAGATGTGTTGTGTTTAAAATAACATATGTACGCCAAAATTAATTTAAAAAATTTCATCATTACCAGTAGAATTCCATTTAATACTAAGAATATACTTTATTATTATAAAAATGAGTTTTTATGTACAATTTAGTTGTCTGTTTGCGCTCGTACTTAAAATTAAAAAATAAAAAATTATTTAAAAAAATATTTTTGGTACGATTGGGGTCGAAAAAGTACAATTTTGATGTTCTCATTTTGCTGACCAAGCGGAAAGCGAGAAGAAATCAAACTTTTTATGTGCCAGTTTTGATGTGCATAAAGTCTTGAATACTTTGTCCGGAAAAAATATTCCACTGTTTTACTTATGCAAATGTGCATATTATGTTCATCTTTATTTGCATATTGGTTTTGCAAATGTCAGTGACCAATACAATTATATTTTCATACCGTCTCTCAATATTTCTACAAAGTAATTTCTGCTTCTGGCCTTGCTCCAAAGATTCTCTACATATCGAATTCCAGTCCACGTCAGTGCGTTATCAAGTCATTTAATTTCCATTCTTTCTCCAGAATGTCGTCCTTAAAATTTCTTGAATATTGGGGGTTTCTCATGATTATGTGTCCCAAGTATGATGCTTTGCTCCTTTTACCGGTTCATGCTTACTAGAACTGTTAAATTAGGTATGCAATGTGTCCTGGACTTAATATTCACTTAAAGGCACCTTAAATAAAATTTGCAATAGCCTTATCGTAAGTACAGTACTTTTACTTAAACTTTGTCAGCAAAATTATCGTATGCGCCAAAAAAGCTTTTTCATGAAGAAGTTTTTAAACTGTTTTAATATTTCGGTTACTGTATCACATTTTTTAGACTGTTTTAATATTTCGGTTACTGTATCACATTCGAAATTTGGTTTCGATGTAACCTGCCAAAGCAAAGAAATTTAGAAAAGACGCTATCCTGTAAAATTTGATTACAAAAATAGCATACGATAGTTTTACGCAAGGGGGTCGATATAATTGACTTTAACATGAAGCAAATATTTCAGCATAAATTATAACCACGGTTTAGTGAGACTAAAAAACTGAGCTTTTAAATTATTAGAGACCTTGCGGTTATATCTTCAAAAAAAAGTCATCAAAACTTGCTGTTAGGTAGGGTA
The DNA here is from genome assembly GCA_023159175.1 of Wohlfahrtia magnifica. Classification (NCBI taxonomy): domain Eukaryota; kingdom Metazoa; phylum Arthropoda; class Insecta; order Diptera; family Sarcophagidae; genus Wohlfahrtia; species Wohlfahrtia magnifica. Next base: position 1,733,954 of record JAKWBJ010000216.1, on the reverse strand, counting down.
TAAATATGTATTGAACACAAAAAACAAATTTAAAACAAAAACAAATTTAAAAACAAAAAAAAAACGAAATAAAAAATCATAAAAATTAATTTTAAATGATTTTATTTGAAAAAATTCCAATGCGATGGCGAAATAATGAATATTTTTTGAACTAAAAAAATAAATAAATATTTTGGGGTGGCCATTCTTAGTATTTTATAAGAAGTTTTCTTTACTATATTTTATTTATTACTGTGCCGAGCATTTGGAGTTCCTTTCGTGAAGTATTATCACAAAGTTATGCGGTTTGCATCACTTAAATGCATCCGCTCAGTCATTAGTATTTTAGCCAAAAGTACCACCACAATCATGTCTCAAGGTTGGATCACACGATTGTCGTAATGCACCAATAATTAGTCTATTTTAGATGCCAATTTATTGGCTCATATGGCAACTCACAATATTATTGTGCTTATTTATCAAATTCAACCCTGGTGAATAGACCTTCTTGTGAGCCAATCTTTGACCCACACACTTCTTTTCTTTTTTTTTGTATTGTTTTTATTTATTTGTTCAATAAATGACCTCAATATAAATGAAGAGGATGCTATTTTCATTTTTTTAAAGAACGAACCATTTTGAACACCATAAATAAAAAAATAATATTAAAAATAATAAATTTAATTTACCACAACAGCTGATTCACAGAGTTGCAGTAAACTAAAATAATCGTGTGACAGCGTTGGGACAATTATTGTCAATACATAGTTTCGCGCCATTTTGACAAAAAATTTGTATAAAATAAGACAACCGTGTGACAGTTTTATTACTATGCGCTAATTTGTCGCAATAAAATTTGTATCAGATTGGTGTATTTGAGGCAATCGTGTAATCCCAGCTTTAGCAACCAAATAATTGTATTCAGAAAAAAATTAGATTCAACGAAAAAATAAATACTATGAAGGTGGTATATGACTAAGAGAGCTTAAGGCTATATCTGAAAGTACTTTAAGGAGCGGGTTCTTAAACAAATTCTTTACTTTTGTTTCTCAGTATCATATAAATCTGTGACAGGTATATGTATGTATATAATTGAGTGAAACCGCTTGTAAATTGGATTAAAAGTTCAGGACTGATGGTCAACCTTAAAAATATGAAAACAACTATTTTTCCCTTTTTTTTCTTACATTTCTTATATTCGTTCAATATTTTAAACGAAAGCATTACGTTTTCAAAATGCCAACCAGTCAGGCAACAAGTCAGCGAGTCTGCCTGCCTGCCAATCGTTTATAGCTGACGCATACACACCGATAATGCCATAAAAAAAGTTCACTAAAGATATTGAAAATGTTCTTATTTTATTTTTTTCTATGGAGATCGTTTTATTTTTCATTTTATTTTATTTTTATTTTTTTTTTATTTTTTATTTTTTTTTTTTATAATGTAAACAAAACTCCGCCTTTTTCGTTTGTACGCTTTGACGACTGTTGCTGATAAAAATATTGAGCGTAAGCATAGGCTGACTGACACTGCTTACGAGTACACGATTTGTGTGTATGTGTATGGCTATGCTAATATCTCGCATAGGGGTCCCCTTTTTCGAATTTCAAATGGCCCACGCTAATGTGTATGTCTGTCCCATTTATTTAAAGTTGACACACAAAAAATGTCGTTTTATTTGGCATCAAAAGGTACGTTGTTGTTAGTCTTTTGTTGTTACTGTTGCTGTTTAATTTAAAGGTGGTGACATTTTGTAGTTGTTGTTGTTGTTGTTCTTGTAAACAAACAATGGCGGACCAGTTTTTAGATACGACGATGATCATTTTGCATGTAAACATTCGCTTGCTGTCTCAATGAATATAGGAATTAATGAGAGTTTTAATGAATGAATGAATGAAATTTAGTACAATAGGTACCTATTTATCTGTTGTTGTTGTTGTATTGTTAAGACGTTTCCTTTTGATTTGTTATTTGTATTTTTTTATTGGTTCGTATGCAGTAAAATGATCGTCATAAATCACTTAAACTCTCAGTGTGGTAGAGAATGAAAACACGTTTCTGTCTTGTAGCCATCATTATCGTATTATTTGCAAGGTGATTTCGATTTTTCAAACCGGTTTTAAGTGAAATTATCTCATTTGACCAATTTGAAGACAGTTGTCACGTTGGTAAATTTTATTTTAATACCTATAAAAAAACTTTTTTCTTCTTAAACCAGTCGTTTAGAAGTTAGTCTGCTATAATTTCAATGCCTCGGTGTTGTCTTACTGTTAGTCTGGATCATGGCACATTAAGAAGGTGATATTGACGGTTCGGCTGACTGTTTTTTATTTAATGCAGATTTTTTGATTGTCAAGATTTTTATTTAGGTTACGCCTAATCCTGCTTTTACATGATTTTTTGCACGGTAGCAGTTGGAACGTTAATACAATGTACAAACAGGATCAGGTGTATTTTAATTCAAATGTGAAAAAAAATTATTTTACACCTTATTCTCTTTTTACACCATTTTTTTGCACGATATCGTTTAGAAAGTACGTAACGTGTAAAAATAGGATTAGGTGTATTTTATTAAATATATATTTTAATTTTTTGACATTCATAATTCACCAAAAAGCAGCAAATATATGTTGTTTTTGTAAAAAAAAATTAGTTGTTGTACTGGCAATACTACCTTATTCAATGTGCCTTAGTCTGGATAATCAGTATGTAACGTTTTATTTTCATTTTATTTTGTTTTACAACAATTTTTTGCTAATTGACAAAGAAGACTATATATTTATAAAGATGTTGCACAGCCATACACTTACTTTTCAGCACAAAAATGAGCATGGGATTTACTATAATTCCCATAAGAGTGTAAGTTATTCTTGTTCTCTTTTAGAGATTTCTAGTGAAAAGCAATATTGCGAAAAGAAGCTTAAACATACGTATGTATGCACGTACATATGTGTTTATGTACGCGCTAGAACCAATTCTACCAAAATGATTTCAAAAATCTACCAAAATCGATACAAATCTACTAAACTTTAAAAACCATAAAAGAAACATTTTGTTTGATATGAATAACAATTTTTACTAACATTATTACATGCGTTGGTATACTGCTAAATATAGTTTTTACAAAATTCTTAAAAAATATAGCAAAAAACCGTTGTACATACTATAAAATAAATTACGCACTAAAAATAAAAGGTGCGCCATCTTAAACGCGTCAAAAAAGTGTATAAGAAAACAATTCTTTAAGGAGAGAATATCTTAACATTCGGTTTCTTTTCCCTGTGCTTAAACAATAGAACCTTATCTTCAAGAAACAGATTGCAGTAGGTTTTTTAAATTCGGAGGAGATTTTCTGCCATTTCTCTGCTTTAACATATTTTTGTACAAATATGTAGTCGTTTTTCTGATTTGATTGTCAAAATACTCCTCAAATGATGAGTTTATATTCGGATATTGGGAAGGTAGCAATTCTTGATTAGATTTGCGAAAGTGGAACCAATTTCTGATTTTTCTTACAGTGTCTACCATTGTCTTGTACTCCCCATTTCTTCACATTGGTTACGAAATTGTTTTTTGAATATGTTTATTTCATGCATGTTAATTTATACAGTGGCGACAATTTAAGTGGCCCGTTTAGACGTCGAACAAATTGTGCTTATAAATTACTTGATTTATGTTTCTTGGACTTGGTTTCCTTCCACTTCCACTATACTCTCCTAAATCGATAGTCCTTATATAGAGTATAAAAACAGTAAAACATTTAAGAATAATTTTATTGGTTAACATAATTAATTAATTTAAGTTTTTTATAGACGATAAGTTCTTTTTAATGTATTTTACACAAAAATTAACAGCATTATCGACTTGAATACTTTGTTGGAAAAAAAAATTTTTTTTTTGTATGACAGCTATTGATCTTCGGAGCAAGGATGATATTAGAGTACGACTCTTTTCTATTGGAAATAAAATCCATACCGCCTGCATTTCTTCCCATTATTGGTCCAGATTTGCACCATTTTTCGATTATGTGATTATAAACATCGTGCCACAAATTTTCTATGAGAATCAAGTCTGGCGATTGGGTCGTCCATAATGCCATATTAATTTGTTTTTTCGCTCTTCATATTTTTGAAACGACTTGGTCCTATGTTTAGGATCGTTATCCCGAACAAGATTCCAATTTAGAAACATTTCTTTCTACGAAAGGCAGCATTTTATTTGATATGATTTCTTTGTAAGCATCTTGATTCATCGTACCTTCTATTCGTATAATCAGACACACTCCATACCAGGAGAATCATTCCCAAACCATTATATTAATACCTCCATGCTTAATCGTTCTTATTGAATGCCTTCTGTTGAATTCCTGATTATGATTTGAGCGAATATACAGTGGTGGTCAAAAGATTTGCAAATTAAAATGATGTATTTCAGTTCTTTAATTACCCATTTCTTTCCGATTTATTTGTACTCCTTGATTTTTGGTATATTTACAACTTCGTTGATTGCTTTTTTGTAATAGCAGGAAGAAATTATCTTCTGATTAAAGACAACAACAAAAAAGTCATTTTTGAACAAGAGAGACTACCTATTGCTGTTCAAAACATTTGCAACTTTCACCTCTCTTACTCTATATGAACAACATTTCATTTTCATAATGTGAGTTTCTGGCATGTAATTTATTACACAATTCCGGTTTTTCAAGAAATAACATTTTTACTTAAATTGATACTCGTGCATTGAATTTTTGAAACAATGGCCTGCAGCAAATACGATTCTGAATTAAAAATCAGAATTTTGTACGATTTTCGATGTGGAATTTCACACAAAGAAACTTCACTAAAGTATTCTATTTCAAAATAAACAGTTTGTTTTAAAGTCAATAATGGGAATACCCATACGGTGCATAAGGGACTAAGACCTCGTAACAATAGTACACTAAGACAGCAAAATCAAAAACTCTTTTGCAAAATATAATATAAAATAATACCTAGAAGAGCCAGGTAATATGGTTTCAGAAGTTTAAAGAATGCAAAAAATCCTCTTATATCCGAAAAGAATAAAGAAATTTGTCTCAACTTTGTACGAGCACAGGCGAATTGGACTCCACAATAATGGAAAACAATAATGTGGTTTGACGAGTCTTCGAGGATCAAAAGGAAGAATTTGCAAATGTTGTGACCAGCACTGTAGGGGTTACCATCGAAGACAAAGCGTTTAGATTTAGTTTCATTTTTAAAGAGTGCATTATTTTAATAATTTTGTGTTCACTTCAAATGCTTTATATCGAAATTACGACGAATCTTTCAACGTTTTATTCTGAAACGGCAGAAACAGGTTATTTCCATTCAATCTGTTTTTAATGGGGCTTGTGAACAATTTTGCTCCACGTTTTTGTTTAATTTGCTCGCGAAACCTCGTACCACTTAAAAAGGGATCCTTTCGATACATTCGAACAATCGCGTTATCAGTTCGCTGGGAGGTTTTTGGACGTCTTTTTTAAATTGTATTGTCTACTGATTTGATAAACTTTTAGTACTTAAGGTCATTATTCACTTTTTTTCATAAACACTAGCTTATGGAGGAATTTCCGCAAGTAGTAGAGCTGCAAAACTATCGATAGTCGGCCAATTCGATAGTTTCGATAGTTTAAGTGCTACTTGTGGCTACAATATTAGAATTTAAGTGAAAGGGAAAGACAAGAGATAAATATACAGTTTTGCAACAAATAATAGGGACACTATATTTTTTCCAGTATGTCATAAAATTTGATGTATTGAAATTTTTTGATGGAAGAGTAATCCTTATACATATATGGCGAAAATTGTTCAGACCATGAAGTGCTATAAGACGAAAGTAATTAATAAGATCCAGTGAAGGAAAACTGCTGAGACTATGAGAAGAAAGCGTGGAACAACTGTAAGTTTTGATAAACTTTTAATTCGTACTTCAAAGATTAATCCATCGAGTCATCAAAAACCCTCAAAAATGAACCTATTTTCCTGTTTCAAGTCGCACAATAAGAAAAAAACTTGTGGAAGCTAGACTTATGGGTAAGAGTCCTCGAAATGTATCATTTCTCAGTAAACGGAAGCAACACCTGCACCGTAATAATTAGAACAACATGCTATGGTCTGACGAAATGAAGATTTATTTTTTGGATCAAAGGCAAAATGGAACATATTTTAGTTACAATTCATACTTTATTTGTTAAGCTGTGTCCCCATGTAACTATAAAAGTTTAGAGACGGCTAACAACCTGCACCGAAGAAATTTTTGCCAATGTGACTTTGACCACATTAGTGGCCTCCGTGTTTACTCTTAGAATTCGACGATAGTATCGATAGTGAAAAAAAACTATTGATGGTCAGACAGAAACAAAACTATCGATTGTTTTGCAGCTCTAGCAAGTAGTGTATTCTTTAATTGCCTTTTCCTAGTTAAAATGTTACTTAATTTATGGACGTAAAAAACAAACAATTATGGAATTTAAATTAAGTATGTAAACCATACTCCGCAATATATTCCCATGCTATTAATAAAACTTCCACCGGTCTTTACAGTGGATATAAAATTTTGTTCTAAAATTTCTTTTCTTTTTGAAATTTTATTTCATCACTAAATAGGACATTGTTGCAGAAAGAAACATCTTTGGTTTTATATTTTTTACAACATCAAGAAGTCACTTTTAAATTAATCCTGCTATAAAAGATATTTTATCTGAAATCTATCATAGGAACCATTTGCATGCAGTACTGGCTCTAATGCTAGCATCTGATGCAGTAAAAGTATCTTTTGATGGAATTCATTTTTGATGGATACATATATTATCGAATATCATTTAAGTCTGTTTGCGCATTAAAAAAATTAAATAAAAGAAAAAAATTAATAAACTTATAAATAATCGTCTTATTAATAGGCAAATACGTTTTTTGTAATCTCTTTTACGCCTGTACTATTGGATCGATTTTGAGAAGGTATGTATGGTTTTGAAGCTTTTCCTGCACAGATGTGCACTAATGTTAATATGATTTAAATCGGTTCATTATTTTAGGAGTAATACGACTATCAAATTATTACTATACTTTGTTTTTAAATTTATTGCATTTTCCTTCAAAGATATGTCAATTTAAAGAGATTTATTAATTTCTAGAATGTGGTCGATTGTGTCAACTGCTGAGTTCTCTAGTTATTATTAATCACTAATAATGCAAAACTAATACAAGTAATAAAATAAAACAAAATTTTTTATTTTATGAAATCCTCAAATTAGTGACGTCTAACTTATACAGTACCTTCCTTTTTTGTTGCATAATTTGAAACATAATTGCATAATTGTAAAACATTTTAAAGATACTAGTGCTTATTTCGTCAATGGTAACACTTAGCTCATATCTTATTTGACAGATAATTAGTTTTATCCTTCCGCTGAACGAATATGGTTGTGTATACGCTTGAGCAATGCTGGGAATCTGGGCCTGCGATCGACTTACAGGAGATGCCGATTTTGCCAAAAAAAAATCATCTTTTCAGATGAAGCTCATTTTGATCTTGGCGGGTATGTAAACAAGCAAAACTATCGCATTTTGGGCACAGAAAACCCGCACGCATACATTGAAAAGCTGATACACCCAAGACGAGTCACTGTATGGTGCAGATTTTGGTCAAGAGGCATAATTGGGCCATTTTTCTTCGAAAATGAGCAAGGAGCGGCCGTTACAGTCAATGGCGATCGTTATCAGGCCATGTTGAACGAATTTTTGTTCACAAAAATTGAAGAGGGGGATATTAGCAACATTTGGAAGATACATTCGATGTTTTGCGCCCTGTTTTTGAAGATCGCATTATCAGCCGCAGAGCTGATGACATTTGGCCACCTCGGCGCTGCGACTTGACACCGTTGGACTATTATTTGTGGGGTGCCGTCAAAGATAAGTGCTACACCAACCAGCCAGAGACAATTGAAGCTTTAAAGGACAATATTCGTGAAGCCATTGGTGAAATACAGCTGCACACAATCGATAATGTGCTTAAAAATTGGACCGATCGTGTAGGCTACTCCATGGCCAGCCGAGGCAGCCATTTGACTGAAATTATTTTCCATTATTAACCGGAAGGATTGTACTTTCAAATAAAAAAGAAATTTGAGAAAATATTCAGTAGTTTTTTTTTTATAGCATTTTCAAAGCAAAAGAAATATTTGGAGGACCCTTTATAATACATCTAAATTTTTATTATAATGAAAGATTAAAATTAAAACTAAATTGTAAAAAAAGAGGGTGTACACTTTATTTTGACTTTCACAGTAAACTTATTTCTGGTGTTTTTGCTGTAATTGTTAAGTTTTTTAAAACAACAAATTATACGTTGTACGAGCAACTAATTGTACAGACTTATCTGATACTTGATTGTTTGCTTTACATTTATAGAAAACAAATAGGATGACGAGAAATTTACAAATTTTAATCACAAAATTTTGAAAAATCTATCGAAATTCTATTTAGCCTACCATCCTACCAATTGAAAAATATTCTACAAATCTTAGTAAAATTCTACCAACACTGGCAACACTGACTAGAACATACTACGTATGCATGTGTTATCGATGCACAAATTGGTTTTTGTTTCTTTTTCGTACTTTTCCATTAACAAAATAATAGAAGTAAATATGAAAACGAATTTAATTAAAGCTGATATTAATGTAGGGTGAAAAATGTACGTCTTATTGATGTATAAATAAAAATTACACTACTCGCATCGCAGTGATGATTCCTTATAAATAACATTAAAAATAATGTATTTTAAAGAGAATTTTTACAAATTTGAATATTTTTTTTTTAATTTTTTACATATGAAGACATTATGAATAAATTCATCATTTGTGAGCCAAAATTTTAACTTTCTCGGGACCGTCATAAAAAAACCCGTCCGTAATCAATAATTATGGTCTTCTAGGAATAATTATAAGATAAATTTAATTAGTCTTGAACCGTTATCTTTTTGCCTGGATAAGTTTATTGCTGATATTTTTATTATTATTATTATTTATTATTTATTATTTTTTTACAATAACAATAACCCTTTAAGCCGCTGATACATTGGCAAACATTTGTTTGCAAACATCATGTATGTATGCGTGAAAAGCAAACGGGGTGTTACATTGGCAAACATTTGTTTACAAACATCGCAAACAGCCAATCGCATACACGGATAACTTACTTCTCCATAAATGCGATTGGCTATTTGCGATGTTTGCAAGCAAATGTTTGCCAATGTATCATCCCTATAAGAAAACTAACCACACGTATACGCTGTGTGTAGGTTCTCTATGTATGCGATTGGCTATTTTTATTTTTCACGCAAACAAGGTTTGCAACAAATATTTCCCAATATATCAGCGGTTAAAAAAAATCATTTTGGATTATTCACATAATAATAATGTTGTTTTATTTCCCTAATAATTAATTCTTTTTTTCACTGTTTAATTTCCTAATAATAATTAGTGAAGCATATATTTTTCATAAGGGCAATCTATGATCGATTTAGCACTTTTTTAGGTAACTCAAACGCGAAAAAAACGTTTAATCCTTTTACAGTTTTTATTGAGCTCGTTTTGTACGTTTTCCCCTTTCGTTCGATGTGGTTACATGTTTTGTTTTTCTGGCAGTATAGAATTTTGGACTCATGTGGCAGTATTATTCTTGCTTTACTCATTTCATTCATATATAATTTGCAAAATTCCGATTTTAGCAAAAGACGACGGTTTAATAAATTAACTTCTAGGTATTGCAAGTGTGTGAAATTTTAAGTAAGTAATTATATCTAACTTTCGTTTGCGAAATAGATTCCCTTTTTTGAGCCACGCAAAGATGGGTTTAAAGCAATATGTAGGACCTGGTTAGGCATTCAGAAACTAAAAAGCATAAAACAGCTTTGGCATATAATTCATATCAAATACATTCTCAAACGAATTAATCGTTATCGTTCAAGCTAGGAAACACCATTATTGCAAGGTATTGCAAGTGTGTGAAATTTTAAGTGAGTAATTATATCTAACTTTCTTTTGCGAAATAGACTCCCTTTTTTGAGCCACGCAAAGATGGGTTTAAAGCAATATGTAGGACCTGGTTAGGCATTCAGAAACTAAAAAGCATAAAACAGCTTTGGCATATAATTCATATCAAATACATTCTCAAACGAATTAATCGTTATCGTTCAAGCTAGGAAACACCATTACGAGTTATGCATGAAAATTAATTCTAACGAAACATATTAAAGGTCACAATATAAGATATCAGAAGTAGATGATGAAGATTATGACCAAAAGGTGAACATTTTTTTAACCATGACCAACTTTAAAAGAATATAAATGCTACTTAAGCTAAATTTGTTCCTTAATTCAATTGAAACTAAAGTGATCTCACACTCTATAATATATATACCCAGTTGCGTTTTTACCACATACATCTGCATTCCAAGATCACTGATAATGTAAGTGGGACCCATCCAAAGCCAGTATACAATTCCTATTTACACATATTACACCACGCACACTGTTAGTCCACTTGTACTTTCAAAAATAATATTTTTTATTTGTCAACAAAACAATTAGCAAAATAGCAGTAAAAAAACAAATAAAATCCATAATCGAAACTGCAATATACTACTAAGCCATCAAAATCGAATGATAGAGCGATGGCTTTCTCTTTTGCTTCTAATGTACTTTTAATTTTAAAATGTGTTTGACATAAGACCCATCTTTTAAACTAACCATTCTTTGTTAAGTTAAGGAGCATGTTTCGCGTCATTATCATGTTGGAAAACTCAAACCAACGTTATCCAACACATTTTTATATAGAAATCGATCAATTTTTTCAGTTACTTGCTGAGTTGGTCCAACTTCAGTGTATGATGTTTCATGTTTTTATTACGCCTTTACGAAATTGAGGTTTAAGGTGTCATTTTTGGGTGCTTTTATAGTGAAATTCCTTATGACAGAATCTTTAATATTAAATTTAGATTCATCTCACTTTTCAGAAACAAACGGCTTCTCTGATGGTGGCAAAGCTTAAAGTTGCTAAAAGCATTAAACACATAACCGACAGCAAGCAGCAGACAGCAAAATGTCAAAATTAGAATACATACGTTTATATGAAAACAATTATTTTAAAGGCAGCACAGCAAAAGCCTCAACAATAAAAACTTTTGCTTCTGCAAATATTTATGAAGTCGATAGTATAGCAGCAAATGCTGCCAACAAAAAGTTGCTACTTGCTGTCGGTTATGTGTTTAATGCTTTAGAGTTGGATGGAATTCTTTAAAAAACTGGAAAAACAGATCAATTTATTTATAGAAATGTTTTGGAAAATGTTATGTTGCCTTATGCAGAAGGAAATATGCGTCTGGTTTTAGTTTTCCAACATTATAATGACCCGAAATATTCTTCAAAACTTGTCAAAGAATGGTTTGATAATTCAAGAGTAAGAGTTCTCAGGTAGCCAGCTGAGTCACCTTGACCTTAACCCTATTTAAAGTCTATGGAAAAGAACAAACACACCATTATAATCGTGCCCAGGAGGTATGGTACACCGTTTCGAAAACTCAAATTGAGTGACTTGTTGATTCAATGCTCCGCAGATGTGCTACGGCTACTAATTTTATTTTGAAATTCCTTGATAGAAATACAAGAGTTGCTTTAGCGTTGACCAGGCATATTTAAGACTTGTTTCATTATTTTTATAACAAAATATCTTCTAGAAAAGTAAACGATAGAATCTTTTTATTTATAAATATCTTTGTGAATAGATTGTTAATAGAAAAACAGAACAATTTTCCCTCTAAGCTGTTTCTAAGCCATAATATTGGCCAAAACATCGCTGTCTAACATCAGTTGCTTTAGTTATTGTCACTAGTGTACATACATAAAGTAGCGAGCATTAAAAATGCAACTCTACGTCTCGTAATCTGAAATAGCATTCTATCACTAACAACGGTATCCAAATCAAATTCTTTTTTACATTTTTGTATTCTTTATAAAAAGAAGAAGCATAGTTGATGTTATCGCAATACCATATTTTATTTATTATAAAAAGTGAATGCAACGTGCTGTTAAAGTAAGTAAATCACATAATTTATTTAAGAAAATAGTTTCATTGTGAAAGTTATTTGTATTTTTCAAGAAACAGTTATCAAACGATAGCAAACTGACAATAATAAACACTTTGGAGGAAGGAATTGCGATGGCACACAAATCAACTTTTAGTTGAATTCTTTCAAAATATCACTCTTCTGGAAGTGTAGACAGAAAAACAGGATGTCGGCGCCAATGAATTAATACTGCACATCAGGACCGAGAAATGCTAAGGGAATAAAAATTGATCAGCGAAAGACGGCAGTAAATGTTGCTAATTACGCAAAAACACAAAAGGGCATTCCATTTAGCGTATATACCGCTAGACGCAGCGGTAAAAGGTCTTTAATAAGCAGAGTTAATAAGAGAAAGCGTCTTGACTTTGCAGAGCGTAACTTAAACTGTACAACAGAGGATTTGGCTAAGGTGCTTTGTAGCGATGAACGCAAATTGAATTTATTCGGTCACTAAATAAGAGATTTTTGCCCAGGTATCACCTCCGCAATGAAATATGCAGGAGGTTCGTTAATGAAAATTATATAGCGTTGCATTTCTTACGCTCGGTACTATACACACATTCATTTTTACATGCACCTATATATGTATATAAAATATGGATTACATATATCATGTTAAAAACATTACCGCTAAATTGACGTTTCAATAATTTCATTCAACAAGATTTTGTCCAGTAAGCTTGGCAAACTAAGCACTGAATTTTAAAATAGACTACTAAACTCTGGAGTCGTTATTGGAATCTAATAATATGGTGATGCCTGGACAGACATCAATATCGAAAGTAACACAAAAAAAATTAAAAAAGCATATGCATATGTAAGTATGAAAATGTATATGAGAAAAAAACAACCAAAAGAAAAATACTTTTGATAATTTATTTCCATTAACACAATTATTTGTTATATACGTATATTTGTATGTAATGTACAAAGAAAAGAAAAGCGAAAAGGTATTTTATGCGGCTAAATAGCACATTAAGAAATTAATTTCAGCTCGTAAATAAATTTCTTTTATTTCTGTTCCATTTAATTGCTAAAAACGACGACATCAATAATTACATCTGCATCAATTATCAATATTTCAAGGTCTTTATGACAATATATATATATATATGTATGTATGTATGTATGTATGTATGTATATATATATATTAATTAAAAGTTATTTAATATTTTTGCTTGATCAGCAGAAAAAAAAATAAATAAAATCTCTTCAACTCTATTTTAACAAGAATCTCTTCACTCATTTACTCAATACAAAAGGGAAAAAAATAATTATGAGTCGTATGGTTCCAATAAGTTTTGTGGATCTCTGTACGGGTTTTGTTCTTCTTTATGGTCTCAGCAATTGAGTATAAAATTCTGTATTTTAACACCAAAGCATTAAATATCTCACACTCCCACATATGGTGCCATAAGGCACCAAAAATCCCAATCGTATACACATGCAAATTTAACCCATTGTGTACATTGTAAGCCTCAAGTGATTGAATGGAAACACTTGAAAATGAGAGCTAATTATTGAAGAGTGAATGAATGTGTAGTATAGTAACTCAAGGAAAGGATTTTAGAGCAGATGTATATCAATTGTAATGCAGCAATTCATATACAACTGGAGCATAAAATTTAGTTCAATTAGAATAACGCAACCGTAAAGACGTGTCAAGCGGTTGAAACGGGAATCTGTTCTTTTTTTTGTAATTCTCATTCCGTCCAGAAATTCTCTTGAAACTGATTATGAACAAATGTCCAGTGAAATACAATACAAATTAAAAGTGTTTTACAAAAAGCAGCAAAAATATAAAAAAAGAAAAATTTCGGACATAAAAAGAAAACATTTCGTGTAAATTAGTTCACAATTTTTCGAAAATATGATAAAAAGTGAAGATATGTTAGATAGCAATGGCTGTGGTGGTTCTTTGAATTCATCACACAGCTTACACCAGCTGAGTAACCATCACTCTTCTCTGTATCGTAATTTGCCTGCCAATATATTGGCTTCGTCCAATTTTCAACCCATTATGTATGGAGCCGGTGGTGAACACTTAACTTCATCTACTGCTATGATTCGTATGCATCAAGATTCACCTGAAATACAGGATGAAAAACCCACTATGCTACCACCCTATACAAATGAACGTAAATATTATGCCACAATGATGACTCAACCAGATTCTATGAATTATGGTTTGACTTCATTGCACAGCATGACAACACCGCCGGCATCCTCAAGTCCCATCTCACCATACAGTGTGCTTTTAAATAATCACCAAAATAATGTTGGCAACGATGAGGCACCACCCTCTGGGAATTCATCACCTACGGCACAGCGTACATCGGCAGAAAATGAAATGCAGCTTCACTATCACCATACAACGAATGGTAATAAAATTGTTAATATTTTACCCACCACCACCACCGCCATCAATAGCTCACTGAGCCAACAATTAAATCATCACTATGCTTCCACCATTAAATATTGTTCCAGTAAAATCTCGTCGGATTATTTACAAAATCACGAGCATGCGGACTTACAGGAGCAACAGGAACAACAACAACATCATCACACCAGCGGCAATAATAATGAGCAAATGGATCAAAGCAACAACAGCAATGAATTATTACACCAGTCTCTACAACGTATACAACATACATCGACCTCGGGTGGTGTCATTACCTCCATCAATAACACCCACAATGACTCGACTATAGTCATTTCATCGGGTGTTTATTCCTTAAGTAATTCACCTGCTAAATCGGTTAATAGCAGTAACAGTGATAATGCCAATAGTTCTTCAAAGCAAAAACAGCAAAATTCATCCACATCAATACAGGATTTAACATCAACGGATAGCACTAAGAAACCCAGTACTAGACGTCCCGAGAAACCTGCACTCAGCTATATCAACATGATTGCCATGGCCATTAAAGAATCTCCTACGGGAAAACTAACGCTGAGTGAAATCTATAGTTTTTTGCAAAAGAGGTGAGTGGCTTTCTTTAAACTAAGGTCTAGGAAAGCGAATTTAGAATAGAGTATGGATTCATACAATGCAAATACCTGACCATATATTCGATGTCGATATACATATATTTAGGCTACAATTTGAAAGTTTGGAAAAATATCTCGATAATCTATTGTTAATTTGTCAATTCCTAAACACTTACAGAAAATCGCCACATCATATGTACTCGTATGTAAGTTTTATTTTAAACTTAAAGATTTATGTTAAAAACAATTATTCTATCCTGCTGGAAATTTACGAAATTTACTGCAACAAGTTATGAAGCTTAGGAAAGTTTTTACATTTTACAGAGTTTTCACACCATTCCTTTGAAAGACACATAATTTTCCGGAAAATTATGAAATTTTGAAGCAAAATACTCGTTTTAGTTCTAAAATCGGCGCAAATAGATTTTACTTGTCACTACACATACTGCAGCAGCTAATTAGATAAAAAAATGTAATTTTTAAAACCTGACAACATTTTTTACGATTCGATAAAACAGTGAAAAGCGTAAATGTAACAGGGTCTGCTCTGTATGCAGGAAATAATAAAGAAATTTATTTTATCAGAATACATGTTCTCACAAATTTTTCAAAGTAAGTTGTCTAAAAGTTTTTTTTTTAGCAAATAGCTTTAAGTAGGAAACAGAATAGTAGCTGTAGCGCTCAATATAACGTAACGTATGAACAGGATACGTAGTTCGAAAACTTGAACTTTGTAGTGCGACAACAAATAAATTTTTATCAAAATGGAAAACGAGCAATCAAATATTTTTTATTGGATTGAATTTTATCGGAAACAAACTTTTGATTTCTATCTGCATATTTAAAGACAAAATGCAAAAGAAATATTTTCATTAAAGCCTTGTGTACACTAGCAAGTAACTTGTGGAAGAACTTCTGAAACTTTTTGCTGCAGTGCTTATCCTCAAACCGAAACTTGCAGAAGTTAACTTCGAGAAGTAGTTTGTGCTAATTCTTGCGACGAATTAGCTGCAAGAAATTGCTGACATGTTTACACACAATGTGAACACAGCTTTCAGTAGAATTTCCTTTTTTACGAATAAATATTTTATTTCACCAGAAGAAGAATTGGAGTGGCAACAGGGGCATATATAATAAATACATACATATATATATCGGATGAGTTTTTAAGAGCTTTCGGATCCGATATTCTAAATCTAAACATATGAAATTTAGAAAAATGTATGAAATCTTTATTTGAGTCGATAGAACACTCTATATAATTCAATGTTTAAAGATGTTTTCATGTAAATGTTGACCGAGCCTACACCTCAAATAGTTCAGATGATAGGTCCAATTTTGGCATACTTTGTGCAACATATCGGCCGGTATTTCACGGCTCCTAGTGCATCAACCGTTGCGGACTTGTCCATATAGACATAAGCCTTAATATAGCATCACAAAAAATAATCTCAAGACGTTAAATCGCACAATCTAGGCAGCCAATTGACCGGCCCCAAACTTAAAATAAATTGTTCACTGAAATCGCCTCTCAATCAGGCCATTGTTTTGCGAGTTGTCAGCCAAGTCCAGCTCTTCCATTTTTGGCGAAAAAAACTTGTAACCATCGAACTTCGTCGTTTTTGAATTGTTATTAATAATAATATTATTAATTAATTATTAATTAATAATTATATATGTATGTATTTTAAATTCAAAAATCTTAATTAAAAAATACCGAACTTCTGCAAGCCTTCAAAAAGCTTGCGGCAAGTGACAAATAGATGCAAGGTGTCCGCCGGAAAGATATACTACTTTGTTTTGTCGCAATTTTGGTAAACATTTGTCTTGACAGTTCATATTTGGCAGTCGTGAAGTAGATACGTGGCAAATTTCATTATTGGCGACGAGGTACATTTTAATTTGAATGGTTATGTGAATAAACAGAAGAGTCAGTTCTGGGCAATGGAAAACCCTCAAATTATTCATCAGTCACCTTTGCATCTATTTAAAGTGACAGTCTGCTGTGCAATTTGGTCAGAAGGAATCATTGGACCTTACTTCTTTGAAACTGAAAACGGCCTATCGGTAACTGTCAATTGGGAGCGATATCGTGATATGATTGGAAACTTTTCAACGCCACAACTGCATGCTTTGGGCTTGACTAACATGTGGCTTCAACAAGACGGTGCCACATCGCATACAGCCAGGATTACAATGGAATTACTGCGAGACCTCTTTTCACAACAAATTATTTGATGTTGGTCTAAAAGACTTCAAAGTCAACACAAATCATCAGTTAAAAAGTGTGCTGAATTGTACAAGTGGGTGTGGTATCTGACTATACAAACTAAATATTGATTTTTGTATATCTTGAGAAAGGTTAAGGCGTAAGTTTATGAAGTTGTTCTAAATGACTTCGTAGTCAATACAATTTACACAAGTTTACAAAAAATAATTTTTTCTTGTACATGAAGAAGAAGAAGGTCTATCAATGACAGTTAATTACCACGTTTTGTTTGTTCACCTTAACGTCACAGTTTTATGATAGACAAGTTTTCGATTTTCACCTACTTACTGTAGTATAGCATTAGTTAAGTAGGTGATATCAATTAAATTGGAATTCAAATCCAATTCTTGATACATAGAATACCTAAAATTAGTTATTTAATGCTTACAGAGATGTATTCTTTGTTGTTGAACCAATTGTATTTCACATAAGAAAATTAAACTTTTAATCAATAGAGATTTGCAATAATACTTAGCTTTGTTATTGTATAAAATTAAAATTTGGTTTGTTCAATAATCTAGTAGATATAATCTAGAGCGTGTGAAGTTTTCGGTAAAGTTATTTATGCCAGTCAAGCATTTCCTATTACAAAAAATGTCCAAAGTGCTTATTTTCGTTAGTTTGGTTTTTCGGTGTAGCATCAAGATAAAAGGTGGATTCCTCATGTGATTTGTACAAATTGTAGGCTAATATACCGGTAAAAACAGATCTCTGAAGTTTGGTAAGCCAATGATCTAAAGAGAATCTACTAATCACTAAAGATATCAAAAGTTTTATGGATTTATTGAAAAGTACCTCTTTGATCAAAAAGTTCCCGGAATTTATTCAGAAAATTAAAAATACAAGTTTATTCATCTAAATCTATATCGTCCCCTTCAAAGCATTCCTCATCGACTGCAATACACTTATGCCAGCGTTTGAATCAATCCTCGAAACATTTTTTGTGTTTGGTTTTATGTATATCCATCAGTGCTTCCTGCGATTTTACCATTATTTCCTCTCGGCTACTGAATGCGTTTCCCGTGATAGTTTTTTAACTCGATTGAACAGAAAGAAGTCACAGGGAGCCAAATAAAGTGAATACGATGGCTGTTGGATGGACTCTGTTGCATTTTTCGTCAAAAAATTTCGAATAATTATGGATCTGTGCGACGGTGCATTATCATGGTGCAAAATCCACAAGTTTTCTGCCCACAATTCTGATCTCTGTCGGAGAATTGCTTCACGCAAACATCTCACAACGCCCAAATAATACTCTTTGTTTACTGTCTGGCCTTCTGATAAATATTCATGATGCACTACAACGTTATAATCCATGAAAAGCGTAAGCATTGCCTTTTTTGGACTGAAAACGTGCTTTTTTTGGTCTTGGCTCATTTGGAGATTCACTTGCCTGATGTCTGGAGAGCGTGCCGTACTCATAATCACACGGCTCGTCTCGGGTAATGATCCGTTTGATGAATGTGGGTTCGGATTCAGACTCACAAATCATGTCAACACGGTCAAAATTGTAAAAAATCGCCAACACACATAGAGATAGATATACTCTTTGTTACGTAGAACGGGTATATCAACAACAGGTGTACCAACCTAACAAAAAAAAAGACTCAAATCGGAATGATGGTACCCGCCACACGGGGGTTATTCCGAGAATTTTTTGATCAGGTGGCATTCCACTACAGCAGGGTAGGACAGTATATTCTCTAAACTTTCTGAATCTAATTTAAAAGAAGGATTATTTGTGGTTCCTAAGATTAATACAAATTCTAATGATTCGAAATTTGTCTATTAGTCAGCGATAAAAGGCTGCTTGGAACTCTTTCAACTTGTAAAGTTATAATTGCTGATTTACTGAAGAATTTCTAACGGATAGGTGCTAATATGTTCTTCAAAATTCATTTTTTACATTCCCATTTTGATTTATTTCCAGAAAACTTTGGGACCAACATATGCTAGCAGACTATTGTTGGAGTGTCATAAGAGAAACAAATTCGAATTTAAATAAAAAAGAAGTAAAACCCTTCATTTTTATTGCTATTTTAATGCTTTTCGTATTTAATAAATATCTCAAAAGTTTGACGTCTAGAATTTTTTTTTTTGTATTTTTCCCACAGTTAGAGGGTCTAAGCTAACACCCCTATGCATGTTTTAACTTATGTACAAAAAAAGTGTAAACTAGTTTTTAATAAAAATTGTGCTGAATTGAGGAGGGCGTAGCATTACCCATGCATAGTAAGCATAAATTTTTGTACATCTTGAGAGAGGTAATATTTAGTAAAAGTTTCTAAATTTGGTTCAAACAACTTCGTGGACAATACACATTATTAGACAATAACTGGGCAAGATTGGATAAGTGGGCTGAGACCTTCCATTCATAATAAATGTGGAACTTTTTATATTTGGAAAACAACAATTAAGGCTTCGTTATCTACCCATATCAGACAAAAAGCGAGAAAGATTGGATAAGCGGGTATTACGCAAAGCATACCTGGTAAAAGCTATATATATACATCTATTATATAAAAATTAATGGGTTTTTGTTTGAAGACTGCATACAGCTAAAAATTAGATTCTACAGTGTCTTTCCGGAAGTTCCAAAGGCTATCTCAAATGTTTGATTTTGAACCGGAAGGGGATAAAATGTTTAGACAGGGGTTGCTAAGCACGCCAGGCTTTAGATAGTACATGTACAAAAAGTCCAAAGAAAAAGGAGTGCAAAAGTTTAACGAAACTTTGCTTTAGAAGATTAGCTGTACATGTTATATCTGATTGATTTCTTTACTATTTTTACAATCATTACCCTATAACACAATGTATAATTTGGAATGAACATCTGGAATAATAAAGGCCGACAAAAATATCTACAGAATTAAACATCAATTATCGATACCACATATCAGTAATAACACTAATCGGCATTATGAAAGAAACTGGCGATAACCATTATAAAATTGATTAATTCAAGCCTTGAAAAATGACCTGAATCAAACTTATACAAAATCGTGTTTAAAGTTATAAACAATATAAATAAATAATATATATAAGTATATGCTCCTATAAGGAGCATAGGATATCAACAAATTGGCTGCATATTATCCGGTTTCCACGTTTTTTCAACTTCATACTATTTGGTCGCATAGTGTCATTTGGAAATCTGTTTCAAAACGAAAAAGATCGCTTTGATCTGTAGAAGATAGCACAAAATGTGGCACTAGGTGGCAGCTAAAATGAACAGTATAGAAGCTCAAAACACTGACTAGTAATAATAAAAAAGTTCGATTGGGGTAATCAGGGGGAACAAAAGTAATACTTTTACTGAAGTTAAAATATATTTATTAGTAAAAAATAAAAATGACACGGGGAAAAATCAATTTTTTTAATAAGTATTCACCAAGTCAATTAAAAATAAAATTATTTTAAAATAAAGTAAACACCCTCTTCTTCAAGAATAATTTTGATTCAAATTAATACGGAACAGCTATCTATGGCTTAAAACTTAGCCTTAAAAGAGAGAGCATATTATTAAATGCTGCTTAAAGTATAAAAAAGGTAGAAAATAAAGTATAACATAAACCATACTACAACTGGCATCATCTAATAACATGCTCTCTCTAATATGCCTTTATAAAGTCTGTTCTATCTGAACATAGTAATGACATATTTAATTTTTTTATTTTTGGGCTATGACAGGAACCACTGTGCAACGGTTTCACTTCAGTTCAGCTTTTCCCTATTGAGTATATTTCCGAATTAATTTGCCTTTTCCATGTATTAGCTGGTCGTCCTTTCTATATTTCTATAGCTTCCCTGTGGATTCCATTTGAAGGCGTTCTTTATTATATCATTATTTGGCATTTTTAGAGTATGTCCAATGTATGGTCTTTGAATCGACTGAATAGATGTTTGAGATGACGTTTGACCAGCAAATGCTCAAAATTCTTCGGAGTATCTGATTCACAAATACATACATGGATTTTATGCATATCACCCTGAGCAGCATTTCAAGTTTCACAGCCATATAGGAGCCTAGACTTTTATCTTTTTTCAGAAATGTGAAATTTAATACGCTTGAATATTTGTATAAGTGCCTTTGGAACTTTATTGTGGAATTTTAGTCTATTGGTTTGTGTCAAGGTTGTTAATGTGTTACCCTGGTGATGCCGTACCGGTTTGTGTATTTGACGGCATTGCCAATTCGAACATCTTTGGGTAACACAATCTTACATGTTTAAAATTAACGAATATAAAATAGAGGATTTGATTGCGTTTAAGACATTTCCGGAACTTTCCAAACTGTAGGTAGTTAGGTATATAAGGAGGCTGCTTTGCCAACGTCGATATAGTTATCGTTTTGCAGTCATAACGTAAAGTTGTGTTTAGGCGTGAATAAAAGTGTTGTATAAGTGAATATTAAGTGCAAGATAAATAAACTGCTGTATTAAGATAAAGTGTATAAAGTAAAAGTGAGGAAATAAAAAGAGTAAAACAACAACAACGTAATATTTATTTTATTATGACGCAATTAAAAAGAACTCAAGAGATTTAAAAAGGTTAAAATGTAACAGACAAAATCCAGTCCTATTGAAATTGTCAAACGTTTTCAATTAAAATAAAAACGTTTTATACAAATAAAAGGGACGTATTATATGTATATTGTTGGTTAGGGTGGTCTTTAGATGTATGGAAGAAATTTTTTTTAATTAGAGACCGTAACTCCCCCTAAAATGTGTGATTTTTTGTAAAAATACGTTATGCAAAAAGTTATTGGCGTAGGATAAAGAGAAGGCATGGCGAATCGCCTCTCAAGATGACGCCTGTTGCTGAAATAATCAAAAATATAATTTTGTTTTATTTGCTTTATAACATTTTTGCTATTATTTTATTAAATTTACGGTAATTGCAAACAATTTGATCATAAAAACTTATGTGGAACTAGAATTTAAATATTGCGGTATTGTATTTTAAAATTAATGAGTTTTAAATAATTTTTTTTTTAATATTCTAATTTTTCTATAAGGTGCTTGTGTTTTTTAAGAGCAAGTGATCGGATTTTAGATTTACCATTCCGTCATCACATCTATGAAATTATTTAAAGAAGTGTTTTCGATGAACAAATTCAAAAATGCTCAGGGTCTACTGTTCAATTACTAAGCGGACTTAGAGCCGCTTAGAATAAAATTGAGAAAACTAAGTAGCTTTATAACTGGTATTGAGGACCAGAATGTGAGCGATGCAGTTAGGAGTGTATCAGAGATTATTAAATTTGTATTTCAAAGTCTTGAAGTAAAAAAAACCAAATGACGATTATAAGTGACTTCTTCAATTGAGTATAGCTTTTCTTGGTGGTAAATTCGCTATTTACCTTCAAAAAACCTAGAGCATTTCATCATGGATGACGGAAGCTATTTATTGCCTTAAGTTTTATTTATTTTGAAATTAATTGAATGTGCAATTTCGAAAAGAGCACATGTCCGAATATTTAAAGTTTACAGGAAATGAAAAAAACTAACTATTTTGGAATGAATGATAAGAGTTCAAAAAATTTTATACGGACTATATTTAGAGATTAATTTTTAACCGAAAATTACAGAAATATTTCAATATTGACTTTATTATATATGTTTGCTTGTATATTTAAAATTAATAAGATGTGCCCCTTTCGAAATTTATGATATCGAGTGTACAAAACTTAACGAAAAAAACTTTTTAATTTGCAGAAAATTTCATTTCATTCAGATATAAAAGAATTAAAGGCAATACTTCTACTAAAAATAAATAATATACTTTTATCAAAAATCCTCTTCAGGAAGTTCTTTTTCAATTGTAGTCGGCCATTGCAGTATTTCATCAAAAAATTCTGTAAATTCTGCCGGTATATATTGCTTAAGTTTTGCAATATCAGATAATTAATGGGTACTTTGTCTCTATAAGCTCGATAAGAAAGAAGAAGAAAAAAAAGGGCACATCTCTTAGAGTTGTGACCTATCTGCCATGACGTCTAAAGTAGAAAGAATGCTAGGGAGGTTAGTTTTTCAAGCTTAGTAAGTGCAAGAAAGCATTTGGGACTCATTGATAAGAAAACACGCATTTGTCAAAATATGCGACATGTTCCCTTT
Organism: Wohlfahrtia magnifica; assembly: GCA_023159175.1. Taxonomy (NCBI): domain Eukaryota; kingdom Metazoa; phylum Arthropoda; class Insecta; order Diptera; family Sarcophagidae; genus Wohlfahrtia; species Wohlfahrtia magnifica. The sequence goes on along the minus strand of JAKWBJ010000216.1, from coordinate 1,710,451 downwards.
TCGAAATTGCATATTCAATTTAAAATGACACAATTGAAATTAAACAGTATTAGAGATATTTGTATATCTGTTGCAAGGGTGTACCTAAAAAAGGGATATAAACAACAGTTGCAGCAGAAGTCTCCATGCAAAATTTAATTTGCTTAAAGATTTGCATGATTATACATACGAATATTGATGAAAAAACACTAATAGTCTGCGTCAATAAGCACATTAAATGAAAGGTATTTAACTCCAGAAACAGGAAAAAAATTGGTCGTAACTCTTCACGCTAGAAGCCAATATCTTGAAATATCGCAAAAATCATGTTACTTTTTTCAAAGGCTTGGTATTCTAATGAACTCTTTGAACAAAAGTACCAAACTTAGGGACATGAGACTAGTTTTAACGTTCGTGAATGTTTTTTTTTTTTTTTTTTTAAATGATTCGGCAGAACGATCAGTTAAGCTAATGACAGATTTTAATTTAGTTTTGTACAAGAATGAAAAAAAAAACAATTAATAGTTCAAATTGTATTCGATTATCGGAAACTCTATCATGATGTAAACAAATGTTCTATTTGAGATAAAACAATATATCGGGCGATTTTTTAGCAACTTTTTTTTGCCAACACTGTTCTTAGCAGCTCATCTTTGTTTTGTAGCGTGTTACAGTCAAACATGTTCACTTTGGTGTATAATTTAACCATGAGTCGACTTACAAATGAACAAAGCTAGCAGATTATTGCATTTTATTATCAAAATTCAAGCTCGGTTAAGAACTTTTTTATCGGAAAATTGTGTTCCGCGACAAAGCTCATTTCTGATTGAATGGTGTAAAGGACAGCCAAAAGCTTTGCAAGAAATGCCAATGTATCCCGAATAATCCACTGTTTGGCCTGTGGCATCAGAATAGAACAGCTGGACTTGGCTGACATGTGGCTTCAAGAATACGGTGCCACATGCCGCACAGCACGCGAAACAATGACCCAATTCAGAGGCAAGCTCGGTGAATAGTTTATTTGACGTTTGGGCCCGGTCAATTGGCCTTCTAGATCGTGCGAAAGCCTATAGACTATTTTTTGTGGGGTTGTGTTAAAACTCATGTCTAAATCATGTCTGACAATCCCGCAACGGTTGACGTACTGAAAGCCAATATTAAAGAATTAACTCGTGAGATACCGGCAGATATTTTGAAAAAAGTATGCTAAAATTTGACCCAGCGTATGAACCATTTGAGGCGTAGTTGCGGTCAACATTCAAATAAAAATTTCATAAATTTCTCTAAGTTTTAAAATAAATAAATAAATAATAGTATTGTTTTTTTCTCATTTTTGGAAGATATCCTTTTATTTTTGTAACTTAATTTCGCCGATTCATAGAATCTACAAAGTTTCACAAATTTTAGGGTAAAATGGACTTATATTTTAAAAATAATTTTTCACATTTATTACTAATTTTTTTAACATAAGAACACTTAAGAGGTGTTCTATAGGAACTAAATCTGATACAAAGTGTCCATATACAAAGTCTAATTGTTCATTGATTATACCATATATGTATTCTACAAAGCAAATTGCTGAAAGTAGAAGTTTATGCAGGATAATGATCATGATCATGATCATAATGACTAGAGTAGGAAGAGTGCTCGAATTGAATTCGTTAGTAACGAGTGATTCTTTTTGAGAGCCAAATTTTAAAAGAATTTAAAATACGACTCGTGAGTAAAATCACAAACAAAAATTTTTTTTAGTAAATGTTGTTTGTACAATATAAAGCATGCGCCTATGTGATACTTATTGGTCGCTGCACACAAATAATACATACATACACACATACGAATGCATGGTATTACCAAAGGATATACAATATTTGTATATAGAGAATGTGCATGTTATACAAAGCTAATGAATATTTTTTCGTTTCATTTCTGTTGAGAGGGTGGAAGGGAAAGAAAACACAACCAAAGAGAATTAAGATTTTACACTCATCAAATAAAGAGATAAAGAGAACAGAGCATAATATAATATCTAAATGTATTGTTAGGTTTTAGCCTTTTTAAACGTTTGAGTTCGTTGAAATTACGTTAAAATAAAATAAATACCGGTTTATTTTGTTGTTTTACAGTTTTTATTTATTCCACTATAACTTTTATACTATTTGTCTTAATAAAACACTTAGTATTCGTTTATACAACACTTTTATTTCCGCTTTACACACACGCTTTATTTATTGACAGCCAAACGATAACTTAACTGCGTAGGCAAAGCAGTGTCCTTATTTACCTAATTGCCTACAGTTTGGAAAGTTCCGGAAATGTCTCAAATAATATCAGATCTTCTATCTGATAATTTTAAACATGCGAGATTGTGTTAACTAGAGATGATTTAATTGGCAGTGCTGCCAGATGGCATTGACAAGGTGACACAAAATAAACCAAAATTCTACAATTTAGGCGTTTTTACTCTCGTAACAGTATGCATGTATATATAACAGTTAAAATACTTAAGTTTGCATGTGCTTTGTAAAACACAAGTTTTTTTGTGACGAAAGATTTCGATTGCTTATTTAAAATTTTAGAAGTTTTTGCAAAAATTGTCTTTTATAACATCGTAAATATTCTTAGCAAACGATACCGTTTTACTTTGTATAGGGTAAATTTTATTTGTTTTGTTTTTGTACGGATATACATACATACATGAATTAGCACCGTTTTGCAAATGCCCTTTACAAAATATAGGTTTTTAGGAAAAATCAAACAAGTAGCATATCAGGTTATTTTTAAAATAGGTTTTTAAAAAAAATTTCCTTAAATATTGTAACATTTTGAGCCAGGTATCCTTTTTTATAAAGGTAAAGCCAATAAAAAAATTACATTTCATATAGGGTTTTCCTAAAATATCATTAAGAAAATGTAACTTCATTTTAAGAAGGTTTGTTATTCTTTTATTGAAAAAAAAAAAAAAAATTGAATAAAAATAAAAAAACAGATGGATATGTGCCCACGGCAACACATTTTTCTTAATTCCTTTGAAAAAATGCGATACGAGTTTTTAGTAGAACAGTTTCCGCTTTCATTAGGACCATGGTCAAAAGTTTAATATTTAATCAGCAAAGTTTATAGAAAAAGTTGATAACATTATTGATTGTTTTAAGAGGCATTTATTCTATGCTGATAGTTGTTACCGATCTGCAGTTCAAGTCAAAAATGAAAGTCATAGATTCATACACACATTCTTTGAATACTTGAAATGAATGGTTTGTTGATGAAACGAAGCGAGTCTTTTTTTAAAACTCATTTCTTTTATTAAAACAAAAAACTTTAAAGAAAGTGATATCTATTTTATTTTGACAAAATCACTTAATCAGGACAAATTGGAAAATACTTTCTCAGTATTGAGACAAAAAGGAAGTAATAATAACAACCCTTCTGTAGCCGAACTTAATAATATTTTCGAAAAACTTACGGTCTGCAAAATTTATCAGTCTAGCTCGTCCAGTCGAACCAAGATGACACAATGGAAGTTAAGACAATGAAAATTGAAGCAATAAAAATTTATACTGATTTGGAAGAAATTAAAAGGTCTGCTGAACATAGCGAATTAAATCCAAGCGAAGCATGCGATAGTTATTTTAATAAATACATACATACATGCAGTTTATTTTTGGAATATGTTTTTGATAACTATTCTCTTATAAACATCGAATGGGTCTCAATATATATTTTGTTGGATATGTGGCGTTTAAAGTTATTCCAAAATTACAATGTGAAAAGTGTTGTAACGAATTAAAAAATGTTGATTAAGTTCTTACAGCATCAAGCGAACTTTTTATATTTATTCAGAATTACCTGAAATTAAAGGATTTTTGAAACTTAAATGCTCCATCAGACATATTAATGGATAACTGCAAAAGGCTTAATTTTATATTCCACAAAATTTTTAAGATGAGCCACAAAGAGTTGGTATAAAATCTTTTATTGTTGAGCTGTGGAAACGGTCGATTCCAGAATAGTTTGATGATAATTGTCCTTGCCACAGACTAGAGATATTAGACTTTCTTTTAATAGTACTTCTTAGAAGGCATTGCGCTTGGTCTGTGAAAAGAGGCAGTTCTAAACAAAGGAAAGTAAGAATTCTCTCAAATAAATAATTCTATAATTTATTTTTATTAATAATTTTAATTGTATCATTTAGTTTATTCAACTTAATTAAAATTTTTTTTTTTGCGAATTATTAAGTTTACATGTAAAAAAACAAAATATGTATACAAAAATAATAATACATGGATACTTGATAAATATACAAAAATAAAATGTTAACTTAAGTATTTTTTAAATATTCTGATTAATTTAACTTTAGTATTTTTAATAAAATTGAAAATAATAACGAAAATAAATAAATACACATCATAATTTTGTAAACTTATTTCTATAAAGCTAAGATCCCACTATCGGCACATTGCATCGATTTTCATTTTATTTCATGTACCGATAATGTGAACGCACACAATTGTTCAAAATAATATAATCTGCGCCGATATTGTATCGATTATGCACAATTAAAATCAGCTTTCATGAGCCGATAATATGAGCACTCAATAGAACAATGCCGAACAATAAAATTGTATAATATGCGCCGATTTTTATCGGCCACCTATACCCCGATGCAAAACTTCAAACAGCGCCGATAAATGTGACAACATTAAATAAAAAACAGTGCATAATTAATTTTCCTGAAGGTAAATATGTTTTATTAAAATACACATAGACGATGAAATATCCTTTTTAATTTATAATGAAATTCCTCCAACGCCTTTTATAAAAAAAGGAAAAAGGCAACTATTAAAACCGACGTTAATATATACACATATGTGTACTCCGCGTCAACGACAGCCATAATTACAACGCTGTGAAATCCACTTTAATTATAAAAGGTGCTGCCGAATTTCGAAGGTGCAATAATTTGTACATGTTTACCCTCAACTGCTCGTATGTAATAGGGAAGTCACATAATAGTTCATACAAAAATTCGATACAAATTCGGTCAATTGTTGACTTGTTGACGGTAACTGAAAAACCATACGACCATAAGTACATATAAGTATATAAATACTGTACCTTAAGATAATTATCTTTAAGTACTGCAAAAATTGCATACCAAACATCAGGAATAAATTTTGATATTGTGTTTAAAGCAAAGCGGAAAATAGACTCTCAGCTTTTGCAGCTGTTACCAGTGACTAAATAGCGAAGGGTAAAAGCTAAGCGTTGACGTACTGGAATAGCTTCTCGAAAATTGGTGTCATATTTTTTGATGACTGATGTGATTAGTTTAACCAAATCAGAGAAATGTAATTCCTTCATTCTTAAGCTCGGATCATACGATTGACGCAATGAACCAATTATTTGTACGGCAATCGTGACGGTGACGGCTCGATAGGAAATCATCATGGCATAAAAATGTCTAAAATGCGCCAATATTAATTGTCGAAGTAGACAATCGTCAAATAAATTGACATATTAATGCATATGCGACAACCGTGTGATGCCAGTTTTGCATAACTTTTAAAAAGAAAGTTTTAATTGTTGACTTCACATTACTTCTGTGAAGTACTCTCATATGCATATTCACTTCTTTTTCTAATCACTCTCTTAGCAAAACGCTTCGTTTCCTATAGTTTTTTATTTTTAATTAAAATTCATTTAGTTTTTTTAACGAATAAACGGGAACATGTAGTAGAATAGTGTGACTATATTGCGCCGATAAATACCGTAAATTTGTTTTGGCCGATATGAGCCAATATGTCACAATATGCGACGATAATGGGAACGCTCTAAAAAAAATCGTCTCATTCTATTTGATATACACCGACTTATTAGAATAAAAATAGGCGCAGATTGTGCTATTTGCGCCGATAGTGTGATCTTAGCTTAAGAGAAAAATTTATTTAGAATTTTTTAACATAACTGAAAAAATAATTATATGTACATATATACAGTCGAGGAAGAAATAATAGGGACACATCAAAATTTTCTTAAATTTTTATTTATCATTACAAAAATTATATAAAGAATGCACTGCAATTGAAAGATGTACGAACTTCTTTCAAATACAATATCGTGTATGTGTGTAAACATAAGTGCTAATGAGCATGGAGGAAGTTTTTCTTTTGTTTTATTTTCTTTTCTTTTGTGAGCGTGGTTATAAAGAGACCAAACAATGCAATGTTACACGAGACGGGTACAAATGACACAACCGTCATAGAACAATTTTGCATATATGAGATGCACACTTTATGTATTGCATACTCTTTAGTATTACGCATTTAGTCTTACACAAACAACATGCTTTGAAATGAATTGCTCGTTGTCGATTCTTTTTGCTTGTTTTTAATTCGTTCGCAGTATAAAATTCGTTCTTACGAGTTAAAGAACAAAGCTCGAAAGTACAAATTTTAAAAATTTTAAATTTATGCTCACGAGTCGAGCAAAAAATTTTATCCGTGCTCACGACTTAAAAAATAAACTCACAAGCGCAAAGAACCAAAGAAAATTGTGCTCAAGAGACGTATTACGTACTAATATACTTTCAAATATGTTACGTAATAGATTGGCAATCGCAATTAAAAAAATTTAAAATTTAAAATTTAAAAAATTACAATTGACCGGCCCCAAACATGAAATAAATTGTTCAACGAACTCAACCTTCGATTGGGAAAAAAAATGAATTTTGAACATTAATTTTGATAATAAAATTCAATAACCTGTAAGCGTTGTTCGATTGTAAGTCGATTTATGAACATGTTTGACTGTGACATGTTACACGAAATCAGCTGAGGTGCCAAAACGAAAGTTGCTAAAAAATCAAACGATATAAAGAATTGATGGTAATATTTAGCCAGTACATACATACATATATTTTTTTAATCTAAAAACTGCCACCATTATTTTTTTCAACTGTTTTTTTTTATGTAAAAATATTGAACAAGAACGATAGGACTAGATTTTGCTTTTATATTTTTGTATAGATAGCTTAACCCTGCTGTTAGGCAAAAAAAGAACCTGCTGTTGAGATCCATTTCTTGAAGGCTTTGGATGAAAATCGAAAATATGAAATCAATACGACAATTTCTTTAAGAAAATGGTGATGTATGGAGTTTATCTTATTTACACTGTATCGTAAGAACTTCAGGCGAGAAAATCGTATCCACACATCCTTGGTCAACACAATTTGACGTTTCCAGATACCATGATATATTGCGTTTTGTTATTTTTTCTCCCAACACCAGAAAAATAATTAAAAATACAAACAAGTATTGGGAGGGAAAATTCGAGAAAAAGTGGTAAGATATAGGAACTTTCACGTTGCGCTAATACTTTTCTAAATATTAATTATATCGTGCAAAATGGTTTGTTCGATGCAAGTTTTAGTTACTCTATTTTCCGCGGAATAATGAGCAAAAATAATTTTTACGTGATTTCATGTGCTCGTCACTTCAACAAGGCTATGGTCCGAAGGCAGTTCTAGTTCGTTGGATTTTTAGAAAGTAAAACTTAGATTAGCTGTCGGTTAAAACTATACCTTGTAAAATCAAAAAATTAGCAACCTGAAAAAAATCAGGTGGAGAGGGTGATTTTGGATCTTACTGAAAGCGTGGAAGGCCAGAATAAACTTCTGAAAACTTATTTTCGTCTTTTGAATCAGAACAAAAGCTTGTTGAGGGGAAGCTGATAGATGTGCATCGGTACAATGCAAAAAAATAAAATATTTATTTTGTAAAGTTCGCAACATCTGCGAGCGATATACCAAAAATATCATATGATAGGGAACAAAGGACATGTAGTTACTGCTGCAAGTCTAAGTGCTGTAGTAAGCGCATAATATGCAGCAAAATATGCAATTTATGTTCATATATACATGTATGTGTATGCATCTTATATATAAAAATGAATTTGTGCTTGTATGTATGTTTGTTGATTTGTTTGCTTGTGTCTTATGGACAGCTAAACGGCTGAACCGATCTTCTTGAAATTTTTACAATATTTCTCTGTAAGTCCGGAAGGAACTATAGGCTATAAAATTTGAAAAATTTCAACTGGGTGGTGCCACGCCCATACAAGGTGTATATTTATTTGTCTATATCTTCAAAATGGTGACAAAGAGATTCTGTATATTTGTTCCAAATAGATTCATAGCCAAGACAAATCATCAGTCAAAAAGTAGGCGGAATTAGACAAGTAGACGTGGTACCCCCAATACAAACTAAATATTGATTTTATTATATCTTGAGAACGGTTAAAGCTTAAGTTTCAGTATTTGGTCTGAATGACTTTATAGTCAATGCAAATCATCAGTCAAAAAGTGGGCGAAATTAGACAAGTGAGCGTGGTACCCCCATACAAACTAAATGTTTATTTCTGTATATCTTAAGAACAATTAAAGCGAAAGCTTCTGAATTTGGTCTGAATGAGTTCATAGCCAATACAAACAATCAGGCAAAAAATGGGCTAGATTGGATAAGTGGGCGTGGCACTTTCCATTCATAATAAATACTGGACTGTGTATATGTGGAAAACGACAACTATTTAAGCTTCGTTATCTATCCACATCAGGCAAAAAGCGGAAATTGTAGAAATCACACTGGATATATACGTATACCATATAAAAATGAATTTATGTTTGTTTGAAGACTGTGTACAGCTAAAAAGCAGAATCTGTGGTGGAACAAAGGATTGTATTTTGAGCCGAAGGTGACAATATGGGAAAAAGGGTAAAAAATTTAACCAAGATAGCATTTAAGATGATAATTATATGAGTGTAGCGAAGCACACTGGGTTTTAGATAGTATATATGTATATGCAATATGCAACGAAACATAATTTGCGCTATATTTACTGAAAAACTTTTTTTTTGCACTTGTTCTGTAAACCTAATTCATAAAAAAGATCGATAAACATGAACGGACTAAAATGATCCTTTATCTAGGATTTGTAACTTTTTATTTTGTTATCTTACTTTTGTTATCTTACTCTGTTAGAACACTAAAATATCGTAGAAGTGTTTAAATGAAAACCTGAGCTAACGTTTTAAGTTGACGTGTTGAACCGTTTCGCAGTTAAAGCAAAAAAAAAAAAACCAAAATGGTTCAAATCTAACAGCAGGTTTAAGTATCATTAAATTCAATCTATATCTATAGGTTATCTATTTTCAAACTAAAAAAAATTTAAGGTAATATTGAAAATTTTGTGTGTCCCCATTGCTTTTCCCATCACTGTATATCATAAGTTTTATATAACATATTTAGATATTAGAAGCAATGCTTATTGGTACTGCCATACTCTCTACTACCGGCTACTGACTGTAATCTGTGAAAAATAGAATACAGACTTTTACATGGAGAGTATCATTTCAATGCCGTCACAGCTACGCGGCCACACAACCATCTTTGTCGTGTCGCCAAACTAGTGATGCCAATATAATTTTAAACTTTTAATAAATAAGAGCTTAAAGTACCTATTTCTTATTTAACAAAAAATATCATAACGAAATTATTACATTTTATTTATTAATATTTATATTGGTAACAAAGAAGTTTTAAACACATTCAGTGTTGCCGTTATGTTTATTTTTAAACAAAATTGGTTATTTTTTCTTTGATGTGTAGATGTGGAAATTTTTTCCATTTTGGTTAATAATTTTGTTAATGTTTATTAATCAGGTTCTAATTGGGTGCATAATTTAAACAAATGAGAATTTAGTTTCCGCTTTAGTTGTGGAATATTGGTACAAAATAAATTTATTCAAAATATCGATTAGCGTTATCTACGTCGCTTTTTATCTTTTTGGAAACATATGGACTTCGTGACAAAAAAGCTCATTTCTTTAGGCCGAAAACGAATCAAGCCAATTACGTATACTCAGTTTTAAAGTAAAGTGTATTGCGATAAAAAACTATTAGCCAGACGGACAAGGTGTGGACTATAAGGCGGGTGAGACAAAACTCTCGCACCACTAAATAGTTTTAACTTGTCTTGCAACACCTGTCATGATGGAATATAACGGCTTCGAGTCTGGTTGAATATTGCGAACATTTTTTACCAAAGCTTGCACTTAGGGTTGTCGTAAGACCCTTGTCACTGTTGGTTGAACGATAGTCAGACAGATGATGTTTTTAAGAGAGGGGGTGAAGAAGTGAAGTGTGTACAGTACACGAATGTTTGTATTGGAAATTTTTTGTTTCTCTTTTCTACTTTTCGTAATTTTCGCCTTTCTCCGTCGTACTTTTTTTTTCGTTTTAATGCCGTTGGATAAACATGCATATGAAAGAAAAAGGAAAAAACAAAAATCAAAAATTTCTGTCTGTCAAGAGTAAAGGAGAATTGAAAAACTCCCTGACCATCGTTCAACCAAGTGTGTAAGTGTACTAATAGAACGATTTTTTGTCACCAGTAATGTTTGCCCCAATAATGTTTTTTGTACTAAAAGTTTGGTTATTTTTTGGTTAAATTTTTTTTATTGAATTGGTTATAATTGATTGGTTATAAAAAATTTCGACTTGTGGCAACACTGAACACATTATTAAATTTTACTTTTGTCATTGCAAAGTGGCACCAATGAAATACATATGTAAATACATATACAACATATTTCTACAACAAACAACTATTCATATATTTCAATTGTTAAAATTTTGGTATCAGATGTCTATTTTGCTGCCGTCGTTTTCTATAAAAATATTTCTAACCGATACGGCCGTTTAGCATTTGTAGTCGTGCAGTTCTGTAGCCTGCTGTGATATATGCGTTTAATGCTTTAGTTAGCATTATATGATTATAATGCTAGTGGAACGTCTTTAGAAGCCGAAATTGTTCAATGATAGAAAATATAAAAATATTTGGAAAATTAGTATTGAAATATTAATTTATTTTTACACTGTGCTTATATTAAAATAATTTTTTTGTTTCTCACGTTTTAATAAAAAAATAAAATAAAATAAAAACGCCTATAAATATGCATGAGTTATGAGTTTTTTTTATTAAGTCGTTTTAAATAAATAAACAAAACAAATTTAATAATTTTATTATTTATTTAAAAAAATTTGAGTAGTTAAGAAATTCGATGCCTTTCAATCACAGTATCAGCACATTGTTGTCATCTCATATACTCGTACCAGACTCATAAGATATTTGATGCATTGCTGATATTCGAGAAATGAAAATCAATATTTTTTTAAAGACCTTAATTAATTCTTTTCATTTAATCAAATTCTAATGAATTTTTATGATAATATCGAATTTTTTATAGACGCATATATTTGAATAATGGCAGGACAAAAGCCGTATACTGAAAAACGAAAGGGGGAAATAAGAATTTCGATACAGTGATAGAAAATGATAAAAACCTACAATTTGTCCGTATAGGTACAACTTAAGCAATAATTTGTGTGGCAGCTAAGGTTAATTTGATAAAGTTTTAAAGTCATATGAAAATATTGTTTAAGCTAAGCTTTATGAAAATAACGTTTTTTGCATGAGCGGAATGCAAAAGATTTCAGTTCATGTTGAATTTTGAATTAACAGAAATTAAAACGCTGATTGGCGGGCGGGTACGCAACATTCGTCTTCAACATTAAAGGCAGAACTATATACTACGCGTTAGTGCGCGTTTGAGCTTTAGACTTCTGTCAAAGAAAGTTAAAATTGTGTATTTGCTTAGAATGAATTACATAAAAAATATATTGACATCAACTTTTCAACGCGTTGTGTTTTTGCCAGTTATCAGCTGTTATTAAACGAATATAAATCAGTTTTCAATGTGCTAATAGGACAACAAATAAAAAACAGCTGCCAGAATATGTATTTTTTAGCGCGTGCTGTGTTCATGCTCATAAATTTTTAAACGCACGATATTTGTCGGCGAATTTAAGCGTGTTATGTACTTCCACCTTTACAATCAATCTCCGAGTGGAGCCGCTGCGAGCAAGGTCGATTTTAATGCACATAAGACCCGGTGTTGTACTTATTTTTTTTTTGATGAATAAACATGGTGGAGGTGATATTGTCGAGCCTTCTGTGACAATGGATAATGTAAATATAGTGCAGACCGATGCTCTTGAAAGAAAGAAGCATTCTGAAGCATGCTTCGGACTTTTCAAAACGGCGCAAGAAATACTACACTCCATCTGACTTTCTTAGTGTTTGCAAGACCTATGTAGGTATATGTGGTCCAAAATGAATGCATTGATAATTCGCGAATTTGATAATATTTAATTTAAAAACATACCTATTTTATTGAAGTGTTTCAAATTCAAATAAACAGCTCAACTACATAGAAGGACGGATAGAGCTCATTTGACTCATTTGCATGTTTGGTAGCCAATATTTTACTTATCAATTACATTTTGAAATTGTCAAATTGACCGTAAATCGTCATACCCGGCAGCTGTGCTTGTGGGCGTGTATATATTAAGTCGGGTTTCAGCATCTCCTTTATTCGGTCCTGTTTGGTGCAATATGTTAGATTTCTTTCCAGCTTCGACCGCTCACGCAGTGAGCGACCAGCTTTGACCGTTTTTCCTTGTGACATTTCTATGACAATTATTGCTGTGTCTTTATATGGTTATGGAAGTGTGCGACCAATCCAATGCCCAAAAAATTTCCAATATATTTAATATATAGGAATTGAATATGTTGACCTTAGTCCATTTCATGTTAGCAGTCGATTTCTACATAGGTCGTAAAATACTTAAAGATTGAATGGCTTTGGAGATCAGAAATATTACGTCATCGTCAAGGTAGCAGCAGAAATCATTTGCCTCTTCTAACTCTTCTCGATATTAGTATAGTAAACTTGGTGTTGTTAGGAGTGTTGCAGCACATTACCTTGTGACTATTCTCTCCAGAGATTTCAGTTTAGCAGACAAGTGATAATAACTGTGTACTTATTACGAACGATATCATATGTTAAATAATTATTTATGTATATTGAGAGGAGCAAAGCGGACTTCAGTCGTCGTACAGAAGCTATTACCATCAAGACTGACTACACACTTTTAAATACAAATAATCAATTTTTGGTAGGGTATCCAATTCTATCGATTCGTTGTAGTCGAATGTGGCGTGTGTTACATTGTTCTATCGATACTATAATGATTTGTGTTCTGATATAATAGGGGGAATTACATCCAAATAATCAAATATTCTAACGTTGTGCTCGTTTGTAGTTGATTGTTCAATGAATCGCACAACTTATAATAGAGAGAATTCGTTCCTTAACCGCACCGTTCGTCTGTGGAACAATCTTCCTGCTACTTACGGCATATATTCAATTTAAACGTCCATAGACACTAATACCTTATTTTTCCTTCGCATGACCTATTTTTCTAGTACTAGCACATCTGCTAAGTGCTGTCCTTGAACTTTTGAGGTCTAGACATTAAGCGATTATGATAACAATTAGTTTTGGTCATTATTACAACACTCGTGGGATTATTGAATAAAAAAATTATTTTAATTGTCATCTCTTCATAGTTTTATTAACTTTAGAGCCTGTGCTAAGAAACACAAGTCTAGAAACTTCCAAACAATGTCCATACTTGTGATAAATAACGATAATTTAAGAGGTTAAATGCAAAAAAATATACGGTATACTACCGTCATCTAAATTGTATTTAATGATACCTAAAATACCTACAAAAAATGTTTAATAATAATTTTAAGCAGGCTTTTGAATTCGATAAAGGCCAAGAATGAAAAAATAACGATATCGACTTGCGCATAGTGTCCCGTTAGATAACGTAGCTTTTACCATGTTTTTTTTATGTGCAAAAATTACAATTTCTTAGGAAAAATCTGCGTATTATGTGCGAGTTGGCAGCCCTGAAAAAAAAATTATGTGAACACAACAGTGTGGCAATTTATTATTTCACTCCTCAATTTTTTCTTTCTTTTTTTTCTCCGTCACTCCTAGCCAATATGCTCCGGCTTTCCACAAATCATCTATTTCTTTGTTTCAGTTTCTTCAATCAGTTTGGTATTTCAAGCTAAGTAGATGATTAATCCGCTGTAGCTTCATCGATATGTTGTTTTTGTGTGGTGGTGAAGACCTTGCTAATTGGTGGTGATCTTTACTTTAGCATTGTAATTTTTTGCTAGTAGATGGCGTGTTTTTCCTGATTATTCGTTTGATGTTTGTCATCATCGCCAGAGGTATGCGAGAAGACTCAGGGGAGCATTTTTCTTTATTTTTTTTTAGATGGTCTGGAGGAAAGTTGAAGCCTTTTTTATTATTATTAAACATTCTTTATCATGTCCTTTGCTGGGGCTCGCGTTTGAGTTGTTATGCGTGCGCTCTAACCACTACACCACGCCACCCCAACTTCTCAAATTATTTGCTAATATATATGCATATATATATTTTTTTGTATATATTGTGCATTTATTCAATAAAAATTATTAAATAATGTTTTCAAATCTATTTAGAGACCATTGAAAAAATTGCGATATCAAAAAAAAAAATTATTAGGTGTAGAATGTACTTTTGAATGAAGTCACTGGGTCCCGAAATTTTTCAAAATATCAATAAATTTAACTAAAATGAAATGAAATAAAGAAATAAATTTAGAAACAAATTCTTTGTCACCAAATTATTTGTAGAGCAAAGATATTAAATTGTTCCACTGTTATCGAGTTGAACAGGGACCTGTTTTTGCAATCATGAAAAAAACATGTGATTATTACAAAATTGTTTTTTTTTTTTTTTTTTTTTTTTTTTTGAAATACAGTTTTAAAATAATAAAAAAAACGGCATTTTATAAAATATTTATGATTTTTGTATGAGTTGCTTTACTAAAAAGCTTAATAGCTTTACTAAAAACTTATTACTTGGTTAAAGGCTGTGATACATATTGTTACTTTTTAAACTTTTTAAAACGTTTGAGTTCGTTTAAATTGCATTAAAATAAAATGAACACCGCTTTATTTTGTTGTTTTACAGTTTTTATTTATTCCACTATAACTTTTGTACTGTTTGTCTTAACACAACACTTAATATTCGTTTATACAACACTTTTATTTCCGCTTTAACACGTCTTTATCTTATGACAGCCGAATGATAACTAACTAATTTGTAGGTAAAGCAGCCCCTTTTATATACCTAATTGCCTACAGTTGGGAAGGTTCCGGAAATAACGACCATCATCTATGTTCATATCCGTTAATTCAAATGTAATATAAAGATGATCGATTTGGCAGTGCTGACAAATTCACAGGGTGACACAAAATATACCAAAATCCCACAATACAGTTTTAAAGCGCTGATGTGTTGTACTTTTATTTTCGTAACAATATATTATTATTACAATATATTATTATTATTGTTACAATATATTATTGTTACGAAAATAAAGATGCCTAAAACGAAAATACACTACATCAGGGACTGTATAGTGAGATATTAGCTATAAACTTTATTGGTTTGTGTCAAGGTACCTGTTGTGTATCTGTTACTGCCATAATAGTCTCTGCTATGAAGAGTACTATCATTTGCATGTTGAACGGTGATTCCAGTTCGATTCCTTTTTCTGTATTAGAAATTTGTAGTAACTACAAGAATATTCGAAATTGATAATGGATTGCTATAAAAGATGGCGCATTGCGTTTGGTGAGAGTAAGTTATCTCTCTGCTGTCATAAAGTAAAGTTGTGCTTAGGCATAAATAAAAGTGTTGTATAGCGGAATATTAGTGCAAGATAAAGTTGCTTTATTAAGATAAAAGTGTAATTGTGTAAAAAGTTTACAAATCAAAAAGAACTGTGTAAAAGAACAAATCGCTGCATTATTTTATTTTACGCAATTTAAAAGAACTCAGACGTTATAAAAAGGTTAAAGGGTAACATTATTTTTTGCATAAAAATCAAACTAAATACATACATACATACGTACTCGTATATATAAAAAAAAATGTTTAAAAACCAAAAAATTTTTCAAATTGCGAATTATATTAATTCCCATAACATTCCATGAGGATGCACGGGTACTTCTCTCTCAGTCTACGAGTTGCGCCCGATTCTATTTTTAGACTCATTGAAAGGGACCTACAGTCTAACGCCGGCTCCGAACGGCAAATGCATTAGAGAAGTTTTCAATAGTAGTAATACTCCTAACCAGTAATACCGCTGTCGAAAAACTGTTTTCTTTTTTATGATGGTCTGGCCTGGAATTGAACCGAGGACCTTCTGGTTGGTAAGCGAGTGTCTTACCTACAATACCACAGCGGCATACAACAAATTGCGAATTAATATTGTAATTTTATAATATTTCGCTCGTTTCAGATTCGATTTCTTTCGTGGTCCTTATGTGGGTTGGAAAAATTCTGTTCGCCATAATTTAAGTTTAAATGAATGTTTCAAAAAGTTACCCAAAGGCATGGGCGTTGGAAAACCTGGCAAAGGAAACTATTGGACTATTGAACAAAACTCAGCTTATATGTTTGAAGATGAAGGCAGTTTGAGAAGAAGACCTCGAGGCTATAGATCCAAATTGAAAGTAAAACCATATGCAGCCGCTAATGGTTTCTATGCTGCCGGTACATATGATACTGGAATGGTAAATGTTATTTTTATATTATTTGGCTAAGAAAAAAAATTACTTTATTTTTACTCCTCTTTAGGATAATCCTAGTTTTTACGCTTCTCAGGCATTTACTTCATACGATTATCCATCTGCCAACGGTAGTGGCGGTTTTAGCGATGGTTGGGCTTCCCATGGACATGGACATGGTCAAAACTCTTTACCTCAGTACTCTAATATTGCCGTTTCGGCATCTTTACAAAACAATAGTGCCACACCACCAATGGCTCATCACATATCAAATGCGTCCACTAGCTGTTCTTCGCCTGTTCCCTCTATAAGCGCCAGCTCTGTTGTGACGGCAGCCGCTTTACAAACAAACCCCAGTTTAGATTATGCTACAGCTTCTTTGGTGGCAGCCGGTAATAGTTATAATCCATATGGTTCATCGCCAACAGGCGCCACATACAACATAGACAATGGTAAGTACTCGCACAATCATCATCATCATAAGCAGCGGGGTGATCATGTCAATCATAAAATTTTTATTCGAAACAAAGTCTCTCTGTTGAATGCCATAAATTATGTCTGACAATATTTCTGAAAGCAATTATACCGAATGAGAAATTTAACATGTTGTAATTTTTAATCGCTTAATGGTGCTCATTAAAAAATAATTTTATAGGATTACATTTATTCATTTTGTTCTTTTTCTTGCAGGTTTACGTTCAATGTCTTTATCGCAAATGTCTTCATTGTCCTCATCATCGGCGTCGCCACATCATCCACTTCATCATCATCACCAACATCATCATTCACACAATCATCAACAAAACTCACATCACAATGCATCATCGTCCATGACCCCACCACCATCGTTACCTTCGACCTCAACATCGGCATCGCCATCATCCTCCGCGAATTTACCACCCACGTCATCGTCATCAGCCTCAACATCATCATCATTATCACTAATTGATCGCAAACCAATTTTTTTGCCCTCAATAACTCCTCCTTCCGGTGCGATTTCAACCCCGCCACTGCACCAGCAGCAACAATTAGGCGTAGGTGGTTCCAACAATTCGATTGTTAACGGCGGCGGCGGCGGAGGCGGTGGTGATGGTGGTGGTGGTGCATCTTCGTATTATGAACACATTAAATATTCAAATTAACCAAAAAATTTATTTTAATTTTTTAAATTAATTTTAGTTTTTAATTATTTTTAGTTTTTTTTTTCTAACATAAAAACGTAATTTTAATTCATATTTAGTAACAACCCAAAAGATAATACCCAAAAATTAGGAAATCAGAAGAGAAACTTTTGAACACATTTACAATGTATGTATTCTAGAGAATAACGTTAATAAAATTTGAAAAATTTTTGTACATACATCCAAACATACTCGTATATAATATTGTAATTTTTACATTCTTTCATTTAAATAATGACAAAGAACAAAAAATTTAAAAAAAAATTTTGTAAAATTATTGAAATCTGCAAAGAATTTTCTAAGTTTCATGGTGAAGCAACCAATGAAATGAAATATAATCTTATGAGTCAAATACAGTATACGATTATTACAACTGATTGTCTAATGTCGAGTTAACCCATTAAACGCCAAGACCATTTAAAGTAAAAAAAATTGAAGTTCATTTATTTATTTTTACTTGAACACAGTTTAAACACAGTTTAAACACAGAAATAACAAGAAATAAAAAAAAACAAATTTTGAAGTTGGTTTTTGGGGCTGTGCTCGGACGGGTACAGTGGCGCCATGAGTATGCTATTTTTTTTAGGTATGAACATTGTTAAAGCATTCTTTTTCAATGCATAGGGCAACATCGCATTGCTCACATAACCATCTTATTCTATTATGACACTCACGACATCGTAATTGATTTTTTATCCTTTTAGGAAAGTGGTTTCCACCACTAGTTGCAACACCAGGGGCCAGTGACCGTTTGGAAATATTTACTTTCTGGGTATAGTTTCGCAAATAAAATCGAAAAATATTTCGTTGAAACTCAAGCAAGTCTATTTGAGATCTGTTTGCAGTTTTAAACAATTTCCATGCATTTACTACTTAATAGAACTCAACATTGCGGTAAAAAGCGGCCACCACCATTTCTTTCCTCGGAATTTTATTCTATAATTAGTGAGGGCTTGATCGTGGAGGTCAACGCCACCCATTCCAGCATTATATTCTGCGATCAATCTCGGTTGGTTAACACTAATTTTTGCCTTTCAAGTTGAACACCATCTGTTTACGCTATGCATCAGCACTATTGTCGTTCCATTTAACAAATATTATTTTATTGGTATTGTCAAATCTACAATCAAAATGGCTCCTTTTTTGCTTTTTGAAAAGAGTGTTTGATTTTAGTGGAAATTTTTTTGTTCTTGGATCTCGAACAGTTCCAATAGCTCGAAATCCTCTTTCTTTTAATTCAACTAAAAGATCATATGACGTAAAAAAATTATCGAAAAACACAATATGATCTGAAGGGTTAGGAACGCTCAAGGATCCAAGGGGCAGTTTTGATCTTTCTCCACTTACCCTTTGGCCCCACAGTAGGTATCGAACTGGTATAAATAACCGGAGCTGCTCGTCAACATCCAATTTTTAAAACCAAATCTCACTGGCTTACCTGATGAACTGTTTTGAAGAGTGGCTTCAAAAGTATCGCATCATGGATTCATCAACTGACAGCTTCTCATGCATATAACCATACTGGCAAAAGTTTGTTGACAGAAGTTTTGACAAAGATCTCACCTTAGCCATTTTGTCAGTAGTGTGTAATTTAGTGTTATCTGCCAAGTGCATAAAACGTTTTATTTCTCTAAACCTATTACGCGACATATTTTGCGAAACAATTGGGGTGTGCGTGTCTTCGCAAAGCTGCCAATACATGTCCTCTCTAGGCATGGAGCGATATCCACTGTATAACAAAATATCGACGAATACTTTCAAGTCTTCTGCGTTTAAGGAAAAATTGTGTTCATTTGATTGTAACGCATAAATACAAGTTTGATCAACAATTAAATTGACTACTTTTTCATCAAATAAAACTTCAAAAACCTCCACCGGTGATTTGCCATTCAATTCTGAAAACATCTTGACCTCATTGTCTGAAAAAAAATTGGTTTGTTTCATTTGAATATCGCAAGGTCTCTTTGTCTACTTTGGAGCGTTTTTGTTTGATTTCGAAAACATTGTCTGCCGCAACTGCTCAAGTGGTATATTATCTTCACTATTACTACCAAAAAATACTTCGACTTCACCTGGTACATCATTTGGCATGCGATCAAAAAGAATATCCTCAGCATTACCCTCCTCCTCATCTGTATTATAGTCCGGATCTGGTGGAGTAATCGCTATATCGAAATCTGTGTGAACATCATGTTCCACAAAATCAAGAGCGCTGTTTAAGTTTTTAAAAGCTTTACCATAAAAACTTGAGGTTTTGATGGCTCCAAATTCCATTTTAGTCCAAGGAAAATTCTAAAAAAAATATATACATATCAAGCCATTGTACTCGATTGGGTACAGCGACTTTGCTACTCACAAAATGTTGTCCAAAAAAAATATTTTTCCTGTAACTTTTTGTAATATGTACACACAATCACTCTTCTTCACAAAACTGAAAAATACTTTTGTTTGAACAAAACAGACTTTGCTCCACGCAGCTCTATTATGACTGACCTATCTAAAAGTCGCAAAAATGACAAAGTGTTACAAAAACAAACCAAAATACACAATAACGGTATATTTTTTAAAATTTTTTTTTCATGTGGCTTTAAAACGCAATACATTGAATGCAAAAGTAAAAGAAACGTTGCCTAATTTCTTTTGCTAAACAATTTGTGCGTGCTTGAATCCTCCCTTTTTTTCTGTACTCAAGCGAGTACAATGGCTGCGAATGGGCTAATATTCTTACGCTTTAATCTTTTTAAAAAGTTTAGGTTTTTTTTTTTGATAATTTATCATGAAAGTCTGTTTTTCGGTGTAAGTGGCTCCTTTATTTGTCGTAGGCTTAATACCAAAGTCTAAGTTATCAGGCATTTTTAGCTCAGTCGCCTAAATAATATTGGCTGGTGATCTAGGTGTTAAGCCGTGAACGCTGATCTGTTTTCCAATAGAAATTGCGGATCGTTTTCGACCCAATCTTTTTTTTTTTGCTCGCTCACTACTTTTCGCAAATATTTCTCAAATCAATATTCGGAGGTTCGCCAGTACTCCTGCAGGTTTTAAGACCAAAATATATTCGATAACTTTCTCTTTTTCGTCCCATCGATTTTTGTTGGCCACAGTATCGAATTGGAATTTGAAAATTGACAGAGGTATGCTACCATCAAAGCAAGGAGTTTTTATTCTGCTGGAACTTTCAGGTACGATTCACACTGGAGATTGTTGATTTTTTGATTTTCACTCCTATGACGTCAAATTTTCCATCAACGGTCTTTTTCTAAATTTAATACTCTTGCCTTGACGCCATCAACCCTTTGCCTAAACATCTCATATATTCCCTGCAGCTTATCGGTTGTCGAATAAGACGTTTTTTAAATTTTCCTTTCCATTTCCATTTTTTGAAAGTATGTATTTGGTGATCAGCCTTAGAATTTTCTCGTACTTTAACCAAAAACAATTTGCTCGGTATTTGCATTTTTTCCATCATTCTGTGAATTAATGTCAGTGGTACTTTCTCTATCAACCGCTTCTATAATTCGGTCCTGCTACCAATTTTGTCAACTCACGTTATAGCAGCTCCACTTTCAGTTCTGAAAATTTAATTTTTCTCACTTTTATAATTTTTTATTAATTTTGCCAGACCATCTTAAAAAAAGAAAAAAGTTTTACGACAGCGGTATCACCTCATAACATTAGCTAGTAACTGCTTATGAGTATAAAATACTATTGAAAACTTCTCTAAATGCATTTGCCGTTCGGAGTCGGCGTTAAACTGTAGATCGCTTTCAATGAGTTTAAAAGTAGATCGGCTGCAGCTCATTGACTGAGAGAAATCGCCATGTCCCTTCATGGATGTTACGGGAATTAATAATATATATACGCAATCCCACTTCTGAAACAAATGTTCTCTTTTAACCTTTTCGAAGCGTTTGAGTTGTAGTCAGTCATTACTTTTAACATGTGGTCCCATCGAGACTAGACGTATAGATATTAGATATGAAACTTGGTTCTCTGACAGAATTAAAACGTTAATCAAGAGACGTAACGTAGCTCACTCCAATCGTGTCGAAGTTAAGTTGTCAAGAATATTAGGGAGTCAAAACGCCGATTCTTCAGAAATCTATATTTCCGGATGAAGGGAAACATAGAAGGGCTTTCTCAACACGCCAGTTCTAAATCTATATCCTTTGTCTTTGGGACCAACTTCCACCTCAGACCCAAGTCACAAGCAACGCCAACCTGCATATATATTTACGATATATATTAATTTATATATTTCTTTTTTATAATTTTTTTTAGTTTTCTTGTAATAATTCTCGATGATAATTTCTTTAAGAAGTCATGCATGACTCAGTCAATCATCGGTGATTAACCATAGTCAACGTTTGTCACGATTATACACTTTGGCATTAATTTTAAACTAAAAACAGTTTTAGGCAGCGTCGCTTATTAAAACTGATTTTTGACATACAATTTAATAGTTCATTAAAAATAGTACTTTAATTACTTTTTTCCGTGATCTTCGCGACTGCCCTGGAATATATATACGAAACGACATTTGATGCGGACCTCCATTTTAGAACCCCTGTTTGAAGTTTGCATTCAATTCATCATAATTTGGTGGTAAAAATATTTGCTGTATTCAATTCTACCACAAAAAGTGCTGCCAAGTTTATTATGGTCAGGTGGATGTCTTCACTACATGTTTATTTCTGCGAAACGGTTATAGATATTTCGTATTAAATATTTAAGAAAATAGATGGCAGGACATTAAATTTGACGGAACAAAATATTTATTTAAAACGTTAACACAAGATGGCAACAAACATTTCTTTAACCTTAATCACGTCAGGAAAACATCAAAAAGTACCTCAGAAGCACATACAAGCATTTACACAATATTTTTTGTAGTTTAAACTTTATTCTACAAAATTTTTCTCATTTAAATTACACAAAATTAAATACTCTTTTATTTTCACATTTACATTTAACAAAGCCTCTTGCAAAATGCTTGTTGCAAAAATGTTTGATAAAAGTATTGTTATACTCTTTGAATATTAGGGAGATCGGACAGTTATTATTCGACCGGCTTTAACCGGTTTTTTTGGTTTTGTCGAGTACGGTTTTTTTAAAACCTTAAATTTTCGAATACCGAATATGCCGGTTGATTTAACATTAATAACCGGTTAATTTAATAAATATATAATAAATATAGTTTTTATATTTTTATATTTAAATATTTAAATATGCTATTTGCAATAAGCTCATCGTTTAACTATTTGAATAAATTTAGTTATTATTTTTGTTTATATGGCAGCATTGAACGTCTCACAAAGAACGTGAAAACTAAGGTAGATCGAAAAAGGTATGCACACTTGAGCAACGATAACTTTTTCTCATCTTCAGTAAATAAATATTGATTTTTATATATGGAGAATGATCAACTAGACTCATTGAAAGTGACCTACAAACGCCGTTTCCGAACGGTAGATATATTAGTTAGTAAAGTTTTTCACAGCCTTAATACACATAATCAGTCGCTAGTAATGTTGTGATGTGATATCGCTGTTGAAAATTATCAGATAGTATGGCCCGGGATTGAACCGACGACTTCTAGGTTCGAAGTGGGTGTCTTACCTAACATTCCAATGTGACACTCACACTGTTAATTACATGGTGCATGAATTCATATATAGTGCTGTTCGAAACCTAAGCAACTTTTATTGTCGAGGCAATTAAGGACTCGTATATTACTAATTGATTTATTCAAAGTAAAACATTTAATTCGTGTTATCTTAGGCGCCTAAATAACCATATAAATTTAATAACAAACCTTTAATTCCCTTCTCTACCAAGTAATACAACAACAAAAGCGAAATTAGCTACTTGAGTAGATGTTTGAAACTTAAGCAACTTTCAATACTTTGTGTAATAAACTTTGTTTTTATGGCCTCCACGCACCGTTTTGGTATAGTTTTTATGAGATTTGTTAGAATTATTGTTGGTATTGATTGTCACTTTAATGCTTATTTTTAAAACGACGTGGTCCAGCTCTGCGCTTCAAGAACTAAGAACTATTTTATTTAAATGAAAGAACCGGTTAACCGGTTATTTGCATTTTTATTAACCGAAAGCCGGTTTTTTAAAAATTGCGACTTTTCGGATTATTACAAAACCGGTTTTCGAAAAAAGTGGAATAATCGATCTCCCTACTGCATATCTCTGGTGCAAACATACAGATCTACGCCGTTTCTTTACTTGCTGTTATGGGCTGATTGGAGAAGTCATCATAGCGTTGTACAGATTGCAAAAGTGCTGGAGGATCCAATAATTTGTTTTTCGTTTTGCGGAATAGCTGTGTGCTATTTAATCAAGCGTTACTACATAACCTTTGGTTTTGTTATAGTCAATAATAATTTTTGGCTTGCTTCTATCGTCTGGGAGAGTCTTTGCATCAACTCCATAAAGAGTTTTCGAAGCGTATTCTGTATCACAAACTAAAAAAATATTAAAATCCTATTTGTCTGACTTTGATGGAATTTACTGCCAAAACGGCACTTGCATTCTGAACGCCAATTGTTAAATAAGCTCCAGGTATGTACATACATCTTTAGCAAGTTCTAATTTAAGGGTTCCCAAAGATCGTAGACTTGTCGTATATTAAAATGCTAAAATAAAAACTATTGGGGCATTTACAAAAGTGTGCTATCGTGTCATATCGTCATAATGTTCTAAAATTTTAAAATATTGTTAGGTTTTAAACTTTTTAAAACGTTTGAGTTCGTTTATATTGCGTTAAAATAAAATAAAAGTCTATTTTTTATTTTAGTTGTTTCACAATCTGTCTCTTTCTTTATTAATTCCACTGTACTTTAATACACCAAATTCGCTTTCGAAACACTTTTTATTTGCGCCTTAAACAGACTCTACTTCTTGACAGCAAATTCAAAACTAACTAACTCACCAGCCGCAATCCGCCGCTTTTATAGTATTTCATCTTAGTTTAAAATGTTCTAGTACGGACATGAATCTTTGATTTTTCGCCGTTAGTTCAAATGTTCTAAGATAACACAAAAAGTAACCGATCCATGCACTTGGCAGCACTCTTAATTAGTGCAGATAATTTTAGAAGTTTTTAAGCCTTGACAAAAGCCAATACGTTTTTTAGCTAAAAGCTCATAATAAGTTCTGCATGGTGAATTTTGTCTTTAGAATTTTCATTTTCGTAGCAATATTTTGAAATTATTGTTGTTATTTTTAAAACAAAAAATGCATTAATTTAATGAAACTTTTTATATGTTTTTTGTGCTTTCGTATTTTAAAAATAAATAAAATAAAAAACATTTTTAAGATAAAATTTGTTTTGCATCATGCCTGGATACCACATGTATATCGTCATTTGGTTTCCTCAGGGAAAACCAACCCATCTCAATTTCCTTCTTAAAATTACCTTCATAACTGGAATTTGGTTTGATTTTTGCCATAAGGAAAGGCTGGATATATTTTCAAGATGCGCCGCAGACAGTGGTCTATAAATGTCTGAATAGAATTGACATCCCTCACAGCTGCATTCAACGACTCGCAACAATACAAAAGCGTAGACTTTACACACGAGTTAAAGATATTAATTTTCGTTTTTGGGGAGATATGTGGAGAACGCCATATAGCGTTCAATCAGCCCAGAATTGGTCTGCCGAAATAGCAAAAAGACTAGATATCTTTTCACTACTTGGTAGTATTGAATACTTTTCATTCGGGTACTCAATACTTTAACGTTTTCTTAAAATTTTTATAAATTTTAGATTTATAGGTATCCAAAATTGAGAAATCATTTTAATTTTACTGCCATTTTTTTCTAATTGTAATTTTTATTCAAAATTTTTATTTTCAGATTCTGAATACATTCCGGTTAGTTAATATGGAACGTCACACGAAAAAATGACGTGTTTTTATTAAAAGAGCATTTTATGAAAATGGCGAAAGTCTTCAAGATGTAATTATAAAATTTTTTTTAACAAAATAATCTTCAGAGTCGAAGCTCAACAAGCAGAATTGCCGCATTAGGCGTGAAGAGAATCGAAGAGTTATCTTAAAGCAACTATACATCAACAAAAATTTACGGTTTGGTGTGGTTTGTAGTCCGGAGGAATCATGGGAGCATATTTTTTTAAAACGAAAATGGAAGCGCGATTACGATCAATGAAAATCCCTACAGGGAGATGATCCGAAGCTTTTTGTGACGGAAAATTGATAATTTAAACGTAGAGAATATGTGGTTTTAACAAGATGCCGTCACTTGTGACACAGGGAGAGAAGCAATGGATCTTTTGAAAGAAAAGTACGAAAATCGCATTATTTCTCGTAGATGAGGAGTAAATTAGCCACCAATATCGTACAATTTGACAGCTTCAGACTTTTTTGTAGGGTTTGTTCAAATCGAAAGTGTACAGCAATAATCCCACAACAGTTCAAAAGCTTAAAACCACCATTATTGAGCAGATATCAGCCAAAGATAACAATTTATTGAAAAATGTGAGTAATAATTTTGGTAAAATATTATGAGCCCTAACCACTATTAATTCGTACACCAAGGATTTTTTACAAAACTTCATTAATTTTATACAAAATTACTTGACCAATATTAATCCGTACAATGTATAGCTCACCGAAAAAGAATACGAAAAATAAGATCATATTCAAAAAAACAAAAATGTGGCGGCGTTATCAATACAATGTAAAGAATTAAAAGAGAACAAAAAAGGGGATAACTTTTTATTTTTCTTTATTTAAATTTAACCATTTTTACAAAATGACACGTGGTAAGCCGGTTTCTAAAGAAATTCGAATTATAATTATAAATAAATTTAAACAGGGCATACGTAAATATCCCCATAGGTAAATATCGTCTGATCAAAAGCTTCCCAGATCAACAATTCAAAGCATTGTTGCAAAAATCTAGGAAAATAAAAATTATAGCAATAATGTTGCAAAATAGAGGTCGAGTATCCGACATTATTTCCCGCAACAAGAGAGCTTTAGCGGCTGTAATTAAACAAAACCCAGGAACACTGTAAGGGATATAGCTTCAAAGTGGTCTGAAACTATTGGAAAACCCGTCAAACGTAAACGAACACGTCAGCAAATGAAGAATATAGGTTATGGTTTCTATAAACTATGTTCAACATTTACTTGGTGTCACAAAAACCATTGTATGACTAATCTTTTTTTAGGCAAAAGAAAAACCTTTACTTAAAGCACTCCAAATGAAAAAACGCTTATTATGGGCAAAGCAAAATGTTCTTGGGTGCAAAGACAATTGGACACCATTATTTTTAGAAATGAGTCGAAGTTAGACGTATGTGTTGGGGATGCCAAGAAAAGAGTTATTCGTAAAAGCACAGAGGCATACAACAAAGACTGCTTAAAACGCACCGTAGAATTCCTAGCCAGCTTTATGATGTGGGGATGCATGTCTTCAAAGGGCGTTGGGCGTTACATCGTCGATGGGATAGTAAATGCGGAAAAATATGTTAATATATTTGAAAAAAATCTGCTTCCATCAGTACCAAAGCTAGCTGACTGTGGTGAATATATATTCCAACACGATTTTCTCATACAGTAGGAAGCACAAAAAATGGCTACAAGAGAACGGCGTCGATGTCTTGGATTGGCCATCGTCAAGTCCAGACCTCAACCCAATAGAAAACCTATGACACTCATAAAAAGGAAATTGCGAAAGGACCCACAACGTTCTGTTAGTGGGTTAAAAGCTTAAATACAGGAAATATGAGACTCAATAACCCCTGAAGACTGCAAATCTTTTATAAATACAATGCTAAAGCGGCTAGTTGCCGTAATAAAAAACAAGGGAGGCATAACTCAATTTTAAATAGCAAAAATACCCACTGTGCGAATTAATAGTGGTCAAATAATTTTGTATAAAAATAATGAAGTTCGGCTTTAGTTTGTATTTTCAAAACACTTATCCAATTATGAAAAGTTTTGTTTTTTAGTTTAAAGAGAATAAAATAACGTTTCAGAGAATATAACCTTTGTGGCGCAGGCGATACTATTTTTCTAAATGTATAGGCTTCAATGTTGATTTTGTAAAAAATCCTTGCTGTACGAATTAATAGTGGTTAGGGCTCGTATATAAGTATTGCAGTTTTTAAACACATCTAATATTTCACTTAACAATTAAAAGCAAGCAAATATACCACAAATTTAACTCTAAACGCGACAATAAATTTATTTAAAATATTGTAACGTTTTAACGTCTTTAAAACGTTTGAGTTCGTCACTATTGCGTTAAAAATAAAATAAACTCTATTTTTTATTTTAGCTGTTTTACAATCTATCTCTTTTTTATTAATTCCACTGTACTTTAATACACTATGTCTTAATACACTAAATTCGGTTTTACAACACTTTTTATTTGCGCCTTAAACAGACTTTACTTCTTGACAGCCAATTGATAACTAATTAACTCACCAGCCGCAATTCGCCGCCTTTTATAGTATTTCGTCTTAGTTTAGAATGTTCTAGTACGGACACGAATCTTCGATTTTTCGACGTTAATTCAAAATGGTCTAAAATAACTTTATAAACATGAAAAGTAACCGAATGGTAGCACTCTTAATTAGTACAGGTAATTTTAGAACTTCTTAAGCCTTGACACAAGCCAATAAACTTTGTAACTAAAAGCTCATAATAAGCTCTGACGTGGTAAATTTTGTCTTTAGCATTTTCATTTTCGTAACAATACATACATGTATCTAATTCAGTCTTAAATTGCATACATAAGTATATAATATATATTACACATGGTTGTGTTTTTAAGAAGCGTTGTATTTTTAGATAGAGTTGCATTTAAGTCGTTAATATTTAAATTCTCCACAACAACTAAATGAAAAAATACAAATCTAGAAGTATTGAGTCTTTACTTTGAAGTATTGAGTACCTAAAAATAAATAAAAATACTCGGTACTCGGTACCAGTACTCAATACGCTGCCAGCACTAGCCTATTGATCAAAAGGCTTTTATAATTTCTTTATGTTTACTTCTGACAATAAAAAGGCAGCATTTTAAGATGGCAAAAGCTTTCAATTGTTATCTTTTTTAAAAGGCAACATTTTTCTTTTAGAAAAGAAAACTTCATAAGAAGAAGTTTTTTATATAAAATTCTACCATCTGTACGACCACGTGCTTAAAGGATGTTGTAATTTGATTGTGGTGTACAGTATGAAATAGTTAAGCTTAATCTATTGCTTTTAAATGTGATATTCTGTAAGTGTATATATGTGTTTGATGTGTTTGTATGTACATACATGGGTGTGAATCTTTTTGGCCACCAACTGAAAATTAATTTTTGTCTCTCTAGGTTCTTCTCCAAAGTGTTTTTCTATAATTTTCAACTTAAATAAACATTTTGTCAAGTGGTATGATTGGTTTGTGGACAGACCCACACACACACAAACTAATCATCCAAAAACACTCGTACGCATACCACTTGATACGTATTTTTTGTAATGATATTGCACATTTAAATGAAAATTGTTGAACGTCAATGTGAGAGAATGTATGACATTTCCGGTATCGATGACTGAATGAATAACCGAATGTTTGAATAAATGGTTAAAATATTTTAACAGATATATTTCTTCTCTTCTAATAATATTTGTACTGTTGTACTCGCATATTCGTGATAAATATAGTACAGAACATAATTGTACCTGATACCTGATATATTTAAAAAAAATTCAATATTTATTAAAGATTTCAATTCGTTGGTATCGTTAGTTTCACATCATTGAATATTGTTTTTGTTTTGTTTTTTTAGGTAAATACTCGTATAAAATGTGTGATAAATAAATATTTAAAAATCAACAAAATAAATAAGTAGAATTACATATTTCTGAACATATTAACTGAGACAAATAATTAAGATTAAAAAATGTTCGTTTTATTTTTGGGAAAATTGCTTATTTAATTACCGCTGATTGGTCATTGTGTATATCTTCAAAGTCATTGGAATTATCAGTCAAAAAGTGGGCGGAATCAGATAAGTGGGCTGGTACCTCCCATACAAAGTAAGTATTGATTTTTGTATATCTTGATAACGGTTAAAGCTAAAGTTTCTGACTTTGGTCTGAATGATTTCATATCTGACAAGTGGCACAAAATGTACACTCAGATCTTGTTTTATGTGTTCGATACGTTCCACGAAAATCCGCATCCTCCATATATTCTAAAACTACTGATTCGTTCCTGAATTAAAAAAAATCAAAGTAATAAAAGTCAAAAAACTCGCATAAAAAAGTCAACAAATTTTTTTATTTACGAAAACAATAAAAATTATAAAATTAATTAAATAAAATGGAAAATGATAAAATACTTTTATAACAATCTATATATACAAAAGAGGACTATAAAATGGGTTGTAATTGATGTTCACTAAAATGCGCTAACCGAAAAGTGAAGTCAATACCAAGGTTTTTATGTATATGCGGTTTTTGTAGGTCCATTAGTTCGTGAGTTATTGAAAACGAAATTTGTTGCAGCAATAGACTTTGTGTATACATATATAAAAATCATATTTAGAAACTTTTACTTGGTGTGTGGCTATTGACTATTGTTCAATTGGGAGGTGCCATGCCCATATAAAATATATATTTATATGTATAGCGTGTTTTTTATAGAGGTATAGAACTTTAAGTTGGCATCACTTTTCAGCATGGCGACCGATTTAACAGCTGTCAAGTGATTTATTCTCAGTTTGGTTTGGCAATTCATCATGAATAGACTCACGCCTGAACAACGCTTGCAATAGTGCAATTTTATTTCGAAAATAATGGTTCTGTTCGAAATACGTATCGCGCACTTTTTGCTTAGCAATGAAGCGCACTTCTAGTTGAATGGCCACGTCAACAAACAAAACTGCCGCATTTGGAGTGAAGGCAGTCCTCAAGTGTGTGTGGAAACACAGTTACATCCAGAAATACTGACTGTTTGGTGCGCTTTATGGGCTGGTGGAATCATTGGTCCGTACTTTTTCAAAAACGATGGCGCCCAGAATGTTACAATCAATGGTGATCGGTATAGAGTCATGATTACTAACTTTTCAATTTCTGAATTGAATAACTACGATGTCCAAGAGATGTGGTTTCCACAAGACGGCGCAACATGTCACACAGCTCGTGCCACAATAGATTTATTGAAAGACACATTTGGTGACCGCCTAATTTCACATTTTGGACCTGTGAATTGGCCTCCAAGATCTTGTGATTTAACACCGCTAGACTACTTTCTGTGGGGCTATGTAAAGTCATTGGTCTATGCGGTAAAGCCACAAACGCTTGACCATTTGGAAGACAACATTCGCTGTGTTATTGCCGACATACGGCCACAAATGTTGGAAAAAGTCATCGAAAAGTTGACGTCCAGATCGGACTACATCCGCGCCAGCCGTGGTGGTCATATGCCAGAAATCATATTAAAAAAAAAAAAAAATTCATATCAATTGAATAGTCCATCGTTGTTTTATTGCAACTTAAAGTTCTATACCTCTATAAAAAACACCCAATATTTCTTTATCTTCAAAACAGTAATAGTAAGAGGGTCTAAATTTGACTCAAATAACTTTGTGATCAATACAAAATATCAGTCAAAATTTAGGCCGAATTGGATAAGGGATAGTAGTACCTCACATACAAAGTAAACATTGATATTTGTATATCTTTGGAAGCGTAATAGAGGAAGATTCTGAATTTGGTCTAAATAACTTAGTAGTTAATACACATCATCAGTCGAAATTTGGGCTAAATTGAATAAGTGGGTGTGGCATCTCCCATACAAATGAAATATTGATTTTTGTATATCTAGAGAACAATTCGAATGTATTCACATCGGTCAAAAAGCAGGCACAACACAAAGGCTGCCAGCAACGCGGTAGGGTTTACTCTAGTTTTTTTTATAAATATTGTATTTTGTCACTATATTTTCAAAGTTAGGCAGCCTGAATTAATAGTCATATGCATGTCTTCCTAAACTGTGAATAAAAACCTTGTAAAAATGGGTAGAAATACGTTGCCTGTTGTTTTTACGTCACTCTTTTTTGTCGCATAGTTTTTTCTCCTGTATACTTTTTTGCCGCGTAAGAATAAAAGTACCTTTCGTTTGTATGTTATAACTTAAGTCGCAGTAAGCATTTTTTGTTGTTTTTCAAGAATTTTGTAAAGCTTAAATAGAGTTTTAAAAATCGTATTTTAAAAAATCAAAATAAGAACAAAATTCTAGTGAATAGGGGTATACAAGTTCTTTTGACATTTTTTTCGAAGTCGTAGATATACTTGGATTTAATAACGTTTTTGTGCCTCTATTACTATGAAATGTCTTAAACGAAACTAAGATAATGTTTTCTTCTACTCCATAGGATAAGACAGGAGGGAGTGGTAGCCTCGTTGAAACAATAATAATTATAATTGTATCCCTTTTACGCCTGTTCTACTGCACCGAGTTTGAAACGATAAATGTGGGCTTAAAGCTTTTTCTGTAGAAATGTGCAAAACATCAATATTATTTAGATCGGTCCAGTACTTTGGAAGTAAAAGCACAATAGAATTCTTACTAACACGTGGAAAGAAAAAAACATTCAAAGCATGCAAGCAAAAAAAAAATATTTATGTGTGTACGTATGCTTTTTTTAATTTGTCATAAAAAATTGTTTTTTTTTTTTTTTTGATTTCTTTAAAAAAGAATTTTTTTTTAATAAATTATTTTATATTTTTAGGCTTATCTATTTAACGAAAATTTTTTATGACAAATTTCAAATGAAAAGCATTTACATAAAACAAATTTGAATTTCATATATACATACATATACTAGCTTGTTCAAAAATTTTCTGGGATAACCCCCGTGTGGCGGTCACATCGATTCGATTTGAGTTTTCTTTTTTTTAGTAAGTTGGTACACCTGTTGTTGATATTCCCGCTAACTCTTAGCATCATAGCTTGACATTGGCAGAGCTACGTAGCCAAGAGTACATCCATCTCGATATGTGTTGGCGATTTTTTACAATTTTGACCGTGTTGAGAGGTCGCAAAAGACATGAGGCTGAATCCGATCACACATTCACCAAAAGGGTCATTACTGGAAACGAGACATTGGCTTATGAGTACGACACGCATCCGGCAAGTGAATGGCGTTCACCAAATGAGCCGAGACCATTGTTAGTCAAAAAGGGAGGTAATGCTCACGGTTTTCATGGATTTTTGCCAGAAGGCCAGACAGTAAACAAAGAGTATTATTTGGGCATTATGAGACGTTTGCGTGAAGCAATTCGCCGAAAGAGGTCAGAATTGTGGATTTTGCATCATGACAACAAATCGGACAAATCGGAACGATGGGAACGCCACACAAGGGTTATTCCGGAAACTTTTTGATCAAGGTAGTATACATAAAATAATTGTTAGATGCTAGAATGCGGCTGAATGTGTCAGCTGACCAGAGCCCGATGTAGACATACATACATGTGTTGGCGATTTTTTACAATTTTGACCGTGTTGAGAGGTCGCAAAAGACATGAGGCTGAATCCGATCACACATTCACCAAAAGGGTCATTACTGGAAACGAGACATTGGCTTATGAGTACGACACGCATCCGGCAAGTGAATGGCGTTCACCAAATGAGCCGAGACCATTGTTAGTCAAAAAGGGAGGTAATGCTCACGGTTTTCATGGATTTTTGCCAGAAGGCCAGACAGTAAACAAAGAGTATTATTTGGGCATTATGAGACGTTTGCGTGAAGCAATTCGCCGAAAGAGGTCAGAATTGTGGATTTTGCATCATGACAACAAATCGGACAAATCGGAACGATGGGAACGCCACACAAGGGTTATTCCGGAAACTTTTTGATCAAGGTAGTATACATAAAATAATTGTTAGATGCTAGAATGCGGCTGAATGTGTCAGCTGACCAGAGCCCGATGTAGACATACAGCCACAAGCCGTTACACTTCCAACAGCGTGTATTTCGGACAATATTAATAGCAGAGTCCTTAGAAGATCATATTTGACGCCGTCAGTGATTAGATGAAAAAATTGGCGACTGCAGCTTACCCGGTGGCGTATGTCATAAGTATAATCGTGGCAAATACTGACAATGGTAAATCATCGATCACTGTCGATGGATTGTCTTTGTTGCCATACATGACTTTTTTAAGTCATTGTCCAAATTTCATAGATGAGAGAGTTGATTTTGTCTTGCAAGCGTCCGTGTGTTAGGAACATTAATGCCTTATTCCTGCATCTTTCAGCAAGTAGTTTAGTCATAACAATGTCGCTAAATTTCAGCGTTCTTTAGTAAGGTGAAATTTAATGGCGTTGTCATACATAAATCCCTTTGGTTGTGTCATTGCCACTTGGACTTATCAATTAAATTTTTCATGCATGACAATTTCATATAAATTTCTACTTAATACTGACTTTTTGACGACGATTCATCGATAAACATATCATAGTGACAATTTCGCTCATATACACCACCGCCTAAAATTCGGATGTCGGCAGGATAAAATTGTATAATTAACGAACCGCGACGGCTTATTAACTCTGCTGATTAAATACGATACCATAATAAACATAGCTTACAAAGTTCTCTTATTTTAAGGCACTTTTTGTTTGAAAAGCAACAACAATATTTTAAAAACATTCTAAAATTTTAGAACTTTATGACATTATGAAATGATAGCACACTTTGCGAATTATTTAGAGGTGGCATAGAATCCAATAATGTCGGAATTCGATTTGAAAACGACTCAAAAATTAATTTTGCGTCATTAAATCCAAGATTATCAGTTTTGTTTTCGAACTTGAAGTAGTCACGGAACACGCGATGAAAGTTTTCTTGCAGAAATTTTCTTCAATTCTCTTTTAAACTCTCATTCGTGTCCATACATCAATATTTTTTAATGAAGTTAAAGGTTTTTACAAATTTGCTTTACACTACTTTCTTTCTTGACAGTTCCTAAGCAAAAAGTAAGCGCGTTATATACAAATAATAGAGGCAAAAGAAAAAACAAAACAAAACAAAACTATAAGAAAAATCGTGGTAGGGCACACCTCGCACATTTCGGAAAATGCGTTTTTTCGCATCAATGACTCCCAAAAGCTTCCTTGCACCTACTACGCTTGAGAAACTGACATCCCTAGCATTCTTTCTACTTAAGACGTTATGGCAGATAAGTCACAACTCTAAGAGCTGTGCCATTTTCGAAATTATTGTTTAAACAAAGAGTACAAGAAATACTGCAATGGCCAACTACAAATGAAAAAGCCCTTCCTGAAGAAGATTTTTGATAAAAAAATATTATTTTATTTTTTTTTTTTTTTTTTTTTTTTTTTTTGGTAGAAGTATTGCCTTTAATTCTTTTATATCTGAATGAAATAAAATTTTCTGCAAATTAATATGGTTTTTTTTCGTAAAGTTTTGTATACTCGATATCATAAATTTCGAAAAAGGCACATCTCATTAATTTTAAATATACAAACAAACATATTAATAACGTCAATATCCAAATATTTCTTTAATTTTCGCCTATAAATTAGCTCCGAAATATAATCCGTATAAAATTTTTTGAACTATCATACATCATTAAAAAATAATTAGTTTTTTCATTTCCTATGAACTTTAAATATTCGGACATAATTAAGATACATAGCTATTGAAATGTGTGCAAATGAGGAAATATTAATTGATAATTTAAATAAGTATATTTAATAATTTAAGGTTTGTTACAGGTTGCAAGAAAGCCACCTACTTGTCTGTGGCCAATGAAGAAAAAAAGCAGTGGATGAAACCATGTAGACAAGACAGAGCTGTGCGTGGTTCGTTCGCTTTTTTATCAAGAGAACTTATAATAACTGAAGAAGCGTCATATGGAAATTATTTGCCAATGTCTAAGTCTCAATTTAAATTGTTGTTAAGCCTTGTTTGATCAAGATATTTCTGGCTCTGATACAACAATGGCTCAAGAGATTCATCCTGCTGAAAAATTGGCCTTAACATTAAGGTTTCTAGCTACAAGTAAATTTAGTTCCATGTATTTAAAGTATTTAATTTGAATACCACTAATTTATATATTTTCTAGGAGAGACTTTTCAAAGCATTGACTACCAAATTAGGGTATCAAGATAGAGCTGCAAAACAATCGACAGTACTATCGATAGTATCGATAGTTTTGATTTTGTCTGACCATCGATAGTTTGCTTCCACTATCGATACTATCGGCAAATTCTAAAGTGGGGCTTACACGATAATAAAAGTCGTACAACGTGTCAAGTTTTCGTGTACAAGTGAGCGGATAGTATCCTGTAAATTCAATATGTAATGAGAGCTTACGACATTGATACAAATACAATTTCGCAGTCTTTGATTTTGAATTTTTTTAAAAGCCATTAGATCAGGGATGTATTTTTATGTAAATAAATCAAATAAACAAAGAAAAAATTTTTGGACACACACTGTTGGTACCTCTTAAAACAGCTGCCTTTATTTTACTTTGCTTTGATTTAATAAGTTTGGTAAAATAGTAAACCTAGCTTCCATATGTTTTTTTTTTCTTATTGTGCGACTTGACACAGTAGCTATAAGTTCATTTTTAAGGTTTTTTGATGGCTTGAAGGGATTCATCTTTAAGGTACCAATTAAAAGCTTATTTAAACGGACAGTTGTTCCACGCTTTCTTCCCATAGTCTTTGCAGTTTTCTGTCACTGGATCGCATTCATTACTTTAGTTTTGAAGCACTTCATAGTCTTCCATCAAAAACCTTCAATACATAAAATTTTATGACATATTGGAAAGAAGCTACTGTTCCTATTATTGATTCCAACACTGTATATTTTTTATTATTCTTTCCCTTTCACTTAAATTCTAATATTGTTGCCACACATAGTACTTAAAAAAATCCGATAGTATCGATAGTTTCTTTGCAAACTATCGAAACTATCGAATGAGCCGACTATCGATAGTCTTGCAGCTCTATATCAAGATCGGCTATTTCTGTCAGAGTGTCACAAGTGTGCGGGGCTATTTGGAGACTATTGAAAAGAACGTATTTAAAGGTATTGAACACATATATATGCACACTCATACCTCTTTCTAGCCTAGACAGGTTCTGAGAAACAGATAGGCCGTAAAATAATTTTTCTTAAAAAACGGTAAGTAATTTGAGCCATGAAGTGAAACAGTTCCATAATTCAGGCTGGCCGTTATAGCTTAATGACGTAAAATGAAAGGCCGTATAAGAAGGTATGAGTGTATATGCTTACAAATTATTACATTTATAAAAAAAACTGGGTTTCTTTTCTGTTTCTTTTTTAAATCTTATATAACTATATATCTGTGATCTGTAAGGAAAAAGTGCTTAAGTCGACTTAAGCAAAATTTGAGATCTCCATATTTAAAAGTTCCCATGGTCGAAGTTTTCAGTTATTTTGTGCATTCTTTATGAAGTTAGAGCAAAACAACGTTCTACCTATTTTTATAGTCCAGTTTTTGTTACAAACAAAGTAAATTATTATCATTCATTAGCAAAGAAATCACATGTGTAAAATTACCTTAAAATTTTAATGTTGCTCTCCTGTAAAATTAAAACAAAGAACGACATAAGGATTTTTTCCTTCTGTATGTTGCAAACATTTTCGTCAAGCTTTACGTAATTGTTTTATTTTGTTCTAATAGTTTCCCAACAACCCATCCGAATGGGAAGCTATAGCCAAGGAATTAGCCATAAAGTGGCGATTTACCAATTACCTAGGAGCGTTAGATGGAAAACACATTAATTTTCGGTCATTGTGCAATGACGGAACTTTTTTTTCATAATTATAAAGGTACTAACCGTATAGTTCTGATGGCATTAGTTGACGCAAGTTGCAAATTTGTTGCAACTATATTTGTTGATATCGGAAGCAATAGCCGCAATAATGATGCTGGCATCTATCTTTAAAGCCGTTTAAGAACAGTTCTTTAAGAAGCAAAATAGATACCGCCTGATACTATAGTGGGTAATGGTCGTCGTCTTCCCTATGTTGAAGTTGGAGACGATACTTTTCCTTTGCAGATACATTTGATAAAGCCATACCCTTACCATACAAACTCATAAGCAAAGCAAGTTATTAATGCACGAACATATTTTCTGTATGTTAGCTAATAGATTCAGAGTTTTCTTGACGCCAATAAATTTAAAAGTGGAAAAAGCAGAAATAATAACCGTTGCTTGCATTACGTTACATAATTTTCTATTACAAACTGATGTGACTTATGCGCAAACTACCAATCAAGTATTGCCAACCAAAAATTAGAAAGATTTAAGCAGCATTTACAATCCACGGAAAGGTGAGACAGAAGCTATTAAGGCAATAGTTTACAACATACTTTAACAATGAAGGCTAATTAGACTGGGTGGGTATGACTTAAAATATTGGTATTGCTTTTATTCATTTACTTATCTTAAGCTTTGGTCACATTAGTCAAATATTTAACTAAAAAAGCATAACCACTATTTTCATGAAATATTTTATGCAAACAATTCACATTAAATACACATTTTCTTGAAAAAAAGTTTTAAATCAAATAAAATTTAGAAATAATATTTAAATATTCATTTAATCTGATTTGAAACAATTTATAATCAATACTGCAATATTGCAATAAAATAGTGGTTACACTTTTTTCGTCAAATATTTGTCTAATGTGACCATAGCTTTGATTAAAAAAGTTTAATGTAAAAAATTAAAAACAAATAAAAAAACACACTTTTATTTTTATACATATCGCACTTGATCAACAAAAAGGTATTAAGTCAAGATTTTTTAAAATTAACTTTTTGCAAGAAATCAACTACAACATCAATATCTATCTACTGTAAAACGTATTTCAACGTATTCCGATTACTCTTTTATCTCGAAAAGCACATGTGAGCTATTTTCGCGATAGTGTAGTGACTACCTCTATATCACCAAAAAGGTGTCATTTTGAGTTCATACAAAAGCGGAAGTAGAAATGAATCGTATATTTTCATATAAAAGTTATGATGTATTCGGATTTTCAACTTCTAAAATTTAACAGTTTTTCACCTCTACTGAAAATTTTACAATTTTATGTTGATAAAGTGCGATATATAAACTTATAAAATTTTTATTTGTACATATATGTTTAAAGCGGTTCATTAAAAAATAAAAAAATAAAACATTTACAAATTGTTAATTTAATAATGATAGTTAATGAACTTTATTGTTTTTATTCATTCATTGAATACAATTTCATTTGTACTTATGTATGTATATCTCTATATACAGTGAAAACTCTACTTACGGACACCTCCCGCAAGCGGACACCTATATTAAGCGGACAATTTCTTCAGTCCCTTCGATTTCCAAGTATTTTTAGAACAAATTACACTCTGCTAGGGGGACACTCCCATAGGTGGACGCGGACACCTTTTTTCTGTAACACACCTCCCGTAGACGGACAAAAATATCAACAAAATATAAAAATATGTTTGAAGAAAAGTGCAAGAAACACAATAATGTTTACAAAAATAATTACGCAGCAACACTAAAGCCCGTATGGCACTTATAGAGCCTCTCCCTTATACTGACGGTTAACGTTAAATATTAGTTGAACCAATTGAGATACGACCTTAAAATTATCTATGTAGTGGACTTCTATCAATTCTCTTTAAAATAAAACAACAATGACTGCTGTATCATTCAAGATAGTATTTTCATTAATTTTTTTATAAAAACTATACTAAAAAAGCATTGAAAAACTTGGTCATCAGGATAATTTCAATTTAATTCGAATTTCAAGGAACAATATAGCGTTTTAATTCCTTAATTTTATATCTTAAGCAGTATTAAGGTTAATTAGTAATGTGTGGGACCGCCTTTGTTTTAGATAATCTCAAAAATTCGATTGGAAATTGAATTGTAAAGTTTTTCAATAGTAAAGTTGCCATTTAAGGTCGTCAGCTTTTGGCTCTGAATCCCTGATTTTACGGATTGGACTATATGGATTGGAACATTATAGATTTCCAAATATGTTTAGAAAGTAGCAAAAAGTCGTTTTTAAAGCGATATTTAAGTTCTCCGCATTTATGACCGATTTTAAAACTGTAACTCGTAGGTGACATAGTAGGATATTGCCTCCCACACTATCACAGCACCCCCATCTTCTATTGCGTTGTGGGAATCATTATGTGTGATCTCTCCCACAAGAAATTAAAACGCAATAGACGATGGGCTGCTGATTTACGCTGAATATGTAATATTAATTATAAATTACGAAGTATCAAAAATGAGTTCGGACAACTTTCAATATCAGAGCTTTCAAAGAATATAAATGTTGCTTGGAAAAATTTTGAACCTCCTACAATAGCTAACT
Source organism: Wohlfahrtia magnifica (assembly GCA_023159175.1). Classification (NCBI taxonomy): domain Eukaryota; kingdom Metazoa; phylum Arthropoda; class Insecta; order Diptera; family Sarcophagidae; genus Wohlfahrtia; species Wohlfahrtia magnifica. Next base: position 1,670,267 of record JAKWBJ010000216.1, on the reverse strand, counting down.
GTTTCTGAAAAGCCGGATTTATGCATCAAAAACCAAATTGTCAACGAATTTGATCCAGAAAATGAGGTGCCATTAACAACACACTTAAATTTTCAACGAATTACAGAAACTAACGAAATTAGTTTTGAAAAATTTTTAAGCATCGATAGTAGAGCAAGAAATCAAACATAAGTTTTACTGCAGTTTCAAATGAAAAACTAAAACAAATTTAACATTTAAACTGCTTTAAAACTTATTTCTTATTACTTACTACCTTGATCGAAAAGTTTTCGGAATAATTTCCATGTTGCGGTCCCATCCTTTCGATTTGAGTTTTTTTTTTTTTTTTTGTTAAATTGGTTCGTCTGTTGTTGATATTCCCGCTAAATCTTAGCGTCATAGCTTCACATTTGCAAAAGCTACGTAGCCAAGAGTACATCTATCTGTATGTGTGTCGCCGATTTTTTACAATTACCTTTAGCATATTTCTTAAAATGTTAGTTACATCCTTTCTAAATTAAGTTATCGACATGTGGATGTGTATGTATGAATCTTAAAACTTAAATGAATTTTGGAAACAAATAAACATATGTATGTGTATACTAAAGATGCAATGCATTCAAATTTGTTTCACTTACATATTAATACATAATAGAATATTTAATAGCAGTGAATACCGACCACTTCTAATCAACTATCCCGTAGACGGACACCTCTCGATAATGGACGAATCTGCTGTGACGGTCGGTGTCCGCCGACGGGAGCTTTCACTGTATATAAAAATGACGTGTATCTTCGTGATCGCTAAACTCAAAAACTACTGGACCGATTTTGACTAAACTTAATATACGTGTTCTATAGGGCGTGAGGAGTGTTTCTGTTAGTTTGATATTAAATATATATATTAAAAAAAAGTAAATAAATGTCTATCACTCTTTTTTAAACTCTATTTACGCAATAAGCCTATTTTATGTTTTGCTGAAGTCGTTAGTTGCTTGATCTCGACACCGACTCATACATAATCTCTTTTCGTGAAAAGTTCGTAGGTGTCAAACGAAAAAAAGGAACTTATTAAATTGAAGATTAATTTATTTAAATTAAATATTACATACATTTTAATAAATTAACCCAAGGTGTTAGTGAAAGTAAATTAATTGCATTATTGAAAGCTAATGAAAAAGGTAAATAAGCAACAGGGAAGACAATAAAGGGCAACCTTTCTACCACAACAATAACAAAAAAAAAATATTATAAGAAACGTATATTGTAGTACAATATGCCACGCTCACGTGCAAATATTGGTCGCCGTACACGACACACGAATTATATGAGAGTGCTGCGCTCACACTAGACACAAGAGGAGCGCGCAGAAGACAACGAACTAGCCAGGAATCGAATGTTAGTTTTGTACCAGAATTATTCACAAGAAACAGTTCAACATAAAAGAAACATTTGGGGCCAGCAACGCGCGCGGATCGGGCCCAACTATTAAAACTATATAATTCCTTTTGGACAATAATTGCTATGTTGATTTAGTGCACCTTTCATTCTTCTTCTAAATATCAATCAGCCATGACTTTCCATGCAAACCAGACTTACAGTGAAAATAAAATACGAAGGCAAAACAAAGTTTGCCCGGATCTGCTAGTACATAAATAAATTTAGTCGCAAAACTCTATATACGATAACAGACGCGGTATATTTTTAATTTATATTTTTTATATTTCGTTAAATGAACAGATTTCTGATAACTTAACCTAATTTAAGTATCTTTTATAAAAAAAAACTTAATGCCATTAAAACAAATAAAATAAAATTCAGAAATTCCTTATACTTAGCATGTAGAGTTTTGAGATCAACATATAATAATTACATATGTAAACATAAATAATAATAAAACAATTCAAAAAACAATTTAAATAAAAATTAATTGATATTCAATATTAATAAATGTCACTTATTTTGTGTCTTATTTTTTGAAATGGCACAAACATTTGTAAATATTAGTTGTATATTAGTTAGAAAATAAGTATTTATATAAAAAGGAACTCTAAAATATTTTATTTAATAAAATTGTATTAATAATACACTTGAGATCAGTTTAACAAAGTAATAATTCACAGGCACAATGTTCTGGTTGCACAAAAAGAAAATCTAGATTTTTCTGACAAAAAAATAAGTTTTAGTTCACAATATTACAACAAATTTTAAAAAGCCTTACTAATTCTGAAGTTATATATTCCTCGTCAGCAAATAGTCCTTCCATGGACAGTTCCAAAATGTCTTTGGACGATAAAGGAGATGCTGAAGTAGTAGAATTATTTTGAGTTGATTTTGTTAACCTTCGCATGAGACATTCGACTTGCCAAACAGCATCCCATTGATCCTCGGTGCGCACATTCCTCATTTGTATTGCAACTGAGTTTCCTAACCAGACAAACTTGAGTTTCTCTTTTCTGCTTATCATTTGGTTTACACTGTCCAGGTCATTCCAGAAATTGTGTATTGCTTTCTAAAAAATAAATACATTCATACATATGTCATTTTAATGTTTTTAATTGTAATAAAGACTTGTTCAACACTGAGCAAACGCAGCACCCATCTTGCCGATAGCTTTTTCATATGCAAATGTTCATGCAAAATGTTAAACACACGTTCATATGATATGTTTACCATTTCATGTTTACAATCTCACGGGTTTTAACCAGGCGATCATTCCTAACGATATCGAGGATTTTCTTGATATTTTCTTCAGTAACCACCTCTTTTGGCCTTCCTGTTGATGGTATTGTTGCAGTGCTTCAGCAATCCAATATTTTACCATATAATCTGACGGAGCAGATTCGTCGTAATGTTTATCAAGCTTTTCTTTTGTCTCTTTCGCCGTTTTGCTTTTCAAATAATAGTGTTTAATCACTACACGAAATTCACTTTATTCAATTTTCCAAGAAACACAAAAGTTGCTTACTTCAAACGACTACAACGTTGTAGATACGTATTTAATGATTCCGATATATTTATAAAATGTTATTAAAAAATATTTTTATTTTTCTTCTTTTTATTGAATTAATATTAATCGTAAATGAAATAACTTTTTTGTTGCCTTGTTTTATGTTATTTTTTTTACTTTTAATGCTTTAATTTAAATTTATAAGTTTTTTCAAATTCAGGAACGAGTCAGTAGTTTTTATGCGAATTCAGTGTATACGGATTTTTGCGGAACGATTTAATCGCATAAAACGAGGTCTAAGTGTTAGCCGTTTTAAAACGTTTGAGTTCTTTGAAATTGCGTAAAATAAAAAAAGTGCAGCGAACTTTTGTTTTACTTTATAGTCTTATATTTAAGTCCACACTTAATCTTTTTACAGCAACTTCTTTAACTTCCACTTAATACACACCTTCTACACGGCTTTAGTTCATGACTTTTAAATTACAACTTTACAAAATGACTGCCAAACTATAACTGACTATAACTAATGCATAATGCGCCCCCTTTTATATACATTTGAAATTACTTGCGAATGTTTTTGTTCTTACTACAACATTCGATTAATTTCCGTTAATTTAAATGCAACATCCAAAATCGGTACGGTAACACCGTTCAATACGCAATTGGCAACACTCTTAATAACACAAATTAAGTATGGCATTACCAGGGTAACACAATGACCGCCTTGACACAACCCAATCTTAAATGCATTGACGTTTTTGTATCTCCTTAAGCCATTGTTTATTTTCGTAACAGTATACTTATTTAGAGGACTTTACTATAAAAAACTATTGTCCAATTGGAATCACTGTATGTATGTATATAATATTTGTAACAACTGAATTTTGTGTGTAATTCATAATATAGTTGGTGACAGCAAGGATTTGTCTTTGAAATTTTCGAAACATCCTAAACATTTGCATTACTGATGGCATATACATAATTTTTTTCAAATTTCTCAAGTTTACCCAAGTGAGTTTTTTATTTAAAGGTTTTTGTTGTTTATTTACAACAACAAAAATTAAGAATGTTCGGTCCCTTTTTAGCTCAAAAATGATAACGAATTAACAATATTATCAAAAAAAAAAAAAAAAAAAAAATTATCAAATCACTGATTAACATCTTTCCCCAGCTCTGAGCTAATTTCCGAGTCCCGTCTTAGAAAAACTTCTCGTTTTTTGAGGCGCTTCACTTTGAAGCCGATTTTATATTTCAACAAACGAGGTGATTCAGTGACATACTATTGTAATAGATAATAGAAAGAGAAATTTTTGAGAATTTTATTGTTTCTAAAAAACTTTGCCACGAGGGACTGAGCGTTGCCATACAAAAGGAAAACTTTATATTGTTTGTCTGTCTTTATATTCTGGCCGTTTTTCTTATAATGCACGGTTCAACCTTTTTTTATATTCTCTCAAATGGTACATTTTTTACCCTTTTTCCAAATTTTGTCCCCTTCCGCTCAAAATCCAACCATTTATTCCTTCCAGAAAAACACTGTAGGTTCAGCTTTTAGCTGTATTTAAACAGCTTTTTTCTGCAATTCCCTCTGTTTGGCTAATGTGGATAGATAACAAAGCGTTAATAGTTGTTGTTTTCCACATATTTAAAATCCAATATTTAGCGTAAATGGAAGGTTCCACGCCCACTTATTCAATCTCGCCCATTTACTGACTGATGATGTGCATTGTTCACGATATTGCACGTTTTTGTAGCCAGAACAAATTTTTGGAAAGAAGTCCATTTTTGAAAACGGAAATTGAAGAAAAATATTTATGGGGTTTATTAGCTTACACTTTTCTTAGTTGAAGTGCATTTAAATTTTTTTTTAATTATTTCGAGCTTGACAAAGGGTGGAACCACAAAGTGCAAGCTTCAAAGTAAAAAAAAAAAAATAAAAATATTTATAAAATTAAGCTTTGATTCCATCAACTCTGAACGGTTACGTTTCTTTACGTTTAGACATATATACGTGTCGTTTATAAATAAATAAAATAAATTCGTTCAACATGGCCCGATAACGATCGCCATTGACTGTAACAGCCACTCCTTGCTCATTTTCGAAGAAAAATGGCCCAATTATGCCTCTGGACCAAAATCCGCACCAAACAGTGACTCGTCTTGGGTGTATCGGCTTTTCAATGTATGCGTGCGAGTTTTCTGTGCCCCAAATGCGACAATTTTGCATGTTTACATACCCGCCAAAATCAAAATGAGCTTTATCTGAAAATATTTTTTTTTGATTCTGCAACATTACCATGATTTTCAAAGTAATGTCGCAATATTTCCCAGCGTTGTTCAAGCGTATACACAATCATATTCGTTCAGCGGAAGGATAAAACTAATTATCTGTCAAATCAGACATGAGCTAAGTGTTACCATTCACGAAATAAGCACTAGTGGAAAAAAACGTTAGATGGCGCACCCTTTACATAGTATATTGTGTGTGTCTTGAGAACAGCAATAGTAGAAGTTTATAAATTTAGTTTCAAGCAATGCACTGTGGGGCAGGATTGCATCATTTCTGGAATCAATTAAATCACTCAGTTAAGGTATAAGATATTGGTATAATTGGAAAGATCGGGTTTTTGGTATTAGAATCAGTCAAAAAAACTTTACTTTTATTGAAAAATATAAAGAAAAATATAAAATCAAAATATTGATTTTGTTTTATTAAAATCATTAAACATATGCAAATAATCATAAATATTTCGAAGGTTACGACACACATTTAAAATTCCAAATTCTTAAAAAAAAAAACACAAAAACGAGTTCTAAGAATAGTGTTAAAAATATAGATAAGTTTCTCTCTATTCGAGCAAAAAGTGCAATACTAAGTGCATGCAAATTCTTTTATATCGTCGCCTTTCTCCCATTCCAGTGTCTGAATTTAATACCTTTTGTTAAAATGTTTTTTTTTAATGAACTTTTTTTTAACAATGAATAAATGTGTGAAGTTTTGTTTTATTTGATTTAATATTATTTTCGACTTTTTTCTTTTAACACTTATTTTTTCTAATAAATTTTTTCATTTAAGCAGAATAAAAATATTTTTCCCTTAGTGATGTACATAAAATCAAAACAAATACACAAAGCTCGTTGTTCTGGTATTTATTATTTCACTAACAAAATTAATTGTCTTAATTTTTTAGGATTTGAAGAATTTTTGCAATAAATAGTATGTATAGCATTAAATAAAATATAAAAAGATAATGAAAACTGAAACAGATTTATAGAAAAATGTTATTTTAAATTAATAAAAACTAGTGTACATAGCGGCTGACATAATCAGCCGCATTCTAGCACTTAACATTTATTTTTGATGTATGTATGTATGTAAAATTTAAAATATGTTTGAAATGCATCTAATTTGAAATTTTACATACATACAAAATTTTCGTTTAATAGATTTCACATACTACATTTTTTATATAAACCTTAAAATATAAAAAAAAATTTTCCACAAAATGTCTTAAAAAAAAATTTTAAAATTATTTTTATATGACAAATAAAAACAATATGCATACATACATACTTCCTTTTTTTTATTTGTACACTGTCGGAAACTGAGTTGACAAAACTAATTTTAAGCTATTTCGCAAGTAGTGCTGACTGACGCTCTGGATTAACTTATCAATGGCAGCAACTTAAAGTTGACTTGCTAAACGCTAGCTTTTAGTTGACTTTTTGTGGCTAGCTGTAAGTTAACCGCTTTCCGTTGATTATAAGTAGGTTTTTTTAAATTAACTGTAAATTAGTTTTATTTAAATCAGCTAAAAGTAACTATTGTTCAGTTAGTTGCTATATTCATTTTTCAGAATAAAATAATTTATTGAGTTGTTTAATGTTTTTTTTTATATTTAATTCACATAAGTATGTATATGCACATGAGCTCATATACTAATTGAATAAAACACTATTGAAATATTTCTCATTTTATTATTTATTTATTTATTTATTTTTTTAAATTAAGTCATTTAAAAATCTAAATATTTCTTGTACTATTATTTGTTTTTAATAATTTTTTAAGAAACACTGACATAAAAGGAAATGATTCCATAAAATGGAGTCATATATACCATATAAAATACCATGTACCATATAAAATAGTGGTTAAGTTTTTTCGTCAAATATGAACGTACATACATGACAAATGTGAACGTAGCTTAAGCTGTTCACTGAAGTTGAGGGCATCAACAGCTAACTAATTGAGGAAATAAGTAGATTCTACAGTGTTTTTCTGGAAGGAACTACAGGCTATCTCAAGTGTTTGGAGTTTGACCGAAAGGGGAAAAGAGGTTGAAAAAATGTAACTAAAATAACGTTTAGGATAATAATTAAGATGGGGGTAGCGAAGCACATCGGGTCTTAGCTAATGGGTCCGTCATCTAACGTTTTTTTTCAACTAGCGCTTATTTCGTGAATGGTAACACTTAGCTCATGTCTGATTTGACAGATAATTAGTTTTATCCTTCCGCTGAACGAATATGGTTGCGTATACGCTTGAACAACGTTGGGAATCTGGGCCTGCGATCGACTTACCGAAGATGCCGATTTTGCCAAAAATTATCATCTTTTCAGATGAAGCTCATTTTGATCTTGGCGGGTATGTAAACAAGCAAAATTGTCGCATTTGGGGCACAGAAAACCCGCACGCATACATTGAAAAGCCGATACACCCAAGACGAGTCACTGTTTAGTGCGGATTTTGGTCCAGAGGCATAATTGGGCCATTTTTCTTCGAAAATTAGCAAGGAGTGGCCGTTACAGTCAATGGCGATCGTCATCGGGCCATGTTGAACGAATTTTTGTTCACAAAAATTGAAGATGAGGATATTAGCAACATTTGGTTTCAACAGGACGGCGCTACGTGCCACACAGCCGAAGCTACACTCGATGTTTTGCGCACTGTTTTTGAAGATCGCATTATCAGCCGCAGGCTTATGTCGTTTGGCCACCTCGGAGCTGCGACTTGACACTGTTGGACAATTATTTGTAGGGTGCCGTCAAAGATAAGTGTTACGCCAACAAGCCAGAGACAATTGACGCTTTAAAGGACAATATTCGTGAATCCATTGGTCAAATGCAGTTGCACACAATCGATAATGTGCTTGCCGATCGTGTGGGCTACTGCATGGCCAAACGAGGTGGCCATTTGAATGAGAGTATTATCCATTATTAACCGGAAGGATTTTACTTTCAAATAAAAAAGAAATTTGAGAAAATATTCAGTAGTTTTTTTATACTCGTAGCATTTTCAAAAAAAAAATATATATATATATTTGGCGGACCCTATACTCTCTATGGGAGGTACCACGATCACTTGTCCAATTCCGCTCACTTTTTGCCTGATGATTTGTATTAACTATGAAGTTATTCAGACCAAATACTGAAGCTAAGCTTTAACCGTTCGCATGGCATAGTGAAATCAATATTTAGTTTGTATTGGGGGTACCACAAGCACTTGTCTAATTATATTATTAATATCGGCTATGACGTTAATTAGGCCAAACTCTGAAACTTTAGCTGTAATCGCGATCAAGATTTACTAAAATCAATTTATACTTTATATGGAAAGTACCACACCAACTTGTACAATTCTGCCCTCTTTTTGAGTTATTATTTACCTTTATTATGAATTTAATCAGACCAGATTCTGAAACTTTACCCAGAGAGAAAAATCACATTTTAAAATCGAGGTGGATCGTTGTTGAATTAAAAATTTTGCATCTTGGACTTATTTAACAGTAATTCAACGGTGAACAACGTTCAAAGTATGTAAAACCATATTAAATGTTCAACATTGAATTCAACATACAAATGTTGAATATCTGAATTAGTTTAATATCAAAGACAAGAACCGCAACTTGAAAATGTTTCAATGTCGATTTTAAAATACCAAAACATAAATTTGAAGGCGTACGTTCTTAAATTTAAAAAAAAAAAATACATTTTCAATTTTATGTGAAAACACCTTTGAAATTATAATGCACGTTGTAAAATATGTTTCAATGGTGAAACAACATTAAATTAACATTGGTCTATGCTTAAATTCAAGACTCATTGTTGACTTAAGGTTATTGTTCTTTGTTTTAACTTTGTGATACTTCCGTTTTAAGTTGTGCGACTTTAAAATAGTGCTGAACATTTTAGAATAAAGTTACACAAATCAGAAGTCAAGATAAATAAGAATTGAAAGCTGTCAAATAAAAGCTCTACATTTTTGTGAAAAAAAAACTGTTTTGGTGATACTGAAATCTTAACAAGTTCAACAACAAAATTAATATCTTTTATTAAAGATGTTAATAATGTTAATTTGTTATTACTGTTGCCGATATTACAAGGTAAGTAAATACACTCCGTAAAAGACAGTGCCCCGTTATTATAATTTTCACATTTCTAAGTGTTCTCCTGTTATTCCAAAAGTAACTGAGTTCTCCATTTATTCAGCTTGAGCTATACACCTTAGATATCCTTTAATTACTCATATCACTCCATGAGCTTTCCGATTTTATCGAGACCCATTCTCTTCCATATCTGAAGAGCTGGCCTATTGGTGATCTCATCAAACCTTTCACAGATAAAGAACGCGATCTTTCCAGTACGCTGGCATCGGGTCAATGCAGTTTGCCGCTGATACTGCAGTGACCCGATAACCAGCACAATTGGACCACATAATGGTTCATAAGTCCCCTAAGAGCAATCCTACAGCCTATAATCAGTCTAAGTCTCTCCGCCACACCAGAGCCCCAAGTACCACCTGAAAGTAAACATAGACTTTTGCCACCATCCCTGCAATAGGGCTTTTAAGCTCTAACTTGAGTAGTCCTAAGAACAGTCAACATTTTAGCCTGGAAATATTATATTGATAAATTATATATTTATGTTAATTTTCTTTTTAAATTAAATTCCTCTTTTAACAGAAGTACTATCATTGCACAATGTCATCTATCAAATATATACAGAAATCCAGTTCCTGCGAAATTGATGTTTTATCTATTTGTGTCTTTTATATATTAGCAAATATGTCATTGTAAATTATTTATTTTGAATAAAATTTTTTAAACAAATTTATTGTTTTTCGAATTAAAAACATTAAATAAGTAAAAGGTTTGGAACTGTACTACTAAAGTAGTATTGACAATCCAACGTTGAAAATGCTCGATTCAAAGATTCAACACTTTTAAAGTAAAGTTGTGCTATGTTGATTTGAATATTTTCAACTTTTTTTTAAAAATGTTTCCATTTTGAAATAATGTCGAACATTCTGAATGTGACGTTGCACGTTTTTGAATTAAAAGTTATAATTTATGATCTTAGACGGGCCAATGAAAAAAGAAGTACTAGCAACTTAAAATTGAGAGTTGTTTCAACTTTGATTTTGAATCTAAATTGTTTTTACGTAGAACGTTGTTGAATTTATGACTTTTCCTCCTTGGCTAGTTTCCATAGTTGTTTCTTGTTGATTAATGGTTGTTATTGTTGAATTTCTGTTGTTTTCTCTCGGATATACCAGATATACTAAATCAGGATCTCAAGATATACTAAAATTAAGTTTTACTTTATATAGAAAGTACCACACCCACTTGTTCAATTCTGCCCACTTTTTGACTGCCAAGTTGGGACAAGTTTAGATACCTTTTCTATTACCATTTTGAAGATATGTATAGAAACATAATTAGTTACTTTGTATGGGTGTGACACCGCCCAGTTAAAATTTTAAATTTATATATCCTATAGCTCCTTCCAGATATACAGAGAAATATTGTAAAAATTTAAAGAAAATCGGTTCAGCCACTAAGCTGCTGATAAAGCACAAACAGACAAACGAAACAGCAAACATACAAACACACATTTAGTTTTAAATATAAAATTGTCTTAAAAACTTTGCAAAACAAATCGGTTTTCTTAGAAAATAATTATTGTTGAATTTGAGAAGTTACCAAACAATTCAATAAAAAAACAGAAACTTTTGATAAAAACTTACCTAATTGCTTGGAATATACATTTTATGCAGAGCTTAAAGCTCTGTACTCTTCCAAAACTGTTTAAAATCCTAAAAACGGTCTAAAAATGTGTGAGTTAGAGGTACTTAAGTACTACGATCTACCCTAAACCAGTTTTTTCAAGATTGAGGGCGTTTCAAAATATTTGAAAACGGGTTTTGTATGACCTCACCTAGGCGTACAACCCCTACTAGGTCGTTTTTCAAGTTCTGACAAAAAGTGTTATTTTATTATCGAACAAATTGTTTCCTCTATTTTGATACTGCTGCTGTCGCAATAGCAGTGAAGAAGTACTCGTATAATTTCAGAATTTTTATGAAAACACATTTAAATTTTGCTTTCAACCATCATTCCAAATGTGAAGAGTTGCCATTCATAAGTAATAATAAAAAATAATTCAACGAAAATTAATTTTCTTCTCATTTATCTTATGTTTTATCATTTCAATTTAATAAAAAAAATAAATATTAAGTTTTGACTGAAAACAAAGGGCAGGAAGGGTACGAAAATCTATAAAAATATTTTGATAATTTTTTTCTCTTTTCTTGTTAATTCTATGGAAAATGTCACATTTGAAAAAACACTTCGATTATTATTTTTAGTTTTTGTAAAATGTCCTTCAAGATGTTAAATATCAATATTTATTTTACATTAAGCGTTTTTTCGACTTTCTTCTTATAGTTGTGTGATCACAGGTTTTTAATGCTTAAATTAAATATTTATTTTAAAGTGGACTTAATTTTATTTATATTTTTTTGTTTTTGCCATGACGCGTCTCTTGCAATGCGAGTATGCCGTCTTTTAATGTTAAATTTAAATCCTTCTCATAATTTTGCATTTTTGCCAGGACTATTCGTTCGTTCTTTTTGCAGACAAAAAGTATTCTTTGTGTGTGTGTGTGTGTGTGTGTGTGTGTGTGTATGGTGGTGTGTTTATCTTATGGATTTTATTTCTCTTATTCCATTCTTTTTTTGGATTTTTGTACTTTTTTTTTTTTGTTAATATTTTTGTTCCGGTCATTCAATTGTTGCTGCTCATTTATGGTTGAAAATTAAAAAAGAGAAGAAAATAAAGTGAAATAAATTATTATTTTCTTTACTGTCTGAGAAAATACATATTTTATTTTGTGTTTCCAGGAGGTGCGTACGAAAACATTAACTTTTAAAAGAGATTTAAGCCTGATTATCCTTTTGACTGGCCAATGAAAACAGCAAAAGGGATTTTCTTCAAAATTTTGCAGTGTCGATGTTGTTTTTTTTTTTTTTTGGTTTTGGCAAAAAATAACAACCGGCCATTATTGTCATCATTTAATGACGACAATCATCACCAGCTCAGGCAGTTTCCTCCTTTCATTTTGTACTTTTAATTGTTCTTTCGACTTTTTGATGCGATTTTCTTTGGCTTTTAAACGTTTCATTGCTGAAATTGTTTGACCCTATGGCTGTGATGATGCATTTGGCATATTGATTTCTGAATGTATTTATGCCTTGTGGTTTTTGTATGTATATGCCATATGTACATACATACAGACATACATATGTATAATGAAAAGAAGTATTTTTGCATTTAAAATTTATTTGACTTTTTAGGATTTCAATTTGTTCTTAAAAATGAAACAATTACTTAAATAATTGGATTTTTCTTGACGTCTTTTGGTTTAATTTCACTTAAGTTTTTTCCCTTTTTTTTTAAGAAGCACTCGTTTTGGTCTTAATTTTGTGACTTTTTAGGATGTTTTCCAAAATTGAATTTATACTTAAAATTAGAATTAATATTATTGACTAGTTTTAAATCAATTTTTCCCAATTGCTTGCCAAAAGAAAGAAAAAACAGATTAACTTGATAGATTAAAGGTACATAATCGATTTTTTAAAGTTAATTAAAACAAATTAAAAAATCATCGAATAATTAATAAAATAAATTTTAAGAATAGTCAAGGTGATGAAAATGACAAAGCTCTAAGATTAATAAATAGTTAAGATTTAAATAGTTTTCTTTATCGTGCCAAATCGAATAAAATCGTGTAAAATCGGAATTAATTGGTAATTTAGTTCGCCTTTCATAGAATCTACACATTAGATCTGAAGTTACTTCCATTCTTTTCAAATGTTCATCGAACCTGTAATGGCCGGTTATCATTCTCAGATTCTTCTTAACTCGACTTTACTTTATTCGGTGAAGTGGTACAGCCGCGGCAGTGTTTGGCCCTAGGAAAGAATATTCGGAACCTATGTGAAAACTCGCGAGCATATTCCAGGCGGAAGCTTATGCAATTGAGGGCAGAAAGATTCTCCAAATTTGGCCCAAATAGATTCATAATCAATACAAATAATCAAAAAAAAAAAAAAAATGGGCGGACTTGAACAAGCGGCGCGGTACCCCTCATACAAAGAAAATATATATTTTCGTAACTGTGTGAGATTGGATAAGTGGGTGTGGCACCTCCCATTTATACTAAAAATTGGTTTTTGTATATGTGGAGAACGACAACTATTGAAGCTTCGTTATATATCCACATTAGTCAGAAAGCGGGAATTGCAGAAATCACACTGGATAAAAGCTATCTGTATACCTATGTATGTGTACTAGGGAGATCGATTATTCGGCTTTTTTCAAAAACCGGTTTTCGAATAATTCAAAATGTTACAATTTTTGAAAAAGTGGTTTTCGGTCAAAATTAAAATTCTTCTCAATTCTTATGCACTTGCAAATAAATTGATAAATTTTTGTCCCACTTTGTAGTTTCTAGCAAGTAAGTATGCTAGAACAACGTCGGCTTTTAGGGCGTCAACCGACATTTCTTAATCGACAAAACAACGTACAGTGATTTATTTCATACAGTGATTTATTTTTTACAGCGTATTTTGTAAGAGTTTTATTTACTAGCGCCTAGATACCAAGTAGAATCAAGTTTTCCAGCTGCACAAGGACGTCAATCTTTAGACATAGTTATAGTCGAAGAGCCTTTCCAGCTTAATATTTAAGGACATTCAGTTTATCTAGACTTATCCTTTCCGTCGATATCTAATTATTTTCACACTTCAGAGGACATCTGTAGAAACATAAATGCATGCACCACGTATTTATTATTGTGTGTGCCACTGTGGTAAGTTAAGTACGACACCCTCCTACCTTACCCGCTTAGGTAAGACACCCATCCTCGGTTCAATCCCAAGCCACACCATCTTACAATTTTCAACAGTGATATCACCTCACAACATTTGTAGCTACTGGTTATGAGTATTTACGCTGTGAAAAACTTCACTAACTAATACATCTACCGTTCGCAGCCGGCGTTTGTGGGTCCCCTTCAATGAGTCTTGTTGATCATCATTCTCTATATATAAAAAGTTTATATTTGTTTACAGCAAATGATAAAAAGGGATTGTTGCTCAAGTGTGTATATGTTTTTCGATCTACCATGGTTTTCACGTTCTTTATAAAACGCTTAAGGCTGTCACATAATGTGTGCTTCAAAATGATAAGGTCACCTTAATATTTGCTCAATCATCCAAACTATAAAATGTCACGTATGGTCACCTAATTAAAAAAATATTATACGTTCAAATAAGTGAATAACAAGCCAGTTCTGCTGTTAGAGATATACCGTTATATTATGTTTATTAAAAGATAAGGTCAGTGATTAATAAGCAACTAATCTAATCAGAAGGTATCACAATTGTTAGTTTTTATAAAAATAAGATGATATATATTAAATCTATACAAGTAGTTAAACGATGAGCATATTTGCTATAAAAAATATAAAAACGTATAAAAATTATACATATTTAAATTAACCGGTTATTCGCGTCAAATTAACCGGCTTATTCGGTATTCGATAAATTAACATTTAAAAAAAATAATAATAATCGTTCAATCTCCCTCATGTATACTATATAAAGATGAGTGTGTTTGTTTGAAGACCGTATACAGTTAGAAAGCAGAATCCACAGTGTCTTTCTGGAAGGAAAAAATTATTGGATTTTGATTTTGAAATTTAACTAAGATAGCGGTTAAGATAATAATTAAGATGGAGGTAGCGAAGCACGCCGGTTTTTAGCTGGTATAAAGAATAATCCACACGCGACAATTAAAAGTATAAAAATCGAAATTAATTAATAAAAATGAAATTAATTTCTACATTAAATAATAACTACACAGAAAAAATTCACATTTTGAAATCGAAGTGAATCGTTATTGAATTAAATATTTTGCAACTTTGATTTACTTAAAGGTAATTCAACGGTGATTAACTTTGAAAGTATGTGAAACCATGTCAAATTAATGAATTCATCATTAAAATAAAAACGTTTTTGTTAATTTGAAAATGTTCAACATTCAATTAAACATCAAAATGTTGGATTTCTGATTTAGTTTAATATCAAAGACGATAACCGTAAGTTGACAATATTTCAACGTCGATTTTAAAATGCCAAAACATAAATTGAAAGAAATTAATACTTAATTAAACGAAGTACATTTATAATTCAAGTTGAAAACACTTTAAATGCGTTAAAATAAGATAAGCACCGCTTTATTTTGCTCTTTTACAGTTTTTATTTATTCCAATAAAACTTTTATACTGTTTGTCTTAATACAACACTTATTTCCGCTTTAAAACAACTTTATTTTTTGACAGCTAAACGATAACTAATTAACTTTTAGGTAAAGCAGACCCTTTATTTACCTAATTGCCTACAGTTTGGAAAGTTCCGAAAATATCGACCATCTTCTATTTTAATATCCGTTAATTCAAATGTAACGTAAACATGGTCGATTTGGCAGTGCTGCCAAATATGCAAATAAGTACGGCATTGACAGGATGGCACGTAACTACAAAATGTAGGCATTTTTATTTTCGTAACACTGCCTCCAAGTTAAGCCTGTTCGTCCCGAATAGGCTCATTATCTTCATTTTCGTAGCTCGCTAGTCACTCTAGATTTTCATTTTTGATCTTGAGTTATTGTTTTTCTGTATTCTGTATACCATATCATTTAACCGTTTGACTACCTTAATAGGTCCATCCCAATTAGTTTTAATCTTGGGAGATAATCCTTTCTTCCACTATGGGTTACAGAGTAGAACCAGTTGTACCTAATTGAAGCCCTTTGCATTTGCCGTTCGATCATATTCATTCTCGTTGCCTTATGAGCAGCATACATCGCATACTTAAAATCAAGGTCCCTTATACCATTGATGAATGCTTCAGTCTAAATTTGCTCTACTAGTGAGTGAGTCTCACATGGATAACGACCTCCATTGCAAAGGCTTGTAATGATCATTAGCCTTTTGCGTTCGACACCTTAATTCCATACGGTACAAATCCCATTTGTGCTCGTTACCAAATTTAAACTGTAGTGCCACCATTTAGTCGTTGTAGTTGCTTCTACAGCTGGCTGGCATGGTTTCGAGAATCTCTGCTGGAGCACCTTTTAACGCCAAAATTAGTTCTAGAGCCTTCTCTTCATCGTCCTATGCGTTTCTGCTGGCTACAGTATCGAACTGAAATTTGAACTCCGCCAAAAGTGTACTGCCATCAAAGCAAGGTGTCTTTATTCTGCTAGAACTTTCTTGTACGATTCGAACTGGCTCTGGTCGTTAGCACTGTAGACTGTGTATTATCATATTAAATTTTTCGTCAACAGTCTTTTCTAGATTTGATACTCCTGCGTCGAGTTCAACAACCCTTTTGTTTACCCTCTCATATATTTCTTGCAGCTTCTTTATTGTTACACTTGACGCATCTTTAAATTTCTTTTCAATATTTGCCAGAAAATTTTGGTTTTCGGCTCTAGAAGTTTCATGTACTTGGATAAAAGCTTTTCGTTATCAGGTCTAGAATTTTCACCCACCTCAGTCAAGAGCTTTTGATTCTCAGCTGTTTCCTGTGCATCAGTCAATACTTGCGGCTAGCAATGAAGTTGAAGGGGCGCTCATTTCCGGCTCTTCGTTATCAATAAATTCATAGCTATCAATGTCAATACCACGCCGATGAAATTACTCTAATAAACGCTTTTGTAGTTCGGTCTTTTTACCAGTTGATAAAAGCTCCAATTTTATTTTATATACAAAATATCACTTCTGACACCAATGTAACGTTTAAACATTTTTAAAACGTTTGAGTTCTTTTTAATTGCGTCAAAATAAAAAAATACCAAGTTGTTGTTGTTTTACAGTTTTTATTTCCTCACTTTACAGTATACAATTATAAATATACAGTCTCCAACTTATTTATCCTGCACTTAATATTCGTTTATACAACACTTTTATTTACACCTAAACACGACTTTACTTTATGACTGAAAAACGATAACTATCTCGACGTAGACAAAGCTGCCTCCTGACTTACCTAATTGCCTGCAGTTTGGAAAGTTCCGGATATGTCTCAAATGCTCTCACATCCTCTATTTTATGTCCGTTGATTTTAAACATGTAAGATTGTGTTACCGAAAGATTGTCGAATTTGGCAATGCCGTCAAATACACAAATCAGTACGGTATTACTAGGGTAACACATTCACAACCTTGACACAAGCCAGTGGACTAAAATTCCAAAATACAGTCCCTGATGTGGTGTATTTTCTTTTTAGACATTTTTATTTTCGTAAGAATATTAATTTATTACTACTGTTGCTGATATTACAAGGTAAGTAAATACATTTGAATATATTCTTACCACACATGAAGAGTCTGTCACCGGTAGATAATATGCTCAACTTTCTCCGGTTCATCTCAACCTCACACATTCTACTAAACTCCGGAGTACCGTTTTTCCATAGCTTGGACGCCATAAAAGACTGTGTCAATCACACTTCTAAGTAGTCTCATGTCCAACTCCAAGAGTAACTGAGTTCTCAGTTCATTCAGCTTGAGCCATAAACCTCACAAATTCTGTAATTACTTCTATCACTAGATGAGCTTTCGGATTTTACTGAGACTCAATCTCTTGGCTTTCTGAAGAGATGGCCTATTCGTGATTCCATCAATCATTCTACAGATAAAGACCTGTTCTCCGCAGTCTTGATAGTTTTTCTTCTACAAAAAAAAAAAAAAAAAAAATTGAAAATAATAAAAAATAAATGAAAAATTTATTTTTTCATTCTACTGTGAGCGTCAAAATAAGGTATACAAAAGTACTTCTTATAAAATAATTTTTACTTCAGCCTTTAGATTTAGGATTTTATTTAACATTTTATGTTTTTTAAATCAGTATTTCGTTCTCTACTTAAACCTAAATAAACAACAAAAAATACTTACAACAACAAAATTTATAAAACAAAAACAAAATCTATACTATATTTTACGTGTCAGAAAAAGTGTACATCTTAGTTTTGTATCATTTGAGCAATGTTGAACCGCAAAAAATACCGTTATATTTGGTTGTTTATTTACTTTCTTGCAATCTTTTGAATCATAATTATTGTTTTATATTCGTTAGATGTAATTGTTCCGCTGACGAAAGTAAATTATTATTATTTTACAAATGGGCAAACAAACATCCACAGATGTCAGAGAACTGGTAGTAAAACTTCGGAGCGAAGGTAAGACTCTTCGTGAACAGAAGCCATAATACCGTAAAGAAAATAGTTGATAAACACAAAAAATGCGGCAAAGTAGAAAATCGGCCAGGTGCAGGCCGGCCAAAAGTTTTAAATGAGGCTGAAATAAGGTCTATAGTGCGCGATGTGAAGAAGAATCCATTTAAAATGCTGTTAAAATATCAGAGGAAGTTTCAGCTATAAAAGATACCAACGTAAGCGCTAGCACAGTGCGACGAGCTCTACATGCAAATGGTTTACAAATGGTTTTACCGATTACCGCGAAAGAAACCACTAACATCGCCAGTGAATCAGAAACAGCGCATTGAATATGCAAAAAAATACGAAAATAAAGAAGTTTCTTTCTGGAATAACGTTTTGTTTAGCGATGAAAGCAAGTTTGAGGTATTTGGCCAGAAAAAACCTGTAAAAGTATGGCGGACAAAAAAGTATGGAGTATGCCGAACAAAATTTAATATCCACGGTGTGGGGATGTATGGCGACAAGTGGAGTTGTGAACTTGGTTTTTATTGAAAATACCATGAATAAAACGTACTACCTTAATATTTTGAAAAACAATTTGCCATGCAGTGTGGAGAAATTGGGCTTACAGGGATCTTGGATCTTCCAACAAGACAATGATCCCAAACACACTGGAAGGATTGTTAAGGAATGGCTACTTTATCACACTCCTAAAACATTAGATCATCCTCCCCAATCACCGGACCTTAACCCAATCAAGCATTTGTGAGAGCATCTCGATCGGCAAATACGAAAGAAGACTATTACTAATAAGGACATGCTAAAATCCGTTATAATGGAGGAGTGGCAGAAAATTTCATCTGACATAACCAAGAAACTAGTTGAATCGATGCCCCGAAGACTGAATGCAGTTATTAAAGCAAAAGAAAAATCAAATAAATACTTAACTTTTCTTAAAACTAAATTTTGTAAACTTTTTTTGACGCGTAAAATATTGAATAGATTTTGTTTTTGTTTTACAACTTTTGTTGTTATAAATATTTTTTGTTGTTTTTTTTAGGTTTAAGTAGAGAACTGAATACTGATTTAGAAAACATAAAATGTTAAATAAAATCCTATATTTAAAGGCTGAAATAAAAACTTTTTTATAAAAAATCCATTTGTACACTTTATTTTGACGCTCACAGTATATAATTCTATAAAGACATACAGTGAACAAAAAAAGAAAACTTGTACAGTACACACATAGAAAAAACAATATAAATTCAACAAAAACAATATTAAATCAACAAGAAACGACTATGAAAACTAGCCAAGGTGGAAAATCGTAAATTTAACAATGTTCTACATAAAAACAACATAGATTCCAAATCAATGTGGAAAAAACTTTAAAATGAAATTGCTAGTACTTGTTTTTACATTGGCGAATCTAAAATCAAAAATTGTATTTTTTAATTCCAGAACGTGCAACGTTAAATTAAATATGTTCTACATTATTTCAAAATAGAAACATATAAATCAATATAGCACAACAACAACAAATGCTGGTTGTTCTTAAGGCTACTCAAGTTAGAGCTTGGAATATTACATTGGGGAAGGGGGCAGCGACCTATGTTGACAGCCAGGGGGCACTTAGGGCTCTGATGGGGCAGAGAGATTTAGACTGATTAGATACTGTAGGACTGCTTTAGGTAGCTTATGTACCATTATGTGGCCCGATTGTGCTCGGTACCGGATCACTGCAGTATAAGCGGCAACAAAGTTGCCAGCGAAATGTCATCTCTTTGGTTCTCGATAAAATCCGAAAGCTTATGGAGAACTCAGTTACTCTTGGAATTGAACAGGAGTGTGATCTTTATAATGAGTCCTTCCTATAGGAAAACGGTACTCTGGAGTTCAATGGGATATGGGATACTTATTACCTGCCCCTGCCAGAGACTGCATGAGTAGTAAAAATATATTTAAATATATTTACTTACCTTGTAATATCGGCAACAGTAGTATTTAATTGATATCTTTTATTAAATATGTTAAATTTTTTATTAAACTTTTTTCACTAAAATACAGACCTTTTATTTGACAGCTTTTAATTTTTATTCATTTTGACTTCTGGTTTGTGTATCTTTATTTTAAAACGTTTAGCACTATTTTAAAGTCGCACAACTTTAAATTGAAGTACCACAAAATTAAATCAAAGACGGTTAGCCTCAAATCAACAATGAGTTTTAAATTAAGGCATAGATAAGTGTTAATCTAATGTTGTTTCACCATTAAAATATATTCAACAACGTGCATTATAGTTTCAAAAGTGTTTTCATATTGAATCGAAAATGTACTTTTTTGATTTAAAGACATACGCCTTTAAATTTATGTTTTGGCAGTTTCAAATCGACATTGAAACATTTTCAACTTGCGGTTGTCGTCTTTGATATTAAACTTATTCAGAAATCCAACATTATTATGTTGACTTCAATGTTGAACTTGAAAATGTTCAACAAAAACAAAAAACTTTTCATTTAAAAATGAATACGTTAATTTAATATGGTTTTACACACTTTCAAAGTTGTTGAAGGTTGAATTACCGTTAAGTAAATCCAAGTTGAAAGATGTTTAATTCAACAACGATCCACTACGATTTTGAAATGTGATTTTTCTCTCTGTGTAGGTGTTCCGGTTTTCAAATTCAGATATCTCTATAACCATTCAAGATACTAAGCTAAAACCAAAAGCAATTAAAAGATAAATAAGTCACCACAATACTTCTTAAAGTTAAATTTAAATGGGGACAATTGCTTGTTACGGGACAATTACCCGAAAGATTCTTCCCCAATAATATAATAATGACTTCTAATAATGTAAAGAAGTGCTGTCACATTCTCTACAGAGCAATGACCTTAACCCTATAAAGAATTTGTGGATGTAAAAGGTCTCCAACTTAAGTTAGCGCCAAATTAGGAGCAAGACTGTGCTCCTGGATATATGGGCAAATATACCACTCAATATTACCACGAATCTAGTTCATTCTATGAGAAAAAGATTTAAAGCTGTAAAGCTGACTGAAATAAGTGATAATTTTTGATCTGGGGCCTATTTAAAACAAGAACTTTAAGAAGAAAAGCAATTTACAACTTTGTTTTTGCCATGAAAATGTGAGTCAGCTTGAGATAGGCTAATTTTTGATATTTAAATGAATTTATTAAATTGAATAATTATTTTTTATAGAAAGCTGACTAACTTACCTTTAAATTGCTTTTGGGTTTAGCTTAAGTATAACGGCCTAGGTATAACGGTTACAGAGATATCTGAATTTGAAAACAGGCAACTTACAGTACAAGTTGTTTTTTGTTCAATTTAGACATATTTATACATATTATGTACATACTTATGTATGTGTTTATATATTATATATGTAAATAGTAGCTTTACCCACCAGGCTTTGCCCGGAAATCCATATTAACTGTAAGTTTATATATATATATTTCCATAATAAGTTTATCCTTATTTCCCAATACTACCCGTTTTTTTAGCCACCTGTCTCTCTTAATAAAAAATACAAAGACGACTTTTGACTGGAGGTGCCACGCCCACTCTTTCTGTGAAGTTAATTTTTGATCTTTATGTGCAATTTGATAATATAACAGCAAAAATATGTATATACTGCAATAACTACTTCTTTCGTAGGAATTGACTATGAACCAAAAACTCTCTTTTGCTCCCTGTTAGACCCTCAGCGTGCAACTTAAGAAAATGTACTTCTGTACAGAACACGAATGTTAGGAAACAATAAAAATTGGTTTTTTCGACTGATTTTAAAGACCATGAGATCTAATTGTGCAAAAAAGGAACCCTATCTGTACTCCAATTTCAATAAAATTTATTTAGTTGTTCACGTGTAATTACTCCCAAACATACTAAATAAACAAAATTGAGGTATGGCCCAATTTGGCCCGTTTTCCTCCAATTCTAATCTCCCCCATTTGCATATTTACATTCCTCAGCTTTTGTCTGCTACTTTGTTTGAAATTATCATTACAATTGTGCTAAAAGTTCTTTCAGATCCCACTGAAGTTGTCAGTATATGGTACAAAAATAAATACTATCGAAAACTTTCGATAGTCTCGATAGTACTATCGACAGTTTCCGACCAATACGTACTACAGAAAAAAAAAGCCTTTAAATAAAACCATATGGAATATAATGATTTTGAAGCACTGAATTCAAATCCGTTTTCATTTTTTCCCATCGGGCTAAAATTTTTTTTATGGGCGTGG
The DNA here is from genome assembly GCA_023159175.1 of Wohlfahrtia magnifica. Classification (NCBI taxonomy): domain Eukaryota; kingdom Metazoa; phylum Arthropoda; class Insecta; order Diptera; family Sarcophagidae; genus Wohlfahrtia; species Wohlfahrtia magnifica. The sequence goes on along the minus strand of JAKWBJ010000216.1, from coordinate 1,647,502 downwards.
CAATTTTTTCGCCCAAAATATGGTAGTTATGTCCATATATTTCATCATAACTTGATAACGACTTGACCAGAAAATCTTAGGAACAAAATTTCCTATAAATCACCTGAACAAAATTTTTTTGTATTTTCAACAGTTTCGGAGTTACTAAATTAAGGACTTAAATTATAGCTTGAAATGTTAAAAATAAAATAAGTTTTTTATAAATCATTAAAATCGGTTGACTGTTACTGCTTTTATTCAAAATTAAATCAGTTACCTAACTTTGACCAAAATAAGCGAACAAATTTTTTGTTGCAAGATTAGCGGAAAATTTTTTTTCTTTTTATTTCCAAAAAGTTATAAAAAATTCCTAGAATATAAATTTAACATTTTAAGCATTTAAATGAAAGCCAGATATGTGGAAAGTAAAATAACCCATAGAGGCAGGTACCTAACTTTTCACATTGGCCAAACTCACATCAAAAATTGTGTATTTTTAAACCAAACATATGTATATTATGGTTCACATGTAACATTTCAAAATAGGAAATATTTTCAACAACGTACAGTATGATTTTAAAAGCTTTTTCACGTTGATTGATTGATTAAAATTTTTAATTTAAAAACTTACGCCTTTATATACAATATGTTTTCGCATTTTAAAACCGACACTGAAACATTTTCAACATGCGGTTGTTGTCGTTTTATGTTTAATTCAATGATGAATGTTTTCAAATTAACAAAATACATTATTGTTTTGATGATGAATACATTATTTTTCATATGGTTTTACATACTTTCAAAGTTGAGTTAACGTTAAAAAAATTTAAGTTCTAATTTTAAATTCAATAACGACCCACTTCGATTTTAAATATGATTTTCCCTGTGTACATTATCAAAATCCTGTGAAACATCAAGAAATATTGCTCAACAGATTTTGTTGTTTTCTATTACTTCTTCTATGGTTCATCGTGTTTGATCTATCGTACTATGTTTTTCTCGAAATCCAAATTGATTAAAAAGGTATTAATTGTTTATATTATTACGCTTTAACCTTTTTTAAACGTTTGAGTTCTTTTTAATTGCGTTAAATAAAATAAATCACACGTCTGTTGTTGTTTTACTCTGTACACTTATTTATTTAACTTTCACTTATACAATTCGAACTATACAGTTTGTTTATCTTGCACTTAATATTCACTTAATACACAAATACTCGACACTTTTATTTACGCCTTAGCACGACTTCACTTTATGACTGCAAAACTGTAACTGAACTCACTAATGCATAAGGCGCCATCTTTTATATACAATTGAAATTACTTCCTAATGCTCTTATTTTTACTACAACATTCGATTCATGTTCGTTAAGTTTAAATGTAGTCAGTGTTGCCATCAAAAGCATTATGAATTACACACCCAACCGGCATAAAAAATACACATATGAAGAAAAATTACACGCAAAATTCTGTTTTTACTTATATTATATACATACATACCCAAAATCGGTATGGTAACACCGTTCAATACGCAATTGGTAACATTATTAATAATACAAATTAAGTGTGTCATTACCAGAGTAGCACATAGAGAGGCTACACACAAACCAATGGACTAAAACCACACAACAGTTACAAACGCACTAATGTTTTTGTATCTTCTGTAGTCATTACGGGAAGAGTAATGCAATGGGACATTTTCCTGGCTTAGCAATAATTTTTATTTCAGAAATTTCCCAGCATATTGGAATAAATTTGAATTCAACACATGTTTTCATTATAGAAGTGAGTTTATCAGTGCTTTTAAGTTTCGAAGCACTTCGGCAGTAGACTAGTCCTTATATGGCACAATTTTTTTTATTCCATAGGTAACTCCCAATCCCAAGTGCTGTTTTGTAAATAACGTTTTCACAATAACAAGCAAACGATCTTGTTCCCCAAAAGAACAATTTAAGGGGATCCCCATTGAAAAACTGGCCATAAAAGACCAGTCTAATGCAATGCACATTGCACCTATACGTATGAAGTCCAACCTTAATGAGACACGCGTTAAAATAAAAATCGATCTTCAATTTCCACAGAATATGTTTTATATTAAAAAGAAAATTTAAGTGGTTCCCCATTAAAAAATTTTGATTTTCTTTAATTTAAACATAGAAATTTCAAGAGCGACCTCATTAGTAGTAGAAGGTGCAATTTCAACAAACTTTTGGACAGTGAAAGGTGCATACTAATAATATAGCTTTTTGGAAATCCCTTTTTTCCCATGTTGTACTGATATTTTGCTGTTTTATAGGGAATTATGTAGAATTGGCCGTCTCATAATACCCAAATTCTTCCAAAGAGAGTAGTCTGAGGTTTTGTTGGTGATTAAACTTTGTAGCTTTATGTTTAGAGATCTATTTTTATGTTATTGTATCCTGCGTTTTGCGAATTCGGTCAGGTAATGTAGTTCTGTTTTGAACTACTAACTATTCTTTTTTTTATGAGTTGAAGTATATCAAATGGATATATTTGTTGGGTTATTTTACGCACCTATATCGGCGTACTTAACTAAGTTGCCTTTTGAATTTGATTTGTCAAACTTGATTAGTACAAATACTACTGTCAAGACTAGACTTAAAATATTCCCAATCTGTAAATTTGTTCGGGAGGGATAAGTTACATTCTTTACTTGTTGCTGCATCAACAAAGGCCATTAATATTGGGGAGTGATCTGAATTAAGATCTAAGCCATCTTCGAGAGAATTGTATTTTGTTAAATTTGTTTTACTACAAAAAAGTCTGTTGAGCAGTAGAATGTATTACCAGCTAATAAGATTGTAGTGCCGTTTTCCATAAATCGCGGCCATTTGTTGTTGTTAAACAAGATCCAAAACCAACGTGTTTTATATTGAAATCGTCACCAATAACAATGATAGTGGTTAGGTTTTTTTCGTCAATTGTTTGATGAATATGATCGTAGCTTTAGACTTCGACTTAATTTTCGGCATTAGTATAAGAAAATATATTCAAAATCAAGTATCAATTATTAATTTTCATGCAGTTGCAAGAAAGATATTTGCAACCGACAAAAAATATCTACAAAAAATAATATATGTGACTAGCCCGGCGTGCTTCGCTGCCCTCCCTTGCCAGTCCAAATTCAAATATTTGAGATAGCCTTCCTTCCGGACAGACTTTGTAGGTTCTGCTTTTTAGTAGTATGCAAACAAACACATTCATTTTTACGAGATGTAGTATACGTACCATATATAAATAGCTTTTATCCAGTGTGATTTGCGCAATAGCAGCTTTTTGTTTGATGTGGATAGATAACGAAGCTTTAAATGTTGCCGTTCTCCACATATACAAAATTCAATATTTAGTATGAATTGAAGATGCCACGACTAATTATCCAATTTCTCCCAGTTACTGACTGATGATTTGTATTAACTATGAAGTCATTTAGACCAAATGCTGAAACTTAGCTTTAACCCTTCTCAAGATATAATGAAATCAATATTGACTTTATATGGGCGTTACTACGCCCACTTTTCCGATTCTGCTCACGTTTTCACTGCTGGTTTGCATTAACTATGAATCTATTTGGGTCAAATTTCGAGATACTTTCTGTTACCATTTTGAAGTTATAGAAACTTAAATAGCTAGTTTGTATGGGCGTGGCACTGCCCATTTTGTATTTTTAAAATTAATAAAGCCTATAGTTCCATCCAGACATATAGAAAGATTCTATAAAAATTTCAAGAAAATCGGTTTTGCGGTTTAGCTGCCTATAAGGCACAAACAAACAAACAAATAAACCAACAAACAAACATACATACACACATTCATATTTTACATATAAGATTATGATGATAAAAATAAGAAATATTTCTGTTCTTAAATTTTATATTAAGGGGGTATTACATTGGCAAACATTTGTTTGCAAACATCGCAAATAACCAATCGCATTCAAGGAAAAGTAAGTTATCCGTGTATGCGATTGGCTATTTGCGATGTTTGCAAATAAATGTTTGCCAATGTATCACCCCTTTTATACTTGTATGTATATAAACAAAATGTGAATCCTGTAGTAATAACGAAATTCGAAAAATTACAACCCCTTCTCTCTTTGTATAATCCGTCTTAATAAAACTATTTTTGATTACGTAATGAAAAGAAAAATGGAATTTTAATTTACAAATTTGCCACTGTTGCTACTGTTGCTACTGTGTGTTTACTGGCATTCAAAAATATTTAAAAGAAAAGAAAAAAAATACAAAACAAAACGTGCCCTTTGCTACCACCCACACTGAAATGTTTTAGGGAAACTTAGGGCTGGAAAATTTCCATACTAATCGTAAACATATTTTTTTATTATTATTTTCCACAGTTGCTTACACCGTTGGGCCAATTCAAATTCTAACAGAGAAATCACTAATCAGAGTGTTAATAGAACAACACCTTCGGTAACCTTAAAACCTTAAAACATGCCAGGAATGCAAATATTTGAACAAAGAAAGAAACATCGTCGGTAGTGCGAGATTACCGAGAAGAAGATGATGAACAAGACGAGGAAAAAGGATAGAGAGCGAGCAAAAGAAAAGTGTGTTGCACAAGTATAATAAACATGTGGCATTTAAGTGGTGGGTTGTCCAAGCGGCCACACATAAACTCAGATCAATAATGATGATGATGATAATGAAAACCGCATAATCCGGAAACCACAAGCCAGCCAACAATTCTCATCTTCATCATCGTTACACGGATATTTAAAACACAAAACTATGCCTGCTGAGGAAAGCGAACCGCCATGTGTTGCGTGTGCCGTTGTTTAGAGGAGCAGAATGGAAAATCCATTCAACTTAAGAGTTAAATATTGTATTCAGGTATATACATACATACAAACATATGTACATATGTATGTATATTCATATTTTTAATTCGACCAATAACAACAACAAAGACAACAATCTGTTAAATAAGGGAAATTCCATAGGATTTTATTAAGAATTTTCAATAACAAACACACGATGGTTGTGTTTTTGCTTGTGCGGCAGTTTTAGCTTCAGGTATTTCAAAGGAAGATTTCCTGCAGCTTAATATGTAATGATTAGGTAACCAAGAGTTAAACATCAGAATAATAATCATTCAGAGAGTGGATTAGTGATTATGATTACTGCCATTGGAGCCAATAGTCGACAACGCTAATGAAATTTTCAATTCGTTTTGCAGAATTTCTCAACCAAATCCGCATAGATTTCTTTTAAAACCGGATGATTATAAGCGGATAATGATGAGTATCATGCGGTATTAGGTTGTCCGAAAATAGACAAAATATTTAAAATAATTGAGAAAAATTTACAAAAACGTTATTCAAGACAATGAAGCTGAAACTGAAATGAAAGCTTAATTTCTGATTATTTTGTCTTTTAACGGTAAATATCCTTAACTGTGTTAATAGTAGTGTTGACGCATAATCAGAAACTTTTAAAGTTTTCAGTCAAGAAATTCTTAATTTCCTCTAAGACAACGTCTATTTTATTCCATTATTTCCCCAGAAGTCTACGTACTCTTATGCTATAAATACATTTAAGGCTACCCGACCATCGCACAGTGGTTCCTGCCATAGGCCAAAAATAAAGTCAAAAAAGTCAAAGTCAACATTTTTTCATCAAATATGACATCACCATTTCCAGATAGAACAAGCTTTTTAAAGGCGTAATAATAGTCTTAAAAGAGAGAGAGAGAGAGAGAGAGAGAGAGAGAGAGAGAGAGAGTATATTATTAGTTGCTACTTGCAGTGTGAAAAAATTGAAAATAAAGTACTCGTACAACATAAACAAATTTGAACCAAAATTATTCTTGAAAAGGGAGGTGTTTACTTTATTTTCAAATAATTTTATTGAATATTTTTTTTTAAATTGATTTTTCCACTTGCCCTTTTTGTTTTTTACTCGTAAATATATTGTAACTTCAGTTAAAATTTTAGTAGTGTTGTCCACTTAATCCCACAATCGGACTTTATTATTATCGTTAGTCAGTGTCTTAAGATTCTATACTATTAATTTCAGATGCCTCCTAGTGCCACTCTTCGTGTTATCTTCTACAGATCAAAGCGAACTTTATGATTTTTAGACAAAATTTCTAAATAATACTATGCGACAAAATAGAATGCAGTAGATATACGTGGAAAGTGACATAATGTTTCTGATAGGCATCACCGAGTTCAACAAGAACCGGTTTTTCATATTCTTATAACACCTTCATGCACTTACATACTAATAACTCACTTGCATCTTAAGCGATTTTAGGTATCTCATCAAATTTAGAAAGAAGATGAAAAGAAATTTGGAATGTTATGTATACGTATAGTAGTATATTGTATTTCGGTAACCTTGAGAAATCCACATTTTCCAAGTTTTTCACACATCTAAATAAATATAAAGTAACCGCACTATTTATTAGTTTACCTCAGAAGAGTGTTTAGATATCTGTTGGCAATTGGCGGGGTATTTAAGCTTTTTTGTAAGCAACTCATTAAAATATCGTACGATTATTATATCCTTATATAGGCTCCGGCAAATATTCTTTTTTTGAAAATGCTAAAAAAGAAACTACTGAATATTTTCTCAAATTTCTGTTTTTATTTGAAAGTACAATCCTTCCGGTTAATAATATAAAATAATTTCATTCAAATGGCTGCCTCGACTGGCCATGCAGTAGCCTACACGATCAGTCCAATTTTTAAGCACATTATTGATTGTGTGCAGCTGTATTTCACCAATGGCTTAACGAATATTGTCCTTTAAAGCGTCAATTGTCTCTGGCTTGTTGGCGTAACACTTATCTTTGACGGATAATATATAATATCTATGACGGATAATAGTCCAAATAATAGTCCAACGGTGCCAAATCGCAGCTCCGAGGTGGCCAAATATTGCTAATATCCTCCTCTTCAATTTTTGTGAACAAAATTTCGTTCAACATGGCCCGATAACGATCGCCATTGACTGTAACGGCCACTCCTTGCTCATTTTCGTGGAAAAATGGCCAATTATGCCTCTGGAACAAAATCCGCACCAAACAGTGACTCGTCTTGGGTGTATCGGCTTTACAATGTATGCGTGCGGGTTTTCTGTGCCCCAAATGCGACAATATTGTTTGTTTACATACCCGCCAAGATCAAAATGGGCTTCATCTGAAAAGATGATTTGTTTTGGCAAAATCGGCATCTTCTGTAAGTCGATCGCAGGCCCACTTAGCGAAGCGAAAACGCATTGGACACAACCATATTCGTTCAGTGGAAGGATAAAACTAATTATCTGTCAAATCGGACATGAGCTAAGTGTTACCATTCACGAAATAAGCACTAGTTTTTATAAAATTTTCAAATTTTTAATTTTAATTTTTTATCAAACAAACTGCGTTAATTATTTTCTAACGTTTCTACTTGCAAGGGGAAGAAATGGGTGAAGAAGGGTATATTTAGGTATCAGCCACACCTATTTTAATAATAAAAAATATCCACAATTGGACTTTGCAGTGAACAATGTATTCTAACCGAAAGTATTTTTAGTCGCCGACTCCCTTGGTGCATCAGCCACACGACTACAAAAGACGCTGACTAAAAAAGTAGAAAAGTAATCAAGTAACCAGCTACTTACGAGTAATTACTTTAACGACTACGGCTACAAAATAAAAGTAAGCAATTTTTTCGCGTTTTTAATGTATATACAATATTTCATAAATTGTGTTTTTAAAACGCCTACTTCAAGCATCTTATTGTACTGACAGCACCACTAAACTGTTTGTTATCGCCAAGAAAAATAGAAATTGACCCAGGTTGGCTACGGGCTACAATGATAGTCGTATAGCCGGTAACCGTGTTGCCACTAAAATAATTATTCTCATATACACTCATGTATTATATTTTTGACAGCTTGCAGTCGATGGTCGGTAGACTTGACGAAATTCAGACTTATGGTAGCACAGTGGCTTTTAGAAGCATTATTATTCGAAAAATATATAATTCAGTTAAAAGCTCGTAATCTAATTCATAAATTCTAAAAATAGTCACTACACACGTATGCACCTCTTACATTGTCTTAAGGGAAGAGCATATTTTTCTTCCCTGATTAAGGCCGTTTTAACTAATAAATGCTAATGACACCATGAGCAAAACTGAGACCATAAACTTGTTGTTAGATAGACCCATTTTTGAGTTGATGGTATGGAGCCCTTTCCTTCGTTTAGGTGATGATTTTTTCACCTACAAAAATAGTGTTTAATCAGCGCACGAAAGTCAGTTTTCCGTTCTAGTAGAGGGAAGACAATCTTTAGAGTGGGAACAGACTAGGCAACAGTATTATCCTTATCGCTTCATTTTTTAAAAATACTGCCAAATGACACATTCAGACCATAATGCACAGCAAACAGTCACTTTTCCGGATGCAATAGCTTTTTCGCATTTACTTCTAGGTTCTCCGAATACCATTGGTGACAATTTTGCTTGTTAACGTAACTAGCGAGTAAGAAATGAGCATCATCGTTAAAGAAAATTTTGTTTGAAAAAACAGCATTAAAAAGCTTAATTATCAAACACCCAATCAGAATATTTACCAGCTCTGAAACATATTCATAACTGGCAAATCTTTCACTTTGAGATGACAGATAAATAATAGCTAACAGCCTTACCAGCCCGGCGGTTTTAAAAACACTAAATAGATAACCCGACACTTTAAGCAAAGACTATCACTGAGACCATAAACTTGTTGTTAGATAGACCCATTTTTGAATTGATGGCATGGAGCCCTTTCCTTCGTTTAGGTGATGATTTTTTCACTTACAAAAATAGTGTTTAATAAGCGCACTAAAGTCAGTTTTCCGTTCTAGTAGAGGGAAGACAATCTTTAGAGTGGGAACAGACTAGGCAACAGTATTAACATTGAGTCCGGTACGGTGGTACATCGACATTGTGTATTATCGGCATTGCTGGTTGGAGCAACAACCCATGGAGTAGAAATCATTTCGGGTCTCCAGGGCATACTGGAGGACCTTTAGCAATAGTCACACGAATTTGCATCACGAATTTGAATGATGAGTAAACTCAAGTCAGTGTGGAACTCTTCACATATAACAGGATGGACCAACCAACCCGAATGGAAAATCCACAATGTTGTATAGATATGGGACATGGGATGCACCATTTGTAATACAAGCTTTCGTGGGTGAATGCTTTTATATATAGTCTGGTCTGGTTCGTTATCTGATTACCGGCTCTTGTCAAAAACTGAACAAAAACCTATACAGATCGAAGTCCGCAAACGCAAATGGAATTATATTGCATTTACTTTACGACAATAACCTATTTTCCTAGTACCAGTACAATGCACTGCATGAGTGGGGCCATCCCCTGGATGCTGGTCTTATAAAAAAAAAATAAATAAAAATAAAAAAATACAAAGAGTCGAGATCATCGATACCACAGTTAGCAAATTTTTGGGAAGTGTCAAAATCCTGTTGCAAAATCTATAGCTGGTTTTGGAAAAGGGAAAAAATTAAATGGCTTCATAACCGCTTTCAAAACGAATTTCTGGTAAACTTTGGCTAATGTCTTGATCCCTTGTACACAGAAATGCAAGTCGGCGACCTCATAGTAAACTGGTTAACCTTTTCAACGCGTGGGGTTATCTCAGATACTTCTCTAGACTACTGTGCTTGCATCTTGTCATTTCGTGATATTCATTTGAAGTGTAATGACTTTCTGTTTCCGCGGAGGACATCGCAGAGTTCTTTTGACTGGACGGCTTTAATGACATGCTATGCTCGAACTGTAATTGAGCGGCTTGAGAGATTGCTCATTATATGACCGGTCCATGGTAAAAGCTGACACAATTTGAAATACTAGTTATAGACTTAAGCTTCAAAGGTTAGCTTTCAGAAGCCATATAATATTCCTTTCTTACCTTCTTTTTTTCATTTTTACCTTTAACATGTAAGCTATGCATACTCGTAAAATCTGAATTATACACAAATAATATTCATGATTTTCTGATATGAATTTATCTTTCGTGCCTGACTGATCTGGATCTTATTGAACATATAGAAAAGTGAAAAACATTTGTTTTAAATAAGTAACAGTTTGAAATCAATCTCGATTTATTACTTTCAGCACTAAAATATGATATTCCGACAATAGGAACATAGTTTACCGAAAACTAGAAAATTAGTGCCGACTACTGGCAAATTTTGAGTTTTTCACAAAAACAGTAAATTTCTCAATTTCAAAAAAAAGTATTTAAATTTAACTTAGTAATCGAAAATAAAGCAAATTAATGAATTGTAATAATTAGTCATCAAGTCTATACCAGATTTACTTGCGCAAGGTAACAGTAGCTTGAAATAAATAAGTTTTTAACTGCCGACTATCGGTACACACATCCTACGTACCTATAAATAATTTTCCATTTTTGAATAAGCTCATGTGTTAGACACAGTATAGGTAACTAACGGTGGCAAATGTAAATTTAATGTTAAACCTGATCCAGACGCAGATTAAAAGTAAAATTTTGCATCTCCAATACCTAAATTATCTTTATTTTGATTTTATTTTAATTGTTGTTGCTGCTGTTTTTATTGCCGTTATTCAATCAATTAGCAAATGCTGCAGCGGATATCTTAAGGTTTTTTTTGCATCCACTCAATAAATTCTTAAATTTTATTTTTGTTTAAAAATAAAAATTGGTTTTTAAAGATATGATTTTGTTTCTAACAACATACAGATTGAGAACTCTAACTGCCTGCACAGGTGTCCTATCGTTCAAAAAAAATTCTTTTTTTATTTTTCTTTTATTTTCATAAATTATAGTCTGTGGAAAGGGCTTTAATAGAAAAATGTTTGGTTATACAGGGGAAAGAGAAACGGGATAACATACTCTCGTATAAAATGTATAAACTTTATACTATAAACAGTGTTGCCATAACTTAAAATTTTTGTAACCAAATTTCAATAAAAAAAGTAACAAAAAATAACCAAAATTTTCAGATATAATTTTATGTATGGAACTTACAGCAGTATTGACTGAATATAGACCGATCAGCAAAACTTAATCCAAATTCTATTTGTTCAGAACAGCTTTTAACTAAGAATGTGTTAACAAGCTTCGCACAATAGAAAATATAACTATTTCATGTGCTTGGTTATGAAGAGGCTTTAAAATTTACTAACAGATTGATTAATAATTCGCAAAATACCCGAACCGAATAGTAGCCTTGAAATAATTAAGAAAATTTAGTGATAAAGAGAGGACTCCAGATTCGATTGCTTCATCCACAGGCGTAACAACTAACCAGAAATTCTTAGATAACAATTTTAATCAACAGGTATTATGAAACGCATGTATGTACGGAATTATAGACCGATTAAAAACTTATACTATTTTTTATTTCGATTAAAAAGTACAGGCTTATGAAAAAATGTTGTACTAGAACCGATTTTTAAAAATAATTTTAATCTAAAAAGAAGGCCTCAAAAAGAGGCTTCAAATAGGAAAAAGTTGGCACATAGAGTTTTGTAAGCGGCTTTCTATTCTTTTTATTTTTTGATAATGACACATGTTGGTCTTCCTATAAAGGAATAATCTCGTACACAATCTCTTGGTTAATACTGTAAAAAGTAATTGCAAAAATTGTAAACGGCTAACGAGTCAAAAAAAAAGTTTTTAATTTGTTATTCCTGTAAATTTATTAGGTCACTCAATATTTGACAACAATCTGACTATTTATTCGTTAGCTATAGCATGTTGTGTTAAGTAACTTTTGTTATTGAAAAAAAAACGAATTTCGAGTTTTGATAAAGCCAAAATATCCGAACTCTGCTCCATCGAGGCAAGTGATAGACAAGTGGTTTCCTGAATTTAAACGTGGTCATACCAGCAGAGCACAGTGGATGCTCAAATGAGGCTGTTAATCTAAAAAACATTAAAAGAAATTCACGAATTGGTTATAAACGATCGCAAATTGAAGCGCACGAGCTAGCTGACATTGTAAAGACATCAGATGGTCGTGTTGTTGTCATTTTACACGAATATTTTGGGTTGCGAAAGCTCAGTTCAAATCGTGCCACAAAACCATGCAAAATTTAACGAATTGGCCTTCGAATTGCTTACCCACCCACCTTATTCTCCAGATTTAGTCCCAGCGACATTTTTCTGTTTTCAGAATGCTTGCTGGTAAGAAATTCAAGTCCAATGATGAAGTAATCGCTGAAACTGAGACATATTTTGAGGAGAAAAAGATAAAAGTGATATTGGAAATTTGGAAAATCCCTATCCTCGTTGTTTCGCCCTCTAAGGCAACTATACTGAATAATAAAACCGAATTTCGGTAAAATTTTGTTTTTGCCTTACTTATCCTACAGACTTATTGAGTGACGTTTTATATTTTACTACCGGGTGTATAACTTCAACAAGCAAGATTCTCAAAATTATTTGTATTTTTAATAACTTATATGGCATTTTGGAAGGTAAATATTTATTATTTAATATCACTTAGCGACTGAATGAAATAGTATAGTATACCAAAGCTTATCCTTAGTATATTCCATCGATATCAACGATGATCAGCCAAAAATACTCAGTGATGATGAATTGTTGGTATTACTCTATGAAGCTTCTTTTTCAAAATTAATAAAAATAAAAAACCACTCAATCAGCGGGATTTATCAAAAGACATGGTATTGAGTACCGCTCGAGCTAATGCTGAGGGATGTTGGAGGACGAAATATCATATAACCTTGGCCAAAAACTTGAAGTCGTTATATTCCACTATGACAAAGCTCACCCAGATGTTGCAAGAACTTTTGATTCGCTTTTGGCATCATATTAGCAGTCTATTGACACTAAATGATATAGGAGAGGTTATAGCATAGTCACTACAAAAGCCCGAGTAATAAAAGTTAAATTAAATCATTCCCCCTTATCGTGAATAAAAGGCGAACAAAAAATCACGAGTGACATATCTACAAAATGGTACACAAAGGCAAAAGCAATTTGATTTTCTCTAACAGAATTCGGTGAAAAGCGAAGAGATTTAACGTGAAATTTCTTACACGATAAAGGGCCATTATATCTACTTTTTTGCTTCGGAAAAAAGTAACCAAAATGGAAAAAAAGTCCACATCTACACATCGAAGAATAAATATAACCAATTTGGTTAGAAATAAACGAGTCGGCAACACTGACTGCGAAGCGCACATAAACAAAATGGAATTCAACACTGTGTGGTGAGTTTTATAAATCGTTATTGCGAAAGAGGGGAACGTAGTTGATACTTTGAAAAAGAGACAATCTACTATAAGATTATTCACTTTCCTTTTCTCTCTCTGGGAGAGCAAATAAAAAACTAGGCGTTCTTTTGCTTGTGATTATGTTAACGCCCTTTATGATTTGAGTGTGGGCTAGTTAAGCAAACATGGTTGATGTTCATACAAAAAAACAGAAATGTATGAGAGAGCGAAAGAGAGAACAAGTGTTTAAGTTTGCATTATTGGCTCTTGCATTGCTTTTATTCTTTTAGTTATTGTTGTGTTGTTTGTGACAAAAAAGTTACTGAATATTCATAAATCTTATCTGAATGTCACACTCGCTCACTAATTTACTCACTCACGCTAATTCACATGCTACGAGTCTTTTACATTCTTACGAAAAAGTGTGTGCGTGCAAGAGACAGAGTTTGCGTATTTATTAGCAGTGATATTAAAACAGGATTCTTTGCAAAAATAAAGAACCTCCTGTTACTGTTCCTGTTTTTCTTTTTTCTTTTTTTGTTGTTTTTGTATTGTTTTATTTTAAAATTCACTTGTTAGCTCTTTAAGTTTATTATACTTTTTATCATTCCTTTTTTTATTTTTTTATTTTTTATTTTCCTTTATTGTCCTCTTATAATAAATATTATTTTAACAATTTTTTTTAACATTTTTTGTTGCTGCTTCTCTTTGCGAGTGAGTCTCTTCCCATCTGTCGTCTTTGGCTGATAAGCAAAAGTATAAAATTAATTTGTCACACTTTACAGTTGTTTTTCTTACTGTTTAGAAGAGTCTGCTAGAAGCCAAGAGTATTATTTTTACCCTCTTCTTAATAAAAATGAATATTTATTTGATGATGTCCCATCCAACCATACGTCTGTCTGACTGTCTATGGATTTGTGTCTTCACTTTAATTTGTTTTATTTAATTTCTTTCCTAACGTGGGGCTGCTTGCGATGGTTGACATATGGCGTCAGTTGGCAAAAAAAATTGATTTTTTTTATTTCAATTTTTTGATTTGCATAGTTTGTATATGTACTCGTATAAGCGTGTGTGATAGAAATTTCTCTCATTTCATGTTTATTTTACCATCTAAAGTGTAACAAATTTAAATTTCATATCAAGGAAATGTCAATGCTTCTTCATACCTATTTTTTTTCTTTTTAATGAAATAAATTAAAATGATCAAGTTGAGATGATTTATTTGGCATCACAAATATATTGAGATTTTTTGGGTGTGAAATTGCAAAATTTTGCTTTTTCGACTCGCCAATTATTGAAATATTTTATTCTTTGGAATGCGTCTTATATTCGTATTCGTATTATTTATGGGTCTCGCCTCTAGTGATGCACATACATACACATATGTGTATACTACAGCAAAAAACTTCTTTTATCCGACCTTCAAGTGCTTCTTAAACGATTCATGGGCAAAAAACCAAAAACAAAACTGACAGATACCTATTTACTAATTTTTATTTCACAAAAACAATTCAAAACTTTAGCTGGCGTTTTATTACTTTGACTTTGAAAAAATTAAAACAAAAACATAAAATTAAATAATAAAAAATAAAAATAAATAAAACAATATATGTAGGGGTACCTATAATAGAACAAAATGCATGACACAGCTGAAAGACACGTTTTAGAACAGGTAAGGTCATCTTAATATTTACTCAATCCATCCAAACTATGTATAAAATGTTGCGTATGGTCACCTTATTAATAAAATTTCTATGTTAAAATAAGTCGGTTGTGTTCTTAGAGATGTACCGTTAAATTTATGTAAATAAATGCAAAATTCAATGCGTCAAAATGATAAGGTCAGTGATTCATTTATCCAAACTTTTATTTAAACTAAGCATTAGGCAGTTTTCTATACATATTTTGACCTTATGAATTACATTTTAAAATTTATGAGGTATAATAGTGATTTAACACGTTAATCGAGTACCCCTATTATATTTCCTGGCGCAATATGAACAAATATTATTCGATCGCTAAATTTAAACAAAAATGCTTGTTTTTTTATTATTTAAAATACTAATGGCACTGCTACACGTTCAATATATATTGTGAATCGTAATCCATGTGGTTGGATTGATGGACTGTTTGTGGCTTGAAAATGTGGTTGCAAAATCTGGAAAAATATACCCACTTAAGTTTAATGGACACAATTCTTTATAAATAAATGGGCTGCTTTAAAAGAAAGGCAAATTAAATACTGGATTTTTAGTTTATCCAAGAAATTGAAGAGCTTGAAAAGTCCATAACTTAGGCAATGGCATCAGAACGCTTTAAATTCATACGAGGGCGGATTGATATTGAAGCTACCTAAGTAGGAAAAAAACATTATTTTTTTTTTGCAAATCCCATTAATTTCTCAACAGTCTCCTTTTAGCTCAATACACTTAGTAAGACGATTTTCCAACCTTTTTATACCATCTGAATAATACGATTTTGGGAACTCCTCAAAATACGCATTTGTTTCGGTAATCACTTCTTCGTTTGAGATGAATCTTTTTCGTGCGAGCCATTTTTTTAAGTTTGGAAACAGGAGAAAGTCACTAGGGGCTAAATCTGGACTATAAGGTGGATGATTAACCAATTCGAAATGAATTTCTCGTAGTTTTAGCATCGTATCTAATGCTTTGTGAACCGGTGCGTTGTCTTGAAGGAAGAGCACTTTTTTCTTGTTTAAATGTAGTCGTTTTTCCTTGATTGCATCAACCAATTGATCCAATAATGCACGATAATACTCTGCAGTGATTGTGGATCCCTTTTCAAAATAATCAATGAGCAATATTCCGTGTGCATCCCAAAAAACA
This sequence comes from Wohlfahrtia magnifica, assembly GCA_023159175.1. Classification (NCBI taxonomy): domain Eukaryota; kingdom Metazoa; phylum Arthropoda; class Insecta; order Diptera; family Sarcophagidae; genus Wohlfahrtia; species Wohlfahrtia magnifica. The sequence continues at coordinate 1,631,408 of JAKWBJ010000216.1, read as the reverse complement.
GTGGCCATAACCTTGCCAGCTGATTTCGATGTCCTCGCCTTCTTTGGAGCACTTCCACCAGCTTCCACCCATTGCTTCGATTGATTTTTGGTTTCAGGTGTGTAGTGGTGGACCCACGTTTCATCAACATTTAACCTACGCCAAAAATCAGCAGGATTATGCTTTATCATGTCCAGACACCGCTGTGAACTCGTTTTTGTTCAACACTGTGCAATCGCGGCACCCATCTTGCCGATAGCTTTTTCATATGCAAATGTTCATGCAAAATGTTGAACACACGTTCATATGATATGCTTACCATTTCAGCAATCTCGAGGATTTTGACTCGGCGATCATTCATAACGGTATCGAGGATTTTCTTGATATTTTCTTCAGTAGCCACCTCTTTTGGCCTTCCTGTTGATGGTATTGTTGCAGTGCTTGTTCGGCACCGTTTAAATTCAGCAATCCAATACCTTATCATATAGACTGACGGAGCAGATTCGCCGTTAATTTTATCAAGCTTTTCTTTTGTCTCTTTCGCCATTTTCCCTTTTAAATACTCGTAATAGTGTTAAATCACTACACGAAATTCACTTTTTTCCATTTTCCAAGAGACACAAACGACTACAACAAATAAACTAATCGATGAATTTGGCTAAAATTTTAACAGCTGACGTTTGACAGACCGTAATTTCTAAGAAAGAACAAGTTTTTGTGTTTGTGCTGCCATCTAGCGCTAGGTAGCTCCAATATCAATCCGCCCTCGTAAATATATATTTTTTTTAATTCCTTTCGATAATTCGACCTCCATGAGTGAATTTTTCATTACATCACCAACAGTATCACAGCGTTTGATTTAAAAAAAATTACAATTGTCATTGACCAGATGGTGTTCTTATTTTATTGGAATAATCTTTGATAGGCGAGACTCACATTTCTGGCAGTTCTTCCAAATGTTAAATAAAGTTCTTAAAACTAGCTTTTCGGTAGCTAATTTGGCTTCTATTGTCATAAATATAGGATGAGTGCAATAAAAAAAACAATAGAAATGCAAATTAAATAAAAATGAAAAATATCACATACAAAAGTAACAACAATATATACTCGTACGTACGTTGTATAAGAAATAATAAATCAATTTTGAACAATATTGGGTTTATACAACAACTGAAATAATTGAGAATAGAAAAAATGTGAAGAAAATCAAAGAAATATAAAAAGTGAACAAAATCAAAAATAAAAGAAGAAATAAAAGAAGAAATGAAACAAAATTTAAATTAAATATTGAAATTTGTTAAAAATTAATTTTCTTGTTGTTTGCTATACGTATGTATATAGTAAAGAATACATTTTAATTTTGCTTAAAAGTAATTCTCTTTACTACACACTTCATATGTTAATATTGTGCATAGTTTACTACCGTAATATTAGTTTTTACTTCCAGGATAAATAAGTTGCGGATAAGTACATACTCGTAGTATCTTCAAGACTTTTAAGTTTCTTTTAAATTTTACAGTTTCCCTAATTAATTTTTACAATTTGATAAATTTTTATTTTATCTTTAATATTTATATATATGGTGTGCTTCAAAATGATAAGGTCACCTTAATATTTGCTCAATTCATCCAAACTATAAAATGTTACGTATGGTTACGGAAGAACAAAATTCAATGATAAGGTCAGTGATTCATTTATCCAAACTCTTATTTAAACGAAGCATTAATCAATTATTTTTGATTTATGCAGCTCCCATTTCCTTCTATTAACTTAAAAATACGGGATGGCATCGCATTTACTAAATTAATTCATCTTTTGTCCGGTACTGTTTTTTGTCTGCATAAACATTACGCACAAGCAGTCCCCACAAATTTTCCATGGGGTTTAAGACGGGGTAACGTGCTGGCCAATCAAGTACTTCAATATTGTGCTCCTCAATCCACTGTCTGGTCGACTTACTGCAATCCATTCGAGTGGAAGGGAAGCAGAGTTCTAGGGACCATGTGAGCTAAAGCCTGCCCAAATCATTAAACTGCCACTGACGAAATTCCGTTTGGAAAAAAACAAAGGCTCCTTCCCTAAATCTCTCCAATAGCAATTGAAACCATCTGGTCCATCCAAGTTAAATTTTATCTCAGCAGAAAAAAACCTACAAACCCTTATGACGTTTTTAAAAAAATGTTTACCTGATGCCAATTAGCTGCTATGTTGTTTTTCGTAAACTCCTTACGCTTAACCTTATGCTGCTTAGTCAGCCAGGGACTTTTTTTTTAATTTTCATCAAATAAGGTTTGGCTAGGCGTGGATAGTTCTTAGAATTGTGCGTTAGAAGCTTGTAATTTCAATTCCTCTTTTATTGTTACCGCACTTTTCATGGAAATCGAGGCCTTTCGTGAAATTAGCTGTGTTTAACGGGCACGGGTTAAATTATAGACCAAACTGAACATGTTTGACAGTAACGTGTTACGTGAAAAAAGAAAGTTGCTAAGAAATCACCCAACATACATATATAGGGTGGGCCATTCAAAAGTTTTTATTTCAAAATGCAATAAAACAAAAATGGTTTGAAATTTTCAGTCATATGGCTGCCATGTTTAGTCTCACAGTACCCCATTCGATCGGACCAATTTTCGAGAACTTGTATGACGTCGTATTTCGGCAATGGCATCACAAATGTTGGCCTTCAATTGCTCAATTGTCTCTGGTTTATCGGCATAACAATTGTCTTCAACGGCGCCCTGCAGAAAATCATCCAACGCTGTCAAATCGCAGCTTCTTGGCGGCCGACTGACATTACCATTTCGGCTAATTAAATGGCCATCAAAAGTTTGACGCAATAAATCGATTGTGGCATGAGATGTCTGGCAAATTGCACCATCGTGTTGAAACTAAACGGCGTTCACATCAATGCCATGAAGAGCAGCCACAAAAAAATCGGTTATCATAGTGCGATAGGTGTCTCTATTGACCGTAATCGTTGCGCTTACTTAAGTAACTAACTTCCTTAAATAACTAAGAATAAAAGTAATTACGTATTAAAGAAAAGCCAAATGAAATTTATAAATATTCTCAGCTTCCTATATGATAAGACCATTTTGAGCTTAGATAAGTATTTTTGACAGTATTTTCCTTTAATTAGTGACTGCCTTTCAGTTTTTACGAAAATTTGTCTTAACAAAAAATTAGTGGGAATCCGAATGTATATTGTCAATAATTACTTTAAAATAATCAGTATTAAATCGGAAATTATTTCTGAAGGTAGAAAACTGTTGAAATATGGCTGTAAAAGTGAAAGAGTTAAAAAATTTATTTTTCTGTAATTTTTAGTGATGCCGCTAATAGAAACGAAAATTCTTTTAATGTTTCAGTAGTCGGCACTCCAATGCCGACGTAAAGACTTCTAGAGATAATAATTTATTAAATCTTTATATCTCTTTCAACCACCTTTTAAGTACACAGGCCAATCATCAATAATTGAACGCACGTCAGCCATATTAAAATCTGGCCTCATCACGAAATTTAATGTTGGACTTTATTTTGTAGCACAACATGACCACTACAAGCGTCAATTTGTATTACAGTGAGTCCAGATCATGGCTACCACAGTTGGCAAATTTTTGGGAACTGCGCTTGTATCATTTTAGTCTTATGACCAGTGTCAAAATCCTGTTGCAAAATCTAGAGCTGGTTTTGGAAGAGGGAATGAATAAGTGGCTTCATAACCGCTTCATAACCCTCTTCAAAACATATTTCTGGTAAACTTTGGCTAATGTTTTGATCCGTTGTACACAGAAATGCAAGTCGGCGACCTCATAGTAAAACGGATTACCTTTCAACTCGTAGACTACTCTGCTTACATCTTGTCATTTCGTTTATTATACTTCGTTGGTTCGGTAAACATTTTTCGTCCGTAAACAAACTTTTTCTGACCAAATTATCATCGTACTTCTCCAAAAGGCGTTTGGATTTTTCTACAAGTGTCCGGTATTACGTTTTAAAGCCCCAAATTCAAGTCTATTTCCATTATGTGACTCAAGAACTTTTGCATGATATGCATTTAACGTGTAATGACTTTCTGTTTCCGAGGAGGACATCGCAGAGTTCTCACTGTAATTGAGCGGCTTGAGAGAATGCTCATTATAAGACCGGTCTGTGGTAAAAGCTGACACATTTTGAAATACTATTTATAGACTTAAGCTTCAAAGGTTAGCTTTCAGAAGCCATATAATATTCCTTTCTTACCTTCTTTTTTTCATTTTCACCTTTAACATGTAAGCTATGCATACTCGTAAAATCTGACTTATACACAAATAATATTCATGATTTTCCGATATGAATTTATCTTTCGGCCCTGACTGATCTGGATCTTATTGAACATATAGAAAAGTGAAAAACATTTGTTTTAAATAAGTAACAGTTTGAAATCAATCTCGATGTATTACTTTCAGCACTAAAGTATGATATTCCGACAATTGGAACATAGTGTGCCGAAAACTGGAAAACAATAAATTTCTCAATTTCAATAAAAAAAAAAATATTTATATTTAAGTTAAAATCTGAAACAAAGCAAATTGTTGAATTGTAATAGCTGGTCATCAATTCACATGCGCAAGGGCAGTAGCTTGAAATAAGCAAAAGTCTTAAACTACCGACTATTGGTACACTCACCCTAGTTGGCTATTAATGTCCAGAGATACCAGATAGATAGATAGATAGACATACCATATGTAATTTTCACTGGGCCGTCTAGTAAAATACACACACATGCTATTAAAATAAAAAATTAAAAAAAAAATTTAAAATCATTATGTTGTGGTATCAAATTAAAAAAAAATTAATTAAATTTTTTTATGTTTTTTAAATGTCTATTTGTTATATTACATTTTTTGTTTTTACGTTAATTTAATTTTATATTTCTGGTGGATTATGTTTCATTCACATTTTTATACTTCCTTTACATCCTGTTCTTGAAACATTTTATTCTTTTATGTTTAAAATGCTTCGTGTATTTTTTTCACTTCGTTTATAAATTGTGGATACGCTTACAACCAAAAGAATGCTCTACAGATCCATCATAAAAAAGAAAAACAAATAAAATAAATGAATGAATTGCAAGCAGTAGCAGCAGGGTTGTCAGATCTGGCGAATCCCCTCGTCAGACGTGGCGATTTTAAAAGTTATTTGGCAACATGGCGATTTTTTTGGCGCTTTTTAAAATAGTTGGCGATTTTTTTGGCTATTTTTGACAAAAAGTACGAAATAATAACACTATTATTTTGGCATTTTTATGTGTGAAATTCGTCAAAATAGTGTATTTTAATATGCAGATTATAGATGGCAGCGGAACTTAAGTTATGTTCTCAACAAAAATTAATTTGTAGTTGCCTATGTGGATCTCAAAATAATAGATTTTAAGGTTTCAATTTACTTATCCCATTCAATTTCCGGCAACTGACTAGGAAATAGGTTCATAGGTGGTACGAAAAAATGTTAAAATTGAAAAATATGGCAAAAAACGAGTGTTTGCGTGAAAAATTCACACATTTCCTCATGGCTATAAAATAGAACATCATTGAAAAGGTATACACTTCTCTTCTTTTTAAATCCAAGAATCGGATAGTTTTCAGCTAAATTGTTAGCTCTTAAGTATACCAAGGTACGGAAAAGCGATTTTCAACCATAAAAATTAATTTTTTAGTTTGAAAGTAAAAGGTTTGTATTTTAAATATTATAGTTAACATTGTACACTTACAGTTTTTGCTTAAATTTCTTCTTAATAGAATTAACAAAATATAAATTATGGCGAAATTAAACAAATCAGAACAAATTATCTTTTATTTATTTAAATAATTTTTTTTGATATAAAAAAAATTAATTATGTTTCAAAATGTTAGAAAAAGTTGATTTGGCGTTTTTTGGATTTTAGCGTTTTTTTAATTTGAATTTGGCGAAAATGCTTAGAAGCAGTAGCAGTCAGTGTGACCATATTAGCTATTTTAAAGCTAAATTTGGCTTTTTTATCTTCGATTTTGCTTCGATATTTTTGATTTAGCTTTTTTTAGCCTTTTCTAACATTTTCACAAAAAAGGACAATAGAGCAAAAATAACAAAAAAGGTGGTAAAGCCTGTCATCGAAAAACAATAAAATTGTAGTATCACAGAAACAATAGTGTCTGCATTGCTTATATGCTTCTAATAACTAATAAATTCGAGTTCTTTTTCATATGAGTTTGACAGAAAAATTGTAAATATTGTTTTTTGCTGCCGTTCCTTACTTTGTATTCATTCAAAAAAATAAATAAATAAATAAATAAATAAATAAATAAATAAATAAATAAAATAAAAATTCATTCAAAGTGTGTTCATCTTTTAAAATGTTGCCTTTTGAAAATCCTTGATATTTCTTCATTTTAAACGATGTTTAGCGACAAGGAACAAATGAAGTGCAAAATTTTTTTGTCAGAAATGATAATGTCATAAGCAAATAAACAAGAAATTAATTTCATTATAGATTTGTTTCTTTCAATGTCGCCAAAAGCTCTACTACCTTAGTAATGAAATTTACTTTTTTTTTTGTTTCCTTTTTCTTTTTTCTTTACTATTGTTAACTTAATCGCCTGTGTTATGTTTATTATTTATATACAATTTTCTCAAAAATCGGACAAAAGTAATTCGATTGTGCAAATAGAGCACTTGTTTAAAAGATGACATTTCAATTTACATTTCCGGCTAATGGAGTTCTTTAAATCATCGCTAATGTAAAAATTTATATTTTTTTAAGTGAATCAGTACGGCGGGGGATGAAAAAAGGGAAAAAGAATGAGGATATTAATTAGTTACAATGCCAATGGACATTTTTGATTTGCCGAAAATTGGGTGGGAACTTTCAATTCATGCACCCTTGAGACCGGGTTCTACCTTTATTCAGATTCTGCATAACTCTCACAAATATAAGATAACTCTTATTAGCCAATGGCTAATAATAAAATTGACTCAATAAAATCAAAATTTACCAACAATTTGTCTACAACTTTATTTAAAACTATCTTCACTCATCCGGTGTTGCCCGAGGTTAACATTCTCCTTTATTCCGATCCTATCAGTTTTTGGGCCACCTATTTGTTTTTGTTTTTATAGGGAAAATGCAGAAACGTTTGAAGTAGATGATGACCGTTGACAATAAAAAATTGCTTTTTAATGAAAAAAATATGTGTCATTTCAGACAAAAGGCTACTTATTTAGTGTCTGGTCTCCGTTGTCTATTACAAAATTAGAAAAAACAAACATCCACTACTGCTTTTCTGTACTTTGGATCTATGTATTTGTACTTCTGATTTCAACAAAATCGATTCAGTCCTTCACGCGTGATTGGCTCATATAGTTCACTTATGAGCATACTTTTTTTACTTTTTAAAATTTTTAATATTAAGTGACAACTCATATGACTTATTTGACTCGTTCACCGCAGGCTCAATTTTAAAAAACAGCATAGCCTATTTCGTTGGCTGGATCTTCTTCTGTCTTGAAAATTTCAGCAAAATCGGTCCAGTCATGCACGAGTGATTATGCACATTTATGTCTTTCATTCGAATTCTTATTGAAATTCGTTCAATTAATAGTTTGACTTTTATGCTGATCAAATGGGTTTATAAGTGATATCTAGTTTATCACCTAAACAATTGTGTTCACTTAGGATTTAAAGAAAACAATTCATGTACTGCCATGTTAACCTCATCTAATAGCAAAAGAAAAGAAAAGATATGTGAAAAAACAATTTAAAATTTTAGTTTATTTTGTTTAGTCGAAAACAAAATTATTTAGTGTTTTTTTGAACGCGATTTAGCTTTATGTCATTTTAAAATGTGGTCACACTGGTAGCGGTAGCGGTAGCAGTAGCTGTAGTTGGCAGTGGTATCTACAAGTAAAAGCACCCATTTCTCAGATTGTTTTTTCAACGTCTACCGTCTTGCTTTGAGAATAAATATTTTCTCAAATAATTTCACTTTATTTTTAATATACACACACACGCACTTACTTACTTCATCAAATAATATTTATTATTTTATTAAATACGACGAGTACGACGAGTTTTTATTTTTATTATTTCATTCATATTGTCAAGGTAAATGCTCCAAAAGAATAAACAATTTTTTTTTGTTTTTTTTTTTTTTGAGGAAGATAATTAATTCAATGTGAGATAAATTTCAAATGATTACGATAATTCAATAATGCTCTGAAGACAGTTTGTGACATTGGATGTGTTGGTTGTTACTGCAATTACATGAAAATTAGAAATTTTTTCAGTTTGATTTGACTGAAATTGAAATATATGTTGTTTGGGTTAGCGTTGCTTACATTTGTTTTTTTCTTTTTTCTATTTAATTGATTCCATTCAAATGAAATGAAAGCGTTAAACTAAATTGTTGTTCTTTTAAAATCGTATTATTTTAACATTAATTTTATTTATTTTATTTTATTTATTTTATTTTTTTTGTTAATATTTTCTTTGAATTTTTAAATTTCTTATTTTATTTGTATTTTCGAAAAAGCATAAAAATTTTAAATTTATTGAATGATTGATTGCTAATTAGTTTGGCAAACGCCCATCACGAATAAAATATTTTCTAATGGCAGAGAGAAAATCAGTAGAATTATACGCACAAATGATTTCAGTTATTTAATTAATTGTTTAATTAATTAATTGCACTCATAAGCCACTAAACGTTAGAAAAATTAGAAATTTCGCTAACTTAGCGATATTATTATTTAGCTAAGTTTCTTTCGCAACATAAGTACTTTTCTTATAAGTACTTCCACTTTTATTTTGTATAAAATTAAAAGCCATTGAGAAACAAAAGAAAATTAAGTAGAATTAAAAAAAAAAATATTCACCTACTAGCTTCATCTATCCGGCGTTGCTCGGAAATCTACATATGTAAGGGGTGTTTTTTTTTTAGAGGTATAGAACTTTAAGTTGCAATAAAACAACGATGGACTATTCGATTGACATGAATTTTATTTATCCGAAAGATAATCTTGTGGCATTACATAGTAAATATGATTTCTGGCATATGACCGCCACGGCTGGCGCGGATGTAGTCCAATCTGGGCGTCCAATTTTCGATGACTTTTTCTAACATTTGTGGCCGTATATCGGCAATAACACGGCGAATGTTGTCTTCCAAATGGTCAAGCGTTTGTGGCTTTACCGCATAGACCAATGACTTTACATAGCCCCACAAAAAGTAGTTTAGCGGTATTAAATCACAAGATCTTGGAGGCCAATTCACAGGTCCAAAATGTGAAATTAGGCGGTCACCAAACGCATCTTTCAATAAATCTATTGTGGCACGAGCTATGTGACATGTTGCGCCGTCTTGTTGAAATCACATCTCCTTGACATCATGGTTATTCAATTCAGGAATGAAAAGTTAGTCATCATGGCTCTATACCGATCACCATTGACTGTAACTTTCTGGCCACCATCGTTTTTGAAAACGGACCAATGATTCCACCAAGCCCATAAAGCGCACAAAACAGTCAGTTTTTCTGGATGTAACGGCGTTTCCACATACTCTTGAGGATTACCTTCACTCCAAATGCGGCAGTTTTGTTTGTTGACGTAGCCATTCAACCAGAAGTGCGCTTCATCGCAAAACAAAATTCGTTTATGAAAATCGGGAACAACGGTAATCTCGTTGTGGGCCCATTCGGCGAATCTATGCCGGCCGTGAGTCTATACATAATGAATTTCCAAACCAAACTGAGAATAAATCACTTGACGGCTGTTAAATCGGTCGCCATCTTGAAAAGTAATGCCATTTTAAATTTCTATACCTCTATAAAGAGCACGCTTTATATGTACAGTATGTGGAAAAAATTAGTTTTAAAAGAAAAACTTAGTTTTGAAAGTGATTTAAGGATCTTCTTTGATTCGCTTTTAGTTAGTTTTGATTTCATACATTTTTGAAGTATCGTAATGCAAATGAAAACACGTGGATTTGGATACGATGTGGTTAAACAATGTGGAATTGATACTACATTTTATTGATATTATAGCTGCGGGTTTGACGTTGCAAAAATAAGTTGCCGTCAGCTAAAGTTTCAATCTGTTGTTATGTGAAAAACTTAAATCAAATCAGAAATGTTTTATGAATAGCTTCGATTAAATTCAAAGGATTTATTTATAAGTAAAATTAGTCAGTTTTTTTTATTTAAAAAAATTCTCTTTGATAATCTTTTTAAATAGTATATATTTACATACATATGTAAGTGTTTTCTCCTCGTATATCTCTTTAAATCAATTTAAAAGTGTTTAAATTAGACAGTTGAAGGACAAACAGCTAACTGTTATAACCAATTTATAGAAATATGTTAATAAGCAGAGATATATAGCAAAAAACTGGTATACAAATCAAACGGTAATCTGGAAGGTAATCCCAAAGTATACTAAAGAACACGGAGTTTGCAGAAAATGGGGCATAAAATAGCCTCTGAAAAAATGAATATGCAAATATGACTAATTTTCAATGCTGACCCATTTGAATCAATGCCAAAGTTTTGGTCTCAGTTGTTAAATGAGGGCAAAAAGGCACCTTAGATCTAAACAATACGTTTTCGATCGTATCAAATCTATAAGCAAAGTCAGGTTATTGGTAAAATTGCTTATACAGGTTGGGCAAATTTGAGGTTCGGAAGTAAATTGGCTGTCATATGATGCAATGTCAAGAATTGAGCCGTCAACCTTTGACACTTATTTACACTCTTGAACAAAGAGTTTTAATTGTAATAAATTACTATTTGAAAACAAGGCATTTTTCAACAAAATCATCTTTGGTGATGAAGCCCATTTTCAATTAGGCGGTTATGTAAACAAACAAAATTGTCGCATATGGGGCTCACGAAATCCACAAACAGTCTTTGAAAAACCATTACATCTAAAGAAAGTCACCGTATGGTGCAGCTTGTGGAAAACGCCGTCACCATGATTTCTCTGCACTACCAAACCATGCTAACCAATTTTTTGTGAACCACAATTAGCTAATGTTGACATTAGAGACCTTTGGCTTCAGCAGGACAGCGTCAAACAAATCAGTTATTGCATGAGTGATTTTCCGGTCGAGTAATTTCTCGATTTGGCGATGTCAATTGGCCGCCTCGTTCTTTGATTTAACGCCGCTGGGTCATTTGGAAGACCGGATTTAGGTGAAGAAACCACAAGCAACTGACACTCTGGAAGATGAAATTCGGCGCTGCATTGACGAGGTAAGCTAAGCTTTGTTTTTTATAAGCAAGAAAAAAAAGAAAAACAGTAAAAATGAATATTTTATATACCTATGATAGACTCCAAATTTCTGGCATAGGGTGCATGGGACAGATGATTCTATGATTAAACTTAAATATTTTTGCGGTATAGTGTTTGCATGTTGTAACCCTAGCGGACAACTTACATGCAAGTGTACTCTACCCACCTTCAAGTCGTTAGAAAGTTCCCGAATGACTTGGGGATGCTTATCGGCGAGTGGTAAAGGTAGTATAGTTCTTCTGGAAGGGAGGGTAATTGCAGCTGTTTACCTAAAAATTATATACAAAACTGCAATAGCAGAGGGTAGACGACTAATAAGTAAAAACTTCAACCTGTACAGGACAATGCTATAAATGCTCTAACGTTGACTCCGCAAAGCACAGATCTGTCCAACATAAAAAATGCCTGAGAAAGTTTAAAAATCTGAATTTTTTAGATTGGGGCTTAAAAACTAGTAGATATTAAAGATTGATAAGTGTTTTAAGGTCGTGGACTCCGTAAAACACAGACTGGGCAAAGTGGTCACTCAAACCTTTGAGTACTGCGGATATTAATTTATTGACAACTTACTTTTTTTGACATGAATTACGATGGTATAGTTTTGTTTCTTATTCAAAACTGAAATAAGATTTTTTTTTCTTATAAAATATATTTTAGTTTAAAACTACGAAGTATGTACGAGTAAATGACACAAATTAAAAAAAAACACTAAAATAAAATTTAATGTGCACCATTACCGAAACATTGGTAATGACAATTTATTTTTTCCAGCCACTGTTTGTATGTATATTTGAAATGGGTGATAAATTCTCTCTATCCCCGATCTTAATCGGGAGTAAAGTAATAAATATTATACTTTACAGGAGACGCCATGCACATTCTAGCATATGGAAATTTTAAACACTTTATTTTTGATTGTTTCCAAAAGAATATACCATAATAACTACGTGTTTCGTACATATACTCGTAGACTATGAACGAAAAATTCTCCATTTAACCTTTATTAGCCCCACGAAGTGCAACTCTTAAAAGTAAATATATATCCATCAATACATCTGTGATCCATTTTACGCGTGATTGACTTATAAACAAATTGATTGAACAAAATTATTTCTTAAATGATCCACCACGTTTTCTTCCAAATTTGGCCTCTTCCAGTACCAAATTTCAAAAAAATGCATACCGTTAAGGAGATCTATCTGTAAAATCTGTCAAAATTTTATCAAAATCGGTTCATTCGCTTACGAGTGACTGACTCATAAGCAAATTTATTTCTCACATGATCTAATTTTGACAATACTTCCCCGATTTTAGCCGCTTCCAGGTCCAGTTTTGAAAAAAGCACATCATCAAAATCAGTTCAGTCATTTACGCGTGATTGAAAGACATATGAACTTACAAATAAATTTATCATATTCTAGCCGAAGACCTAGGGGTAGCGAAGCACGCCTTAACTTCTATCGTAGTTATAATTTTTACCCTATTTCACCTCTTATTCTCTTCCGGTTCAAACCCAAATATTTAAGATAACCTATAATTCCTTCCAGAAAAACACTGTAGAATCTGCTGTTTAGGTGTATACAGTCTTCAAACAGAACACACATTATTTTTTATATAGTTTTCTCCAATCTTTCGTGCTTTTTGGCTGATGTGAATAGATAGCAAATGCTGTAATTGTTAGAAGCTGCCACGCCAATTTATCTCATCTCGCTCTTTTTTTGTCTGGTAATTTGTATTGACTACGAAGTCATTTAAACCAAATTCAGAAACATACACTTCATTATTCTTATCATGGAGATATAAAAAAGACCTGTCGATCTATTGTACAGCCATGGATCTATATAGGGTTTCCTCATAATATTTCCTACAACCTCGTCAATCTATCGCAATTCAGGATAACTTCCTACTTAGTATCCGATAGGCACCAGAGTGCATCAATGCCTGGTGATTCGACCACCATCACAGAATCTGTACATCGGGCTTGAGACTACTAACATTTTACTCAGATGTCCATTTAGCCTAAAATAACCGGTCAAAAGCCCGGCCAGTATCCTCCGGTTTTCTCTGGACATTTCTGTGCAGAATTCAAATCTCCTCCTTTTATAGTTACCCAACAAAAGATTAGATTGTCTCAGACTCGTACGGCCAGAGAATAGTACGCGCCTCCTCATTTTCGTTGAGTATGCCCTCCCAGATCACCGTTCCCTGTTCTCAAAATGGTTCTGGCCTCACCAGTGGAGTGGAAGCAACATTTCTGACTAGTACATCGGCTCTTTCATTCCCCGGAATTCTTACATGACCCGGGACCCAGCAAAAACTGTAGCTATTGTCAATTCCCAGCTGTTCTGTTAACCCAGACAATCCCAAACTAGCTTTGAGCACATCTCTCAATTGTATAAAATTCCGCCTGGAATATGCTGGGGAGTTTTCTATAGGTTCCGAATATTCCCTCCTAGGGCCAAATACTCTCGCGACTGCATCACTTGACGTCTTTGACTCATCAGTGTATCACAAAATGGTCCCTTCTTTAAAGGAGTATGCAGTTTCCAAGCCTCACCACTTACTCCTATTACCCAGTCTTTCCCTCAAGCATTTACCAAACTCATAGACTTTTATGATCCAGTCCACACGGCAGCCAAGTAGGGAGTAATTGACCATTCGGCCAACCAAGTTAACATGGCCTCTGCATAACCTCGTGCCCAACTCATCTACCATTATCCTCATGATGGTGGTCTCTATGGCTCTATTTTTCACAGCCAAGTGCTGCAGACTAATGCCCAATAGACCCTCGAGTACAGCTATAGGAAAAGTTCTGATTGGTTCCGTTATGCTTAAGCCTGCTAATCATTGTACCTTATTTATCTGCCTGCGCTGTTCTCGTTCTCACCGACCATGCAACGTCTCCATATGTCAAAATCAGTCTGACCATCATGGTATACATCCAGTATAATACTCCTGGGTTACAGCCCCTACATATCTCTGCAAGCCTTCTACACACCATTAGTGCATGCATGGCTTTTCTTGTGACAGATTACACTTGGGCTTTCTACATCAGCTTACTATCCAGTATTAATCCTAGACGTTTAAACTCCTTCCTTGGTGGTATTTTCTCACGCAGGAGTTGCATATACCTCTACTTAGGAAGTTTTCTTTTGCTAGTGAATGGTTCAATTATGATTTTGCCCGGTTTAATGTTTAACCCCGAGGTCCTACACCATCGATTACTACACTAAGTCACCGCAGTATTATTTCACACAAGGTATACTCGAGTTTAACGTTGCTATCAGAACAATGACGTCTGCATATCCCTGGCAGTCAATGCCCGCCATAGATAGTGTCCCTACAAGTTCGTTAACAAGTAGACCTCACATTAAGGCCGATAGGACCCCGCTTGTGGGTAACCTCTAGTACTCCTGACACTTATATTCACAAATTAACCGTCCGCAAGATATATAAAATTCAATATTAAGTTTGTATGCGTGGTATCATGCCCACTTATCTATTTCCGCTCCCTTTTTGACTATGAAGTCATTCAGACCAAATTTAGAAACATTAGCTTTAACCGTTCGTAAGATTTACAAAAATCAATATTGTTATGGAACGTACCATTACCAATTGTCCTATTCCGTCCACTTTTTAATTGATGATTCAGACCAAACTTAGAAACATTAGCTTTAACCATTCTCAAGAAAGACAAAAGTCAATATTTAGATTCCATCTAAATTGCAAGAAAAAGAATCGGTTCATCCTTTTAACTGTTTATAGGGCACAAACAAGCATACATACATACATACAAACACACACATTCACTTTTATATACCATATTAAGAACCAAAATCCATCAAAATGTATATGTATTATGCCATTTCGACAACAATTCTTATCTTCACGATTTCATTCCTATTTTAAAACGAGAATGGCAGCGGGAATACGCCCGAAATGCAAATATTTTTGAAACAAAATCATTCGTTTTTCTAGATCTTGTTTTATTTTAACTATGTTCACGCTATATTTAGCGCGTTCCAACTACCGAAAAGTCGCGTTTTTTCTCTCTAGCCCTCTTTTTCAAAAATGGCCTAGGTTAGCGCTTTTCTATTTGCATTTTTTTGTAAGAAATAGAAAATCACTAATTTCAATAAATTCATTAATTCATATAAACTATGGACTTTAAATGCATCATCCTGTAAAAATTACGTCATTCCAGATAATAAAAATAGTATTTTTGATACGTATCTCAAACCCACGGGCCCATTATTGAAAGTAACATAGAAAATAGAAAACATTTTAAAGAAAACAGCTAAAAATTTTATTATTTAATGGCAATACTAAACTTGTAGGCTGTTAATATTAGATCCGTAAGGATTTCAAGAGGATCATAGGACCGTAACAAATTCTTTCCATCTAAAGTCACTAACCTGTCTCTAAGTTATTCTTAGCGAAGCAGCTTGTCTCTCAATCTGTTTTCTCTAGAAATGATCTGCCCTTCTGACTCTTCCGCTTGCCTGAGAGTTTCATTCAATGGTCAGTTCCGCCAAGTAGTAGTTAGGATTCCTCAGAGAATGCCCAATCCAGTTTCTTCTCACAGAATATTTTCCAGATACATATGTTATGAAAATGTGTCTGAATGAAATTGGCATCAAATATAGCCGCTTTTCATGACCCGCAATGATATAAAAATATACTTCATACACTAGTTAAATACATAATTTTTCATTTTTATAAGATAAATGTACTGGAACTGCCGGGCGTAGTAGTACTGATGATAGTGCCACCACATTTCGATTTCCAATTCAAAGGATTATTGTGTTATTAGCGTTGATTTGATAATTTCGGATTTGGAGATGTTTTTCTGCAAGCTCACTCTTAATTGCATCTCGCAATGTCTGTGAGCCTCGAGGTAGATGTCGTCTGCATAATATAGGTCTTCTAACTTTGTATTAAGCACCCAGATTATACCAAGTTGTACATAATCGAAGACAACGTTAAACAATAACAACAGTGGAGAAAAAGCACAACCATGCCGAAAACCTCTGATAGGTATTTTCTTAATGTTATATCTGAACCCACAAAAGAAGGAGAAGTTTTTAAGTAGTATGTTAAGTATGTTCTAAATTATTCTTAATTTTATTTTTTAATCCATCGTTCAAATTATTAAAAAAAATCCTTGTAGTAAAACATTTTTTTTTTCAATTTTATTATAATTTCCTATTTTTAACGGAGGAGGAGGCCCGCGCGTTTTGGTCATAAAATGTTGGTAGCACTGCAAAAAGGATTGTCAGACATACAGAAAAAACAAAATTTAATTGCTAGCGATGTTCCATTTCAATTTCCATTATATGTTCTTACACGTTAAGTTCATGAAAAGTTTCTATTTAATTTTTAAATACTTTTCTTATTTGTTTTCTATTTTCACTCAAACACTGTCTGTTTGAAAAATGTATTCAAGATTATTTCAGTGGTTTGTTGATCGAAAAAGGTTAAAATAATATTTAATATTTAATGTTTAATGTTTAATGTTTAATGTTTAATGTTTAATGATAATAAAATACATATTTAGTTAATAAAAAATTGCAGTTTTTTTATTTACTCAACGTTTTATTTTTCTCCTGTCTACACATTCTATTGGAGGGAGTAAATATTTTGTGGGCGGCAGGCAGGCATTTCATTAATTGTACATGTGGGTCAAGTGATTCCTTTTTTTATTCTTTTGCTTTCTTTTTGTTCCTTTGAAATAAAATTATATGGATTTGAAATTTAAAATTTGTTTTTCTTTGTGATGTTTAAGAAGATTGAATTCTACGAGTATTTGAAAATGAGAAGAAAGGATTCCGATTTGAAAATTGGGTTAATTTATACGAATGTATTGGAAGTGTTAAAGCGTTTAAATTTTATATTATTTTTGTTTGCGAGTATTTAATTTTGAATTGAATTGAATATTTCTTATAAATATTAACCAAAATCTTTCATATTCCAAAGAGTAAGCGAGTGTAGCAATGGGCACAAAGCTTTGTCAAAATAGATGATTCCGATTTTCGATTGCAGGTGGACTTATATAAATATATTGAGAAAAAACCCATTTCAGACATATATGTATATATTTCATATTTGATTTAGTTTTAATTAATATGCATACTTATGTAAAACATAAGACTTAACTGTTGCAATAAACTAACAATTCACGAAAAACTTAAAAATATTTCCTGACTGTGTGTGCGGTCACATAAAAGCAATAAAAAATATTTTGTTATTAAATCTCCACTTCATTACTGGGTAAATTTTACATTTCGCTCACCATTCAACAGATAGGTCGCTGTTTAATAAAGACGTGGCCCGCGTATTTAAACTAAAAAGGGAACAGAGCCAATCAGCGTTGCCAGAACGTTGATTTTTTTTTACCAAAATATGATTTGATGAATATTTTTCTCAAAGAAGGTTTTTTATTTAAAAAAAAATTATTTTATTTTAATTAATTTGAGAGTTATTCAGTCATTGCCCAGAACCGACTATTCTGTTTATTCACATAACCATTCAAATGGAAATGTGCCCCGTTTGATAAAATGTTTTAACGATTAAAACACATTGGTCTACTGAATATTTTTCCATAATAAATTTTTTGACACGTCTATACTTCACGACTGCCATACATTAACAGTCAAGACTAATGCTTACCAAAATGGTGGCTAAACAAAAGAGTATACCTTCCCGGCGGACACCCTGTAGTTTGTATAAAGTATGTATACAATTTTTCGAAAAAAAAAACAAAACAAAATTAAATGTCAACATTTAATTTTTAAAACGAAGAAATTTGTATGAATCAAATTATATTGTTTTTGTTTACTATGTATGTATATTTGTACATACAAGAATCAGTCATTGTTCTACTCATAATGAAATGCCTTAAAAGACATTTTTGAAGAAGTTTGATTGAAAAAAATTTTATTTCAATAAAATTCCACATATTAAAGGGTCCGCCATCTAACGTTTGTTTTTCAACTAGTGCTGATTTCGTGAATGGTAACACTTAGCTCATGTCTGATTTGACAGATAATTAGTTTTATCCTTCCGCTGAACGAATATGGTCGTGTATATGCTTGAACAACGCTGGGATATATTGCGACATTACTTTGAAAATCATGGTAATGTTGCAGAATGTGTGCGATGTGTTCGGATGAAGCTCATTTTGATCTTGGCGGGTATGTAAACAAGCAAAATTGTCGCATTTGGGGCACAGAAAACCCGCGCGCATACATTTAAAAGCCGATACACCCAAGACGAGTCACTGTTTGGGGATTTTGGTCCAGAGGCATAATTGGGCCATTTTTCTTCGAAAATGAGCAAGGAGTGGCCGTCACAGTCAATGGCGATCGTTATCGGGCCATGTTGAACGAATTTTTGTTCACAAAAATTGAAGAGGAGAATATTAACAGCATTTGGTTTCAACAGGACGGCGCTACGTGCCACACAGCCGAAGCTACACTCGATGTTTTGCGCCCTGTTTTTGAAGATCGCATTATCAGCCGCAGAACTGATGTCGTTTGGCCACCTCGGAGCTGCAATTTGACACCGTTGGACTATTATTTGTCAGGTGCCGTCAAAAATAAGTGTTACGCCAACAAGCCAGAGACAATTGACGCTTTAAAGGACAATATTCGTGAAGCCATTGGTGAAATACAGCCGCACACAATCGATAATGTGCTTAAAAATTGGACCGATCGCGTAGGCTACTGCATGGCCAGCATATATATATATATAGTTCTCAGTACACTTAGCTTATATATACACATGAGTTTTGTGAACATATATGTATTTATATATATATAGGAATTTTGGAACTTAAACTGATTTTGGGAAAGGGTCGAAAAGTGGCACATATTTCGTTAAAATGATACAGTGGAATAAATTACAAAAAAGGTCATAAAAAGTGTCAAATGTGATACTTAAGTGTCACAATGGCAACGCTGGTTATACCTATAACTACATAAGAAAAATGCAATCTTAAGAAATGAAATGAAATGAGTGAACTTTAGCGTTAAACTTTTAATTGAACTTTCTAACTTTTACTAATTAGAAGCTAATTTCATTGATGGTCTTTTTATCTAAAAAATGGCTTAAGAAAATATTTTCCGACACTTCAAGAAGTTTCTTAATATATGCAAGGTACGTACTATATGGTACATATAAGTATAGTATTGGACAAAACATATGCACCAACTTGCCTCAGTAACTAAAGCAAACACTTTTGCGTTTTAAACTTTTTTATTTATAAAGTTGATCATCTAAATTTACCAAAAAAAAAAAAAAAAAAAAAAAAAAACAAAGAATATTACCATTTAACTTATCATATCATATCATATCATATCATATCATATCATATCATATCATATCATATCATATCATATCATATCATATCATATCATATCATATCATATCATATCATATCATATCATATCATATCATATCAATTCCATTGGGACTTCTCTCCGTCAATGAGCTACACCCGATTCTATTTTTAAACTCATTGAAAGAGACCTACAGCTTAACGCCGGCTCCGAACGGCAAATATATTAGAGAGTTTTCAATAGTAAGTAATACTCATAACCCTAGTAACTGGTTATGTCATGAGGTGATATCGCTGTCGAAAAACTTTTTCTTTAAGATGGTCTGGCCTGGTATTGAACCGAGGACCTTCTGGTTGGTAGGCGGTTACCATACCACAGCGACACACATTCAACCATTTAACTTAGAAAAAACAATTTTGTACGTTGAACGAAGTTTTTTGATTGCGACAAAATGTAAGCACGTCTTCAATAAATTCACTCAAAATATTAATTTTACTATTTATTTAGCTGTCTTGTCCTATTTTTGTCGAAAATTCTTTACATATTCATGTTATTGACTCGATTAGATACGATAATGTTTCACTAGAAATTTTATTCAATGCAATTTTCACTTGTCAATAAAGTTCGCTCTTACTTATGCAAATTATTGCGGTTTATTTTGAGATCTTAAGATTTTGAGATATCCTGCAGATTTTCTGGATGATTGAGATCTGGCGACTCTTTCATTCATTTATCTGTGCATTTTGAATTGTTGTTCTGTTGATATCCCCAATAAAGTTGCATTTTCTCCTCTTCATGTGGTATCAGTATGTATTTCTGGATATCTTTGTAGACGAATCGATCCATTACACCCTTTATTATGTATATTGGCCCAATTCCATGGCCAGAAATGCATTCACAGACTAAAACACTTCCTATGGTATACCGACGATAAGAACGTCTCACATTAAGCTTAGATTCACCAGAAAAGAGTACGGTCTTCCATTAAAAGTATACCTAAGTTTACTTGCTCGTTTGTAAGTTCAATTCTGATTATTCTGTTTTTGGCAGTAGTAAATGGTCTTTTTGCACTTCGACATGATACTAAACCATCTACTAATCTTCTACAATAATTGATAATTATTGTTGGCCATTTTCGTGGAATATTACAAAATATTGTTGGATAGGGGCAGAGTTTGATAGCTTCGGTACGATTATAAAGACGTTCAAATTTTCTCTAATTATTCCTCTAATGTTGAAATGATTATTTTTATTATTAAACGATTTTTGTCGTTGGTAATTTAAATAGGAAGCGACAATACCAACACCCGCTCAAGCATGGGAACGCAAGGTTGTGGATTTAAAAATAACAATGGAGAACGAGTAATGGAGCTATGCCTGACATACCAACTAGTCATAGGTGGCTTCATCTTCCCGCATAAAGAAATTCATAAATATACATGGACATCGCCAAGCGGCAACTCATGCAATCTGATTGATTGATCTGATTGAGTAAAAGATGGAGAAGTTCTTTGGCGGTTGTAAGAAATAAAAGAGGCGCTGACATCGGCAGTGATCACGAGCTTAATACAGGCGAAATCAAGCTCAAATTGAACTGTCGAAGAAGAAATATTGGAGTCACAAGACGAAAGCGTGTCCGCCTACATCATCTCCAGAATAACACCACCAGGAACGCATTGGCCATGGCAATACGCGAGCAGTTAGCAATAAACCAACATCACGCATGGGAGGATATCACAGCAACATACAATCAAGTCGCAGAGGAAACACTGGGTGTAGGTAGTGCAGGTACATAGAAGAACATGGATATCAGACGAGACTTGGAACCTGATCTCTCAAAGGTGAGAACTTAAGTTGCAGCTAAACAACAATGTAACGAGGCTGCAATACCAACAGCTGGCGAAACAGGTTAAAAAAGCTGCACCAAGAGACAAAAGAAAGTTCCTAGAAGGTCTAGTTAGAACAGCAGAGGAAGCAGAGAAAACTACACCATACGATAGACTATCTCAAAAGTGAGAAGTGTAGACTGAACCAAGCAGTTACTGATCGCAATGGCACAATTGTATCGAATAGTGGAAGCACAGATGCAAAGATGGAGGGAACATTTCGAGGAAATTAGCAACGTAAGGGACACAGATGAAGACATCGAAATGTACCACAACAGCGCTATGCAAAATACATTGAACATAGCATGTAGCCCTCCCAGTTTAAATGAGATAAAAGAGCCAATAACGAAGTTGAAGAATAATAAAGTTTCAGGCGAAGATGGCTTACAAGCGAAAATCTTACTGGCGGACATTACAACTGCAGCTGAATTACTATGGCCTCATATCACATCAGCATGGGAAGAAGAAAGGCTGCCACCAACTTGGAGAAAGGCATCATTGTAAAACTACCTAAAAGTGGCGACTTGAAAGATTGCAATAACTGGAGAGGAATCACTCTGTATAACACCATATACAAGATACTAGCAGTCATAATACAGGGAAGGCTTCAGAGCAAACTCGAGAACATGTTGCGAGACGAATAGGTTCGCTTCCGGCCAAATAGAAACTGCGTAGACGAGGCCAACGCCATACGCATCATAATAGAACAGTCTCTAGAATGGCGTACACCTCTTTACCTACAGTTCGTCGACTTCAAGAAAGCCTTCGATACCATCAAAAGGAAAACATTGATAAGAAAAGGAGTACCCCAGAAAATAATCCGAATAATACGAGCAATGTACGAGAATGCAGAACTCTCGGTTCTTCACAACGGGAGCATCAGCCAACCATTCCATATTAACGCTGGAGTAAAGCAAGGATGTTCACTCTCACCTCTACTATTCACCATCGTATTCGATGAGATCATGAGCGAAGTCTGTTCACAAAGGAGAGGTATAACATGGAGTCTCTCACGACAACTCGAGGACCTGGATTATGCGGATGATATTTGCTTCTCTCACACTAGATCTCCAACATGTAGTAAAAATTAAATGACCTGGAAAAACTGGCTCGCAATGTTGGCCTTGAAAACATTATACTACTGGGCCGGCCAATAGAGTATGTAGATAGCTTCTGCTATCTTGGAAGCACACTGGCAACAAACGGCGCTGCAGAAATAGACGTTATCGACAGGCTCAACAAAGCAAGGTCGGCATTCGGACGATTACAGTCAGTATGGAGAAGCTCATACATATCCAAGCAAACCAAGCTTAGAATATTCAACACATGTGTAAAGTCAATTCTGTTGTACGGCAGTGAAACCTGGTTTGTGTCTAACACCATCACGCAAAAGCTACAGGTATTCACCAACAAGTGGCTTAGAATCATATGCAAGATATTCTGGCCTAGCACCATAAGCAACATAGATTAAGACAAATCATAGTAGTATTACAATGACGGCACTTGAGTGGAACTCTCAAGGATCAAGGAACGCGGTCGACCAAGAAGCACCTGGCGACTTACAATTATCCAAGAACTAAGGCAAAACAATCTTACATGTGAACAGGCAAAGACAACAGCTGCAAATCGTGTAAGATGGAAATGCTTTGTGGAAGCCCTATGCTCCCAAGAGGAGTAAAGGAAAAACAAAATTAACTGCCTAACTATTTCGTGCAATTGTTTTGTCGCATGCAAAATAGCGGTTTTGTTACTTTAACACACACTTTAGCTCTTACAAATTTGTTTTTGTTTCCTTCTTTTCTTTTCTTTTCTTAGTAAAAGGAGGATATTATCCTTATAAATTAATAAATCAAATTAAAATTCGAATGAACTTTTCTATGTTATGAAGGTATATGATAGTTAGTGAGTGCAAGCTCGTGCATATGTTTTGTCCAATACTTTACTTCTCCATATATTAAAAAAGCTTGTTTTTTTCTTAATGATTTTATTTATTTAGAAAATTAAATAGATTCCATAAGATTGCATAAATTTAATAATTTTGGTGGCATTTTAGCTGTTTTTTTCTGTCTTTTTTAACTTTCCTTTTAAATGAATTAAAATTTCAATTTTCTTCCAATATTATTTCATGCAATAGAATATGGTCATTTTTGGAACATAAACCGATTAGAAATTTTAATCTCTATTTGTACAATATGATCAAACATTAATTAAATTCATTAAAATGCAAAAGATACAACAACAACAAGAAAATGAAATAAGACTATTGAAGAAAAAAAGTCTTAAAAATCCACCCACTCATCCGCCTATACGTGCCAAATAGATGTTTTCAATCAATAAATTGAAAACGATTTTCATCAACCCACTTGCAGGCAAATCATCAAAAATAAAGACATTCAGCCATCGGCACTGTCCGTCTCTTTTGCACCTTCGGTTAAGCAAACAGCAGGAATAAACTAAAACCGTTACCAACCCCATCAGCAGTATTTCATTAACGTTAACGTTAACGTTAACGTTAACGTTGACGCTGACGCTGACGCTGACAACAATAGCATGCAGTCAGGCAGACAAAAACTGCCTGAAAAACCTGTACAAACTAAACTTGACAAAAACAATAAATCCCAACCAAAAAGCCAAAAGCAAACAATTCGCCCCGCTTCTCTAGTACTCGGTTATGTGGGTCTCTAGTCTGACTTTTCGTTTGTGTTTGCTGCAGTGTTGCCATCTTATGTGTAATTTTCGATTGAGTGTGTAGCCCGTACGTACATATTTAATTTGCTTCATGTGTAATTTGTGTGTAATTTTACTTGTTGTTCTACCATATTCTTTAATGGCTATACTTTGATCGATATGTATTGCAGTTGGGGACATTTTTCAATCGTTATTTCTTAATTCGGTATTTTTAATTTCATTTCCGCTTGTTCCGTTTATTGAAACATCTTCAACGTCTTCAAGATGTTTTCTAAAGGTATAAACAGTTGTTTCTCTTCATTTACTTGTTATTGGTTTCAAGTCAATGGCTCTACGGGTGATGTTATCTTATGTACTTTCCTCCTACTTCCTCCTTACGATTATGCTATCGATCAAGAGCATATACTTGGTGATTGTGCGGCACTGATAAAGTGTGATCTCAAAATGTTTAGTAGGTTTTTCTACTTCGTTCATTAAATTTTATTACAAAAATTCGTTTGTGTGAGAAATGTTCAAATCAGAAAAAATCTGTATTTCAATGGGAAAGTCAACAAACAGAATTTCTAAAATTGTGGGAAGAGTAGCCAGAGACAGTTCAACAACTGCCAATGTATCATAAAAGATGTACTGTTTGGTGCGGTTTGTCAGCCGGTGGTATCATTGAACCGTACTTCTTCGAAAACTATGAAAATTGCAGCGTTAGAGTTAATTGAACCCTAAAAGACAAGATTACAGCTGCCATTGGTTCCAGCTTTTCGGCCAGTATGAAAAGCTGGAAAAAGTATACAAAAATTGAAGTTTACTGATCAACCACATGAGCCGCAGTCGCGGGCAACATTTATATAAAATAATCCTTACGAATATAGTTATGACGATATGGTATGTCACCACTAATCAAATACAGTGTTGCCCATAAAGTTGTTTTCAATTATTGTTATTGGGAATGGCACTGCGTTAAGTCATATCTAATTATATAAATTTTCTCTTATCGGAGTGTCGAATGTCGAAAATTCTACACCACATTCACATTAATAATTTCCATAACGTTCCATGAAGGAACACAGAGACTTCTCTTAGTCAATGAACAGCTGCTCCCGATTGTAGGGGGGCTACAGTTTAACTCCGTTCGAGCCTACATCTGAATGGCAAATGCATCAGAGAAGTTTTCAATAGCAGTAAAACTCATAGCCAATGGCAAGAATTCGTTTTTAGCCCCAAATAAATATTTCATTCACTTTTGCAACTTTACTGTGTTTTTCTTTATTTTCAAAACTCAAAAGAAATAATTTTGTGTGTAAATTCAATGCCGATTGAGTGCAAGCCATTTATCTGTTGATGGCAGCACTGGTTTGATGTAAAAAGTCAAACATGAAATGAGAGTGTTTTCCCAACTAAACAGAGCGCCAAATGAGAGAGAGAATGCAAAATAAACCAAATGGAACGTAACAATTAAAAAAAAGAGTAGAAAGTAAATAGGGAACAACAACAATAAGTGATGAGGTTTCGAAATCCCATTATGATCGAATGCAGGAATGCCATATTTGCCGATTTTTTGTCTTAAAATTATCAAAATGCCGATTTGCTGATTTATGCTCCAAAGATGCCGGCAACTTTGTTTGCCAAAGCAAAATTTACAATTCTTAAGAATATTGAAATTCTTGCTACATATACTCGTAAAACCAAAATTTTTTTAACTCAACGCATAATCAACGGGCAAAGTAAAGTATAAATACTTAAAATGCAATAATCGGCCAATTAGTGACAACTTTTATATCCTCTGTAATCTAGGACAGACAGAAAGGCTCTTAGAATTGATTTTGATGAACTTCGTTCTGACTCTATGGAGTTCAATATTTCTAATAAAGTCACTTTAAGCCAGCATTGGCAACCCCCTGGGTAACACAATTGAGCTCACACAGGTTTTATTGGGTATTTTATTTAAAAAAAGTTTAAGTTTTTTTATATAACCAGTAAAACAAATTTAATTTAAAGGTCTTCACAATACATTTACAAAAAGTAAAAATAAGTCATGTATTGGGTGTACAAAGTAATTAATTTTTTAGCTCCAAAAATAGTGTTTTTTTTTTAGATAATGAATTCAAAAGTAAATGAAAATATTGTCCATCACTGCTAACAACCTCTCAGATAATTGACGAATCTCGTTTCGAAAAAACATCTCGTCTATTGAGGTGATCCAATTTTGCAGCCAATTTTCGATTTCTTCGAAAGAAGTGAAGTGAAGTGATTTCTTCCGTCGAAACAACAAGTAGTAAGAAACAACAATGTACGGAGAATAGGGCGGATACCGTAAGATATAGAGCTGCATAACAATCGAAGTACTATCGATAGTATCGATAGTTTTGTTTTTGGCTGACCATCGTTGGTTTTTTTTTTCACTATCAATACTATCGTCAAATTCTATAAGTAAATACGGAGGCCACTAAAGGTAGTCAAAGTCGCACTTGCAAAAATTTGTTCGATGCAGTTTGTCAGCCGTATAGTTACATAGCGACACAGTTCAACAGTCTCTTAAATTTTTATTTATTAAACTGAAATAAAGTATGAATTGTAACTAAAATATGCTCGTACGTTTTGCATTTAACTTGAACAACTTATCTTCATTTCGTCAGACCATAGCATGTTGTTCTACCTATTACGGTGCAGGTGTTCTTCCGCTTGCTGAGACATGATCCATTTTGAGGACTCTTACCCATAAGTCTAGCTTCCATTAGGGTTTTTCTTTTTGTACGACTTGAAACAGGATAATAAAATAATTTTTGAGGCTTTTTGATGACTTGAAGGGATTAATGTTTGAAGTACCAATTAAAAGTTTATCAAAACTGACAGTTGTTCCACGCTTTCTTCCCATAGTCTCTGCGGTTTTCTTTCACTGGATCGCATTAATTACTTTAGTTTTGAAGCACTTTACGTTGCAAATGTCAACTTTGGCATTACTTTAACAATAAATGGCTGAAGGAACTAGCTGCTGCGATACGTTTTCACTAACTAACATCTAAAGTTTGACAATTGTGCAAAGTCTTACGTTGTACGTTGTTTTCACTAACTCAGCCTTTAAAAGCATTCGATAGTTTCGATAGTTTCGATAGTTTGCAAAAACTCTATCGAGCCGAATATCGATAGTTTTACAGCTCTAGTAAGATATAGCATTTGATCGTTTCAAAAATTTGTTTCGCAACTTTTGTGAGGCGAAGTCTAGCATCCTTATATTCCGGTCATTTTTCTCATAACTCATGGTACAAACAAAGTAATTGCAGTGTGTACCGTGGTTTTAGTAGGTTTAAAAAACAGGTTTTACCTGCTTAAAGCTGTCGACTTATTTGATGGACTCCGCTAAACAATTAATTCCAAAAATGTTCAATTACATACTTATATTTCTGAGTTCAACGTGGGTAATAAGTTTGTAAAACGACAGCTTTATTAAACCTGACGTGTGTTAGAGACCGTTATTTTAATAGATTTAGCTGTTGTTGGCTATACCCAATTTCCCTTCACTTTGAGTTAAATTTTTTTCTCCTTAAATAGCAAATGATAAGCAAGTGTGATCATGTGATTGTTAGCACAATAAAATGCAAATTGTTTGTAAAAACGTTTATTTTATTTTTTATTTTTATTTTTATTTTTATACTATTTTATATGTTATAAACAATGTTGCATTGTTCTATTTTGCTAGTTTTTTCTAATAAAAATATCATTTATCGTATTTAATATGGAAAATTTTAATTCGCCGATTTTTTGCCGATTTTTTAAATCGAAGTGCCGATAATGTAGATTTTTAATCAAAACTATCTGGCACCCCTAGTCGGATGTTCAAAAGTAGGGTTACCGTAGTTCAATATTTTAATATTATTTGAATATTTGATTTAAGTGCTTTGTTTCGAATGTTTTTTTTACGATTTATTAAATGTACGAGTACGTTGTATGTAAATCCTAAATGTTTTGTAAGAGAATTCATTTTTCTGTATACTCATAGCTTAGACTTTATGGTAAAGAATATGTTAATAATGAGATGGCGCCTCGGCAGGCTACTGGTTGCGTGCTAGTCTGTCAGCGCGCGGTTATTGATTTCGGTTACACCAGAGGCTCTATTGTTATAATTTAAAATGAATAAATCTCTAAGATTCTTCAAACAAAGTTACATTTTGTAGAATTCATGCTGTTGATATTCGGACTTACATTATCTAAAAATAAATTATAAGTTTTGAGTCCTACCAAAAATGAAGCATAATGTTTTGGATTATAAGTATAAGATACCATACGATAGCAGTATGCCCTAGCTGGTGTTGATGACAGGTAACAATAATTTAATTTTTGGCATCGTTTTAGATTTATTAATTAAAATGTAAATATTTTTTATTCTAATTGATAAATTTATTGGTTTTTTTTGCCAATAAGGTGTGCTTCAAAATGATAAGGTCACCTTAAAATTTGCTCAATTCATCCAAACTATAAAATGTTACGTATGGTCACCCTATTCAATAAAATTCCACGTTCAAATAAGTGAATAATAAACCGGTTTGGCTTATAGAGATGTACCGTTATGTTATGTTTATTTAAATTTATGTAAATAAGTGTAAAATTCAGTGCGTCAAAATGATAAGGTCAGTGATTAATAAGCAATTATTCTAATCAGAAGGTATCCAAACTCGATGTACTTGTGAATGAACTAAAGCAATTCGCTAAACCCTAAAATCACGTTTCATCTAAATGCCACTTGATCTTCAGTGGCGCCTTAACTAGTAAGATGTTTTCATTCTTATAATTCATATGCGATTTGTGCAATAAATTTTTAATATTCACATTAACAAAAACAAAAAAAAACAAAACCGGTTTTGAAACTAGTTGTGGATGTCACGGCTACGACTCGAAAGGCTAAAATGACATATACTTGATTTCGAAACAATTTGAAAACGCTAATTTGCTTTGAAGAATAGCCCTCTGACAAATTGGGAATCATTTTAGAGGAAATAATTTGGCACAAAGATGGCTCAACACCGACTTTCTTAAGACTTTATTGGTTCTTGCTGTATCCACATTGTATGATATAAGCTAAGGCATTCGAAACGAAACAGGTAGTTGTCACAAAATGGACAATACGGCAGCTAAGACAAAATTCCCATCCACTATATTCCACATACATTGTTTTGTGATGGCACCTAAAGTTTTGTGTCTGCTCGCACGATTCGATAGCATTTCAGATGCCTATGTATTTGCATCAGCCCTGTGCTTGAGTTCAGCCTTTCGGTGGTATACGTAGTGGTTGAGGCTTAAACCTAAATAGCAGACTATTGATATAATTTTAATCACCTTTGGGGAAAATCAGAAAGGATCATAAGACGTTAATACCCTAAATAGAAAGAAAAAAATATTTACACATGAATTTGATACTTATTTCAGTAGCCATTTATTGAATCAATTTAAAATTTCGAATAATTTTTCAATTTCGTTTAAAAGGTAACTACAGTTTCATACGAGTCATTAAAACAAATAATTAAAGACTGGCAACTCTAATTAGAGAGACTGAACAAATTTGAATAACTAATACTATAAAACAACAACAAATGCATACACACATATGACCAATGAAAACAGAGAGATGGTCATTTGTTTTCTAGCCACCCAATTAATATTTTGCATAGGACAACAATAAGAGTACGAACTGTTCCAAAGTCATTTGCTTTAGCAACAGCAACAAATAACATTAATTGAAAAGGGGAGTCCCATTGTTTAGAATTAGAGGAAACAGGTAAATAATGAAAAGGAATCCTTAATTTGTTTACATTCTGTGGTGGGAGAAAAATATCATTCTCACAACAAAAAGTTGTTGAGTAAAAGAGAAATTATGCCAACAGTTGTTATTGTTATTGTTTTCTTAATACATTCAATGAAAACACTCTATTAATACACACACACACACACACACACACGATTTTTTTTCGTTGAGTCAAGAGAAAGGCGGGAATTCCGTAGGAAGTGGTGAGAAAGTAAAACGAACATTTAGCTTATGTTCGTAAAACATGAGTGGCCACCATGTTTAGTTAGGCACCTTTATATATACTTTTTATATATGTGTGCACAACTATTTAAGGGAGCACAATAACAAAATCTCTCTCTCTCTCTCTCATTCTTGCTTATAGTATGGATTCCAACTTCCGAATTTCAAATAGAATCAACACTAATCCCTTGAGAAGGAGAGAATATTTGTGTTTTTATATGTTGGTGGTGAAATTGTGCTATAAAAACAACAACATTCAAAACACAAACACGCACACCCAACCACTTACACAATCCGTCGAGCAGCTCTGCCATTTGTGTAAAGTGCGTTCAACAGCAGAGTGTGTATGTGCATTAGTATTGGTTGTTTTTAGTTGATTTGTGTACTTGTGCTTATTACAAAAGTGCGGGTGCTGGTGAACATTTTCATGCAATCGTACTGACTCATAACGTATGTTATTTCAGTCACAGTTTCAGTATCTGACGTGTTACTTAAGTGAACGCATCGTTCTGCAAAAATAATAATAATAAAGAAACAAAAAAAAAAAAAAACAAAATAAATAAATAACACACACACACACACACAATTAAAAACGTGAATATTTAAAGAAGAAGAAAAATTTTATATATTAAATAATAATAATAAATAAATACTTAAAGAGGAATTCAGTGAAGAAAAACTACAAAAAAAAAAGAAAAGAAAGGAAAAATATTATCAAAATAAAGAAAATTTTAAGAGAAAAATAATTATTTTTTATACAAAAAAATAAAATAAATCGCAAATGTTTAATTAGAGCAAAGAGTATAAAACAAAAAAAAAAAAAAAAACAAAAAAAACCGTAAACAAATGATTCCAATTTTATAATAAAATCAATAAAAAGAATAAAAGAAAGAATAAGAATTAAGTGAGTGAGTGAGTGCACGCGTGAAAGAATATATTGTTTGAAAAATGCATACTCTGTTCACCGACCAAAATTCTTTTTCACGCCACTACGCGCAGACCGCCGGTTATCCGGCTTCAGCTGCCACAGCCGCCGGTGCCATGACCACAGCTTCTGCAGCAGCCGCAGCACATTATGCTTATGACCAGTATTCACGCTATTCCTATCCAGCTTCTGCTTATGGCCTTGGTGCTCCCCATCAGAATAAGGAAATCGTTAAGCCTCCCTATTCGTACATTGCTCTCATTGCCATGGCTATACAGAATTCCAGCGATAAAAAAGTAACCCTGAATGGAATTTATCAGTATATAATGGAACGTTTTCCCTACTATAGGGACAACAAGCAAGGCTGGCAGAACTCCATACGCCACAATCTCAGTTTGAATGAGTGTTTCGTGAAAGTGGCACGAGATGATAAAAAGCCGGGTA
This sequence comes from Wohlfahrtia magnifica, assembly GCA_023159175.1. Classification (NCBI taxonomy): domain Eukaryota; kingdom Metazoa; phylum Arthropoda; class Insecta; order Diptera; family Sarcophagidae; genus Wohlfahrtia; species Wohlfahrtia magnifica. The sequence goes on along the minus strand of JAKWBJ010000216.1, from coordinate 1,599,829 downwards.
AGGGCTCATACTGGACTTTGGATCCCGATTCCTATAATATGTTCGATAATGGCTCTTTTCTGCGGAGACGTCGACGTTTCAAGAAAAAAGATGTCATGCGTGAAAAGGAGGAGGCCATGAAACGTCAGGCCATGATGAATGAGAAATTGGCCGAAATGAAGCCTTTGAAGCTAATGACCGCAAATGGCAGTATTATTGATGCTAAGCACATGGCCCATGCCCATCACTTTAAAAAAGAGCCCTTAAGCATGGATTTAGGTTGTTTAGGTGGCAAGGATTCTATGGCTGCTGGCCTTAGCACTGCTGCCATGCTGAATTCGTGTCATGATAGTTTAGCTCAAATGAATCATTTAACTGCTGGCGCTGTGGATCATCCCGGTTTTACCGTCGACTCGTTAATGAATGTTTATAATCCTCGTTTGCATCATACGGCCTATCCGTACCATCATGCTCTCAACGAAGAAAATCTTAGTGTAGCTGCCTCTACACAAATGCATGCTCATCATGCAGCAGCAGCCCATCATGCCCAACAGCTAAGGCATCATCACCACCATCATCATGTGGCCAGTCATGCCCATCCCCTAACCCCGGGTGCAGCCAGTCATAACGGTGTTCAATTAGGCGGCATAAGTTCGGGAACAACTACCACCTCTTCCGGCAACTCACCCACTACAATCACAACACCCCATGGTCCGGCTCATGGCGGCTGGTATACCCCTGAAACTCCACCCTCGGAACCCATTAATAATTCTATCAGTAGCCACAACAACAATAATACACCCACCAATTCCAATACGAATACCAACAACAATAACAACAATCATCACAACAACAACAACAATACAAATAATCATCCGTCATCAGTTGTAGTGAATAGCAGTAGTCCTTCATCGGTAGTGGCTGGTCACACGTCGTTAGGTTTCCGTGACATGATATTCGAACAGAATCAAGCCTGTCAAATGGACACTGGTAGTCCTACGGGCAGTCTACAATCGGCCAGTCCGCCAGCACCAAATGTCTCAGCAACAGTATCATCAAATGCTGCCGCCGCTGCTCTCATAACGTCTCATCATCATCACCATCATCATCACTTGAGCGGGAACTTAAGCAACTTAAGCAATCTTAGCAATTTATCACACTACAGATCTCATGTTGGTCACTATCAAGATTATGGCATCAAATATGGCGTTTAAAGTTAACTAAATAAATTGAACATAACAACAATAACAACAACAACAACAGCATCCATCACATGTGTAAATAGTAGAAGAACTTTAAATAATAAATAGTGTCTTTGTAAATAAATTTTTACTTTTTATTTTCGATTCCAATTAATCGAATCTCTTCTAAGCATTTAAAATTCTCATCTAGTTAAGCCTAAAAAAACTATAAAAGAACATTAGTCAATACTCTCTCTCTCTCTCTATCTCTCTCTCTCCCTGCCTCTCACAGTCTACGAAAATTTCAGTGTTGAAAGATAATTTTCAATAAAAATATTTCGAAAGATATTTTTCAATTGCAAGTTAAAAAATAAAAAATAAAAAAAATCATTAATTATTTTTATTATTATCATTACTATTATTATTAGAATATTATTATTGATTTTGTTTTTGTTTATTTATTATTTTTAATCTTTTTTTTTAAAGAAATTTTAATACATAAAAGCCTGAACATTAAAATGAAAAAATAAAATTTTTATTACAAGAATATGCAGAAAAAATTGAACTTAATTTGAATAAAAATTGAAAAGAAACCAGTGTGACCATATTAGCTTTTTTCAAGTTAAATTTAGCTTTTTTTCTATTCGATTTAGCTGCGAAATTTTCCATTTAGCTTTTGGCTTTTTTCAAAAATTTAGCTTTTTTTAGCCTCTTCGGACATTTTCACAAAAAAAAGTAAAATAGAGCAAAAATACAACAAACATTGTGAAGTCTGTTATCATCAACAAAATTGTATTGTGGCATCACAGAAATTCGTATTCTTTTTCATATGAGTTTGACAGAAAAGTTGCAAATATTGCTTTTTGCTGCCGTTCCTTTTTTGATACAGAAATCAATTAAAAGAAGAAAAAAGTTAATACCAAGGAAGGGTTTTGTGTTTATCTCTTGAAATGTTGCCTTTTGAAAGTCCTTGATATTTTTCTTCATTTTAAACGATGTTTAGCGACAAGAAACAGAAGAAGTGCAACAATTTCTTGTCAGAAAAGTGAATGTCATAAGCAAATAAACAAGAAATTAATTTCATTATAAAGGGTCCGCCATCTAACGTTTTTTTTTTAACTAGTGCTTATTTCGTGAATGGGAACACTTAGCTCATGTCTGATTTGACAGATAATTAGTTTTTTCCTTCCGCTGAACGAATATACGGAAGATGCGAAATTGTCGCATTTGGGGCACAGAAAACCCGCACGCATACATTGAAAAGCCGATACACCCAAGACGAGTCACTGTTTGGTGCGGATTTTGGTCCAGAGGCATAATTGGGCCATTTTTCTTCGAAAATGAGCAAGAAGTGGCCGTCACAGTCAATGGCGATCGTTATCGGGCCATGTTGAACGAATTTTTGTTCACAAAAATTGAAGAGGAGAATATTAGCAGCATTTGGTTTCAACAGGATGGCGCTACGTGCCACACAGCCGAAGCTACACTCAATGTTTTGCGCCCTGTTTTTGGAGATCGCATTATCAGCCGCAGAGCTGATGTCGTTTGGCCACCTCGGAGCTGCGATTTGACACCGTTGGACTATTATTTGTGGGGTGCCGTCAAAGATAAGTGTTACGCCAACAAGCCGGAGACAATTGAAGATTTAAAGGACAATATTCGTGAAGCCATTGGTGAAATACAGCTGCACACACTCGACAATGTGCTTAAAAATTGGACCGATCGTGTAGGCTACTGCATGGCCAACCAAGGCAGCCGTTGGAATGAAATTATTTTCCATTATTAACCGGAAGCATTGTACTTTCAAATAAAAAAAGAAATTTGAGAAAATATTCAGTAGTTTCTTTTATAGCATTTAAAAAAAAAGATTTATTTGGCGGACCCTTTAGATTTGTTTCTTTTAATGTCTCAAAAAGCTTTACTACCTTAGTAATGAAATTTACTTTTTTTCTGGTTTTTTTTTTCTCTACCACTGTGAACTTAGTCGTATAAAATTTTTCCCATAAATCGAATAAAAATACTTCGATTTACATTTCTGGTTAATGGAGTTTTTCAAATCATCGCTAATGTAACTAACGTTAGTTTATTACAATACCAATGGACATTTTTGATTTGCCGAAAATTAGCTGGGAACTTTCAATTCATGCACCCTTCAGACCGGGTTCTACCTTTATTCAGATTCTGCATAACTCTCACAAATATAAGATAACTCTTATTAGCCAATGGCTAATAATAAAATTGACTCAATAAAATCAAAATTTACCAACAATTTGTCTACAACTTTATTTAAAACTATCTTCACTCATCCGGTGTTGCCCGAGGTTAACATTCTCCTTTATTCCGATCCTATCAGTTTTTGGGCCACCTATTTGTTTTTGTTTTTATAGGGCAAATGCAGAGACGTTTGATGTAGATGATGACCGTTGACAATAAAAAATTGCTTTTTAATGAAAAAAATAAGTGTCATTTCAGACGAAAGGCTACTTGTTTAGTGTCTGGTCTCCGGTGTCTAATAGAAAATAAAAAAATAAAAAACATCCACTACTGCATTTTTGTAAGTTGGATGTATTTGTACTTCTAATTTCAACAAAATCGGTTCAGTCCTTTACGCGTTGTTGGTTCGTAAACGAACCGAATAAACAAAACTATTTCTTAGTTTTATTCGCATACTTTTAGGTTTGCCAATTTAATAAATTTTTAATATTAAGTGACAACTCATATGACTTATTTGACCCGTTTTCCTATTTCGTTGGCTGGATCTTCTTCTGTCTTGAAAATTTCAACAAAATCGGTTCAGTCATATACGAGTGATTATGCACATTTATTCCATTTGTTTTCTTATCGAAATTCGTTCAATTAATAGTTTGACTTTTATGCTGATCAAATGGGTTTATAAGTGATATCTAGTTTATCACCTAAGCAATTGTGTTCACTTTGGATTTAAAGAAAACAATTCATGTACTGCCATGTTAACCTCATCTAATAGCAAACTTAAAAAAAAAAATATGTGAAGAAAACAATTTAAAATTTTAGCTTATTTTGTTTAGACGAAAACAAATTTTTTTTAGCGTTTTTTTGAACGCGATTTAGCTTTATGTCATTTTAAAATGTGGTCACACTGAAAGGAACACGTTAATGGCAGGAAGTTATTATTATTCTTCTGGCATTTTGACCATAATCTGATGAGAATTTAATAAGAGGCAAGTGGTTATTGAAATCGGCACACATTCTTCGGAATGGATCATAAGTATTGCAGCTTAAAGGGAATGTAATATCCCGTCGGTTGTGTTGGAATTATGAATTCTAACTTACTAAGCAGGACCTCGGAATCAATAATATCTACACAATTTCGTAAGTGCAAAGTGGCTTTAGAGTGATAATAAAAACATATTCGGTTTCTTGAGACCGGTCGGGTTTTTAACACATATATTTCAATAAAAAAAATACCTTATAAATCATAAGCAAAAGCAAATACTTACAATACATAAAATTACTTCACGGTAACATTTTGGTACTGCTTACTCCATCTCTAAGGGAATTGGGGGACAGACTTGGCTATCCGCGCACATCAAGGCCTTCTTCCCTGGTAGGATTTCTACAAGTTCTGGTGTTACGGTTTTCACAGATGGTTTCATGATGCCATTCGGTGTGAGGGCTGGTATTTCTCCGAGCTTGCGGACTTTGCGAAATCCTTTATACTACCGGTGGTCTCTAGCATTTTTCAGGCGAAGGTTTTTGCGATTATGCAGGCTTGTAGCATGCTGAGATATCGAGGGTCTGTGGGAAGGATCTGAATTTTCTTTAATAATCAGTTTGCTATCAGGGACCTGGTGTCGCCTAGCAGCAACTCGGCTTAGTGTTCTTCAATGCAAAGGCAAGATAAAGCATTTCAGTCGTACATGTAACATTTGGTAATGAAAAGGCTGATGAAGTTGCTAAGAGAGTCTCGATGGATGTGGAATCTATCACCTCCTACTCTGACATTTATAATTACTTTCGTGAGAGGGTACAGAACAGGTGGAATTTTCTCTCCTCCTGTGCAAACATATTGGTGTTGGAAAATCTTCTGTAGCAATTTGTCAGTAGATGGCTCTAAAATGTAATACTATCATCACTATCTATATACAGTGGTGGACCTTGGGTTAGCACATTTCATGTATGCTGCGTTGAAGAGCGTATATTGTTTTCTAGGAATCAAAGTGTTGTCTATGGTGTGCTCAGTATGTACCGTAACTTATTTTTAAGTTTAATTTACTGAAAAAAATGTGTAATCTGTACAGCATATCTGGACAGCATATTTAGCATATTTAGTATATTTTACAAATTTCGTTATTCTTCACAAATTTTTTGTTTCAAATCTTATCTCGATAAATTTTAATGAAAACCCATAAAACAATAAATAGAAATGGCTCAAGGTAAATGGTGCACAAAGGCATAGTGTGCAGCGTATCCATAACTTTGAATTTTTTATAATCAAATCTCAATAAAAAAGGTAACCAAAATATAAACAAAATTTAAAATTTAATGTTACATAATGTATAATAATACAAAAAAAAACATTAAAATATCATTTTATATATGGAATTTCTAGCAGTATTGACTGAATATAGGCTGGTCAAAAAAAACTTGGTACAATAATTGATGAGGCATATTCTCATATTTGTTCTAAACATTTTAACTACATATGTATTAACAAACTTCGCACAATAGAAAATATCGTTCTATCATATGTTTAGATATCGATAATTTTAGCTCAATAACCATTACTAACATACTTGTATATCTTAATGAATCGCTAAATACCAGAAGATTTGATTGCTTGTCAAAGTTTATTCTGAATATGTTCCACCGATCTCAACGTGCGAGAGATTATTTATGCAGTTCAGAAGTAATGAATTGTCAAAAGCAAAGTTTGCCAAAAATCCCGTTTTTTAAGTGATATACTCAATAAGAACCTGGGTAATAAGCGTTAAAAAGAAAAAATCATTATCTTTCTTTATTTTTCACTTCGAGAAAAAAGTAAACAAAATGGTAAAAAAGTACACATCTATACATCAAAGAAAAAATAACAAATTTTGGTTAAAAATAGCCAGAACGGCAACACTGATAGTGTGAAGTTTTTGATCAAATAAGCTCGAGAGGAATCATCGTTTGTGACATTGTTTCCCTATTAAGCTGCTACAACGTATTAGTTCATATTCAAGCCCATGGGACATACAAATTTATTATACAGTGTGCTAGGCCTAACGGGTCCGACATCTAACGTTTTTTTTTCAACTGGTGCTTATTTCGTGAATGGTAACATTTAGCTCATGTCTGATTTGGCAGATAATTAGTTTTATCCTTCCGCTGAACGAATATGGTTGTGTATACGCTTTTTTCGCTTCGCTAAGTGGACTTACAGAAGATGCCGATTTTGCCAAAAAATTCATCTTTTCAGATGAAGCTCATTTTGATCTTGGCGGGTATGAAACAAGCAAAATTTCGCATTTGGTGCAGAGAAAACCCGCATTGAAAAGCCGATGCACCCAGGACGAGTCACTGTTTGATGCGGATTTTGGTCCAGAGGCATAATTGGGCCATTTTTCTACGAAAATGAGCAAAGAGTGGCCGTTACAGTCAATGACGATCGTTATCGAGCCATGTTGAATGAATTTTTATTCACAAAAATTGAAGAGGAGGATATTAGCAGCATTTGGTTTCAACAGGACGGCGCTACGTGCCTGTTTTCAAAAAAAAAAAAAAAAAATTATTTGGGGACCCTTTCGAAAAATAACTCGTAATAAGGATTCCTTTATTTCTAGAGACTCAGTTGCAGGCCCTTTTAAATCCTCAACTCAAATTCAAAAGGAATTCTCAACAAAATTTGGTATTCACGTTTACTCGCGAACAATTAGAAGAAAGAAAAATGGGATAAAAATTGCTTTGATGCATCGTAGAATATAAGGCATACTTATAAAGAAATTACTTGAAGTCCCCAATTTTATTTTGCTTGAGCGTACAGTAAAGTAACCGCTCTTTTGGAAAAATGTCTTCTGGAGTGACAAATCAAACTTTTTTCAATTTGAATCTGATGCTAAATGTTATATATGGCGTTCTTCAAGCATGCAACACAATCCCACTTACACAACAATGACTGTAAAGCATGGTGCCGGAAACGTGTTGATTCACGTGCAATGAAGTGTTGCTAAGAGCAAAATGGAAACGACATTTTTAATTGGCCAGTTCAATCACCAGATCATATGGAATGATGTAGAGCAACACATTATGGCTCTTAAACCTAAAATCTTTAGTGATTATAAATCAGAAACAGAAATCTGCCAGAAATGATAAGCAATACCAAAGGAACATTGCGTGGGATTAATGCACAATTTGCCAAGGAGATGTGAAGATGTTATTAAGAAAACGGGTTATCCTATCCAGTACTTAGTTTTAAATAAAATAAATAAGTACTTTTGTTTGCTTTTCTTGCTGAAAATAATCTTTTTTAATTTGTGATAAATCACGGTTCAGTTTTTTTCTTTTGGGGTTTTATTCTATTCCAACATAAAATATACGAATTGAAATGAACAAAACTAAAGTAAGCTAATGCTACGTATACCTTGGTCCACGAGTGATACATTATAACATAAAAATGATTGAAATAATAAACATGTAAAAAAAATTTTGAATCCAAAACGTACACATTGGTAATATGCTAACCCAGTGTCCACCACTGTGTATAAAAATAAGTTATCCTGTGTTCGTCATTTTATAACTCGAGAACCAATACATGCGTTGGAAAGGTGTACTTCACTGATGTCTTTTGTTGAACTGGACGGCCCATATAAAATTTTTATTTATATGTTTATATCTTTAAAACGGCAATTGTAAGAGGTTCTTAATTTGACCTAAATAACTTTGTGGTCAATACAAATCATCAGTAAAAAAATTGTCCGACTTGGTTAAGTGAGAGTGGCACCTCCCATACAAAGTAAATACATATTTTTGTGTAACTTTGCAGCTTACAGCAACAGACGAAATATGGGCGAAATTTAATAAGTGGGTGCGGTACCTCCCATACAAAGTAAATATTGATTTTTGTATATCACGAGAACGGTTAGAATGGCAGCTTCTCAACTTTGTCTATATGACTTGGTAGCCAATACACAAAGGCTAACAGCAACGCGGGAAGGGTTAGTCTAATAGCTTATATAGTTGGTCCGAATAATTACGGGTGACTAAAAGTAGTACGTTAATAATGTGCGAAAAAAGTTATTAATGCAGCAAGGTGAAGCTTCGTAGACGGTGGCAAAGTCACGATTGAAGCCAAGAAAGGTAATGCTGTGTATGTATATGGCGGGATTGGAAAGGAATTCAACTGAAACATCCAGAAAAGGTTTTGTATTTGTTCAATTCAATGCTAGACCACACATATCTTTGGCAGCAACTGAGAAAGCCTGGCTGGGAAGTTTGGATGCGTTCATAATATAGCCCAAATCTTGCAGATTCAGATTATCATGCGTTTCGATCTCTTCAGAACTGTCTTAAGTGTGTAAATATAAATTTCGTCAAGCCCTGAAAAACGAAAACGGATCAGTTTTTCGCTCAGAAGTTCTACACTGATGGTGAAAAGCTAACACTTTACATCATGTGTTCACTAAAAATAAAATCTGCCTTTAAAGAGCATGGGACTGTTTCATTTTATTAATGGAACAGTAAGCCTGAAAAAATATTTGAACTTATTAATTGAGTACTCCATTCTATCAGTAGCACAGGCTAATGGCTGGATTATGATAACATTTATATGGATGCGAAAGTTCAAACCTTATAGTGATATACTCGTACATACATTTGTAATATCATATTAAACATAAAAGTTTTTCTGCTTCTACTGAAAATATTAATACTTTGAGTTTGTTTGACCTGAGACTTGCAATAAGCGATAGTTCGCTATTAGCGAAGAGTTTTCGAAACAAAAATACATGCTAAATAACCGTAAAGGCTTTTGCTTTAGTCATCACTGAAACAGCGGCGAATGAACATGCGTAGCGGGTATATGTTGATGAAGATATCAGAAGCGCGAGAAAAAATTGCTTTTTTTCTTTGTTTATTATATTTATTTACATAAAATATATATGCACATACATCCCTGATCTAATGAAGTGTAATGGTTTTTGAAAAATATCAAAAAACAAAGAGAGCCGTAGGTCTGCATTACATCTGCGTATTACATATTGAGTTAACATAACGTTCTCTTCTATACAAAATTTTATATGTCGTACGACTTGTATTACCGCGTAAACCCCCTTAACACAACTATATTTTTGCTTTTGAAGAGCATGGACTCGAACTATTGAGTGATGTCGTTAAAGTTATTCGCTTTAGATTTTACTAAAGGTTTGCTGTTTATATCACAGCCAGACCTTCGAAATCGAAAAATTTACTGCCACAAACACATTTCGCTTTCAATAGTGGTCGTTTTCGAATGTTGTATCAGAAAAATGTTTGTTTAGCTTTCGAAGGTGATATTATTATCGAATGCCGTGGTCAACGGGATAGTTTGAAAGAAGAATATGAGTGTGATCCGAATATTTACATATTTTTCTCATGTATCACTTAAAAAATCTAGTCGTCTCTTTAGGAGCTAAGTTGACATAAATAGGCAGACATTGATAAAATGTTGTGCCATTAAACTCTACACTAGTTACGGCAGTTCTGTTCATAACACTACTAATTTATAGTTCAACACAATTTGTTTCTTTTCTGTTTTGGATCACACCTCTTTTTATTTATTACTTTTAAAGCAGAGTTAATTTCATTTTCATTTAAAGAATTATGACAACAGCTTTTACGACTTAATCTTCTATTAATTTTGATAATTTATGTCGCCAGATTTTATAGAATCAACAAAAGATAAAAAGAAATAAAATATTATTTAACATCCAAATGTTTACAGTTTTGTGCTTTTTATATAATATTATACTACAGTAGAAACTCGTTTATCGAACATAATGAAAACCAGATTTTGTGCACGTTTGGAGAATGTTGCATGCAAGTTATATCGGTTACACAAGTGGAAATCATAATAAAAGAAAAAATATATTTTTAATATCAATGAAACGGGCTTTGTTGGGTAGAATATTTGATGACATTAATGTTTATGTATAATATCGACGCGACTGGCGCGTACAAGGCGCAGTCTCAAACACCTGTTTTTACAAACTTTCCACAGCATATGCGGCAGTATTTCGCCAATAACTCTTCGAATGCTATTTTTCATTTATCGACGTTGACAAAATAATGCAATGGGGTAAAATCACACAATGTTGGTGGCCAATTAATTGGATCAGTCCGTGAAATTACTCTCTCACATGTCATTGAGGTACGAAACAATTTCTAATCATGTGCCTATACCGCTCACCAATTACAGTAACACTCTGAACATCATCGTTTTTGAAGATATATGAATCAACAGCCCATAGCGCACCAAACATTAATTTTTAGTGGATCCTCACTCCAAATGCGACATATCTGCTTATTTACGTTACGTTGCTCTGGTGTTAGTTTATCCAAAATGAAATGTCAAAACAAACTAAACAAAAAGCAATTATCAGCTGTTAAATCGGTTTTCAAATGAAGCAGTGCTAGCAACTCAAAGTTATGAACCTCTCAAAAATAAAAAATAAAACAAAACAAAAACAAAAAACACCAGATATATAGAAGGCATATAAGCCATTTACTTTGTAAATCGGAAAGTAAATTTAAAAAAAAAATAATAATAATGCAGATAATGGAATTTGTAAACGAGTATTACTACTAGGGGTGCCAATTGGGAACACCGGATCAACTCTCGAATACCGGGATTTTTTAAAACTTGTCCCGGGATTTTCAAATACCGGTTTTCTAATAATTCGGAAAGTAGCGATTAAAAGAAACCGGTTTTCGTTTAATAATTATTCAATAACCTTCTTCTGTCACGTCGTTTTAACAAATCTCATAAAAACTATGCCAAAACGGTGTGTGGAGGCTATAAAAATGAAAGTTTATTACGAAAAGTACTGAAAGTTGCTTAAGTCTCGAACACCTATTCAAATAGCTAATTTCGTTTTTGTTGTTGTATTACTTGGTAGAAAACTGATTTAAGGGTTCGTTATTACGGTTATAATTTAGGTGCCTAAGATAACAAGAATTAAATGTTTTACTTGAATAAATCCATTAGTAATATACGAATCCTTAATTGCTTAGGTTTGCACTGTATGTGAATTTATGCATCACGTGTGTGTCACTGTGGTATGTTAGGTAAGACATCCACCTTCCAACCAAGAACTCGCCGGTTCAATCCCAGGCCATACCATCTGATAATTTTCAACAGAATTATTTTACGCTTTTGTGTTATTTTATTTTTTGTTGCTTTTTTATTTTTATTATTTTTTTATTTTGTACACATATAACTGTGATAAACATAAAATAAATGAAATTTTTAATAAAAAAGATTTTTTTAAATTTTTTTGTAAGTAAGAGAAAGTCCCGAAATCTCGGGATTTTTTGGGATTTTTGGATCCCGGATTATCCCGAAATATCCCGGGATTACATGATCGGAATTTTGAAAATCAATCCCGTTTAGCATCCCCAATTACTACCATTGAAAACTTCTCTAATGCATTTGCAGTTCAGAGTCGGTGTTAAACTGTAGGTTCTTTTTAATGAGTCTAAAAATAATAGAAAATATTTATACTTATGAATGTTTCTAAATTTCGTGTTGTGCATCCTTTTAAATATCTCAAAAAAACATAGGCTTGGACCACTTTTAGAATAAACAGCTCATATCTTTAATCGTACATACATATATTTCGACTTATACAGGGTGGGCAAGTTTTGGGATTGGAAGTAAATTGGCTGTCAAATGATGAAATGTCAAGAATTGATCTGTCAACCTCTGACACTTATTTAGTAAAAAATTGGGAAATTTTAACTATGGAACCCTATACTCTGGAACAACGAATTTTAATTGTGAAAATTTACTATCAACATGGTGAAAGTTTTACTGTATCAGCCTTTGCACGTATTCAAGCTCATTCTGAGACCGCTGTGCATAATTTAATCGTTAAATTTGAGGCTCACGGCACTATTGCTGACAACAGATCAAAACAATACGCTCGTAGTGGCCGTAGTGCTGCAAACATAGCCGCTGTACAATAAAGTGTGGAGAATAAGTCTGGAACATCAACAATTGGGTATAACCAGAGGAACTTTGCGCAACGTTTTGCAAAAAGATCTTAATCCTAACGCTTATAAAGTTCAACTCGTTTCAGAAACAGTTTGTGGTTAGGCGGCGTCATAGGCCCGTATTTTGGAAAATAAGCAAGGAAACGCCATCACCGTGAATTCTCTACGCTACCAAACCATGCTAACCAATTTTTTGTAGGCCACAATTTGCTAATGTTGACATTAGTAACCTTTGGCTTCAGCAGGACAGTGCCACAAGCCACACAGCCAGCCAAACAATTCAGTTATTGCATGAGAAATTTCCCGGTCGCGAAAATTCTCGATTTGGCGACCTAACGCCGCTGGATTATTTTCTCTGGGGCCATTTGAAAGACCGGGCTTACGTGAACAAACCACAAACAGCTGACATTCTGAAAGATGAAATTCGGCGCCGCATTGAAGAGATAAGCGAGAGAGAGAGATAAGGTGCAAAATGTGGTTAAAATAATTGCGTCTGCTGACGTGCTAGAGGTGAACATTTGCCCGACATCATATTCCATTATTAATTCCCATATTTCGATTTTATATTGGTATGAATAAGCCAATTTACTTCCTAACCTCAAATTTGCCCAACCTTTATATTCAAAATAAAATTTATAAATTTTTTGTGGAATAAAAAAAAATTTAAAATAATATTCAACCCATAATGTAGTAAAAAGGCTTTAGAAATTCACATTTTTTGCATCAATCCTTTTTGCAATGTCAAGACTATTGATTGAGGTGTGCAAGATACGTTTTACTACTATATCAATTATGCAACACGCTGTTTCGAAGAGCTTTTCTTAGAGAAGAATCTGCTTGGTGATGAAGAGGTTTCTGTATCTTCTTGTAAGACTTTGTCGTGCTTTGGATTGGGTATATCTAGTTCTACAAGTTCCATTTGGTAAGAAGCTTTTACACCAAGCACTTTGTTTTTTCGCAACACAGTAACCTCTATTGGGTTTTCTGTTTCTTCTATTATCTATCATTTTTTCAAGTTCAAAATTTCCGTGAGTTATAGGATATCAATTGACTCTTGAGCTACTGAAGTTCAAATTGTGGGCTAAGTTTCGGTTTTGATCAGGATAATGGATTGTTGATGAACTAATTATAACATTTTCCGCAAATCCACAATCTGCGCATGGCCTTGATAATAAGCTTCAGAATAGTGTGATGAAATTACTTTGGGACATCATAACTTCTCTATAGAATTATTTCATTGTGTTCCATCTTATTCCCAAATTTTTCAGTTTCATCTCTATTATAGATTCTGTTTGCTTTTCGAATGGGTTTGACTGGAATCTTTCGCAAATTGAAAGCAGTTGATCCAATTGAGATTGAAAATACTCATGAATTCGGGAATATATAGATCAAGGTTTACAAGAGCAGAGTGAATTGTGTTGAAAATATCGAGTTTTGCAAATTTAGAGCCGACTCCCGGCATTTACGTTAAAGGAAGGAATTTTTCTCGATTACGTAGCAGAGACCATTTGCACCATTTCGTAATACAAGTCAATCAATCGATTAGAGAGTAACATCTATATACACGTTTTCGTGAATACTTAAAACTAATTTGAATGCAATAATTTAAGTAGAATTTTGAAATTCATAGAATAGGAAAAAAGGTTTTTTTTTTAATTTGTTTTTCACACAATAAATAAGCGAGTTATGTGATGTAATTATAAAGCAAATAGTGTTTAAATATTCTGTTGTATTTATAAGTTAATATTATGTATTGTAAGTTATAAGATAATTAAATAGAAATTAAAAAATTAATAAAAAAATATTCAAAGTAAAGTGGTAATTGAATGAAATTTTCATTAAAATTCGTAACTTTTAAAACTTAAGTTTAATTGTAATATATAAAAAACAAAAAATATATATACATAGTAAAACTAAATAATTAAATAAATAACAAACAAATAAATAAAAAATGCATTCAGTGTATGTTTAAATAAAAAAAAAAAAAAAATTATTTACTCGTATGGTTATATTTAATTTCTTTTTTTATTTATTAATTCGAACTGATATTTATTTTAAAGCATATGTGGTATATATGTACGTACATTGAACATATACATATACATACACTCGTACTTGTATCGAATGTTGTGGGATTATTACAGAGAATATTATAAATCGTAAATCGTCATAAATTCCTTGAATTCAAGTTTTATAATGATATACATATGTACAGTAGTGGGTGTGTATATAAATTGAAAAGGTATTGCGGTTTGTAATTGATATCTTTAAAGATATTATTTTATATATAAATGATTCATAATTTCGCACTTAAAACTAATTGATTTGGAGAGAAAAATTGAAACAAATTTTCTTACTTTTATTAATTGTTTTTTATTTATTTTTTATTAAAAACTTAAACTTAAATAGTTGCCTTCCATTAAATACTTAGAGCCAGATAAAGAAACAGGCTAATTCACGTTAATTATGTCTTCCCTTTTTTGTGACTATACGACATATTCCATGTGTATATTCAAAAAATTTGCTTTCATTTCCCGATTTTTTGGTAAAAATTTTTTTGTCAACTGGGGCCAAATTTTTAAATTGATTCTTTTTATTTAATAATATGTACGGCGCCTATACTCAGTTATTAACGCATTATTGGCTTTATTGCCGGGTAACTAGCTGGAACCCGATCCACAGTGCTTTGTCTCATAGACAAAAATCAAAAAATCACTCATCACATTTTATTAGAACCCGTGATAAGTGATTTTATATCTTTTGAAAGGTAACAATGAAGCTGAATAAAATACCGAACATTTGTTCTTGGGCTACTTCTCTATATATATTGCCGCAAGAGGGTGCTAAGCTCAACTAACTTATAGTAAAAAATGCTGTGTAAAAAATTAGATTTTAGGTAATTCAGAATAATGGTCATAAAAACTCTATTTAACTTTCGGTTTTTAATTACTTTACAATGTTATAAACAAAATAGAAACAAGTAATGAATTTTGTGTGTAGTTTCTACTTTTTTTTTCTACTTTGAAAAAATCACTTACGTGGTGGCCTTATAATTAGTAGCGACTTAGCAGCACACATATTTGTCAATGTATTTTGAAAACTATGCTTTTTATTTTGAAACTAAAAACTAAAAATAGCAAAGTAACAAATCAGTATTAATTATAAAATAAGAGAATTCACAGCATCAATAACGTTTTTAAGAAAAACAAAACTGAAAACAAAAAAATATCAATTTCGGTTTGGTAACATAATTAGAAACAAAACAAAATATTTATCTACAACTTGAAAATATCTTCAGAAAGTCAAACAAAATGGGCATATCTTTTAATATTTTGTTGGATAAGCCATGTTTGACAATGACAACATAAGCTAGTCTCTTCGGTAAGCTTCTTATTAAACGTTGGCATGTTTGCTAGGATATGTTTTGCCAGCTTTGCTGCACCAACTGAAACAATTTATCATTATTTCGTGGAGTTTCATCCTTCAGATCTCTCTAACCAATTGCCCATAAGTTTTCAATTGGGTTGAGATCAGGACTTTGGTATGGCCAGCGCGGAACATGAATATTTTGATCCGTAGGCCAACACTTCACTAACCTTGAAGTGTTCTTTGGGCTATTGTCATGTTGGAAAATGTAATGGACAGCATATTCTCAAAGGAATATGGTTCCATTACGTTTTTCAAAATGTTTTTATATTGATGTTGATCCATTATTACCAGACTTCTTACAATCGGACCCACACCATGGCAAGAAAAATTACCCCAGACCATAATAGATCTGCCACCGTGTTTGGAGGACGTCTTACATATGTTTTTCCATCAGATTGGAACAAGTTGAACTTGGATTCATGACTCCAGAGAACTCTATTCCAGAAACGTAAATCTTTTGTAATCATTTCTCTTGCAAACCGCAACCGCTTCTTAATATTTCTTTTTTTTGAGACATGCAGTTTTTTTTGCGCAGTGCACTCACGAAGTCCCGACTCCTGTAAACGCCTTCTCTTTGTTCGTGTCGATATTTCAGAGTTTAATTGTTGTCCAATTTCAGCCTTTATTTCGCGCGATGATAAAAATGGGTTTCTCTTACTGGCCCTACAAATAATTTTATCTTCTGCTGGAGTGGTCTTGCTTCCTGGCGGGGGTTTCAAACCTTTTTGTTTTATTGTACAAATGGATTGCACCAAATACAATTTTTTTTTTTAGAGCAGAAACACTTTTGTCCGATAGCCGACATGGAAAGTTTTTCCTTCTGGTAACACTGCACAATTAATTCCCGAATCTTTGGAGTACATGACATGTTTTTACCCATTTAAAAAACAAAAACTTCTCAAATTTGTTACAAGTTAATCTATTGCTTTTCAAGTTATACTTAGTTAATCTCTAATAATAAGATAAATTAAGAAATAAGCGTAAAAACTAAACGTTTCTAATTACGTTTCAAATTAGAAAATTTTAAACTTGACATGTTTTGCATCGACAACAATGTTGATTGTCTGCTCGTAGAATAACGGTATTTCTAATTTACAGTGTAGGTGTTAAAGGAAGTTATACTTTGATCTTATTTGCTTAAAACGTCGTTTCTAATTATAAGGCCACCACTGCACATCGTGTCCAAACACATAAGCTTTAATTGCCAATTAAAGCAGGCAGTTAAGGCCTTTATTGATCTCAATTTACCATAAAAAGATTACAATTTATAAATTGCCCAATTAGTACTTAAATGCACAATTAACTGAGTCGAATTGAAAATGCAACCCTGTGTAAATTATGTAAAATGAGGAAAGGCAAGTCGGTATGAAATCTGTTCAGTGAGAAGTAGTAAATTAGTTTTTAATACGACTTTAAACAAAGAAGATTAAACGAATAAAAAACGGCACTTGAGTTAAATTTTTTTGGAAATATAATGAAATTTAAATTTTTTGGGTTGTATGAATGCGGGTTTCGCACACTGTACAATGCCATAAAAAATATATATTGTTAAAATAAATAAAAAATAAATAAAAAATAAAAAAAACCTTTTCTGTATTGGAAGTTAAAATTTTTATTATTTATTTGATTAGTTTGTTTCAAATTCCCTAATTTAAGTTTTCACGAATAAAATGTGTCCAGCATTTTAAGTTGTGAAATGCTAATTGAACAAATTTAATTGCTCTATATGTGAGAACACCATATCCGATAACTCAATTTAGAAATTAATGTCTGAACATGGTATTATATTAATAAAAAGTTTAAATTTACCAAACCTTGGAAGAGTATTAATAAAAAAATTTATAAAAATTATCCTTTTTATTTAGATTTTTGGAAACTATATAATAAAGAAATTATAAGCAGCTTTCTCCTACAACTTAAAAAAGTTTGAAATTTTTTAAATGTGTAATTTAGAGAATTTTTTCATAGATTTTATTAAAATTGGACACGTTAAAAACTTTTTATTACGTAATTGGAATTTATTTATTTATATCAGTAATCAACACAACTCTGTGCTGCAGAAAACTTTTCTTTATTAATTTTTTTTTAATCAAAATTTCCATTATATCTCATTTAGCCCCAATAAATGTATGAACCAAATTTCATGACTTCTTCTAATTTTGTTCATTCGTTCTATGGAATCAACGCACTGTACGGCTTGCTTCTCTACTCCTCTGTATATGAATTATTATCTTAATTACTATCTTAGTTAGAATTTTTTACACTTTTTCCTCAATTTATTGCTTTCCGATTCAAATTCAAACACTGAAGATAGCTTATAGTTCCTGTAGAATCTGCTGTTTAGCTGTATACAGTATTCATATAAAAACGCGCTAATTTTTATATAGTATATGTATATAGACACCTTTTACCCGATGTGTTTTGTTTACTACCCGTTTTTCCAATCTCTTCCGCTTTTTGGCTGAAGTGGATAGATAGCGAAGCTTTAATTGTTCTTCTCTTTTTGTTCATATAAAAAATTCATATTTAGTACGAATTAAAAGCACCACGCCAATTCATCTAATCTGGCCCATTTTTTGTGTAAAGATTTCAAAAATTTTACAACTTACACTTTAACCGTTCTCAATATACCCGCTTGACCATAACATTTAATAAAAACATCGCTTTCGAACATTTGGCAAACATTTCTCTGATAAAACATTCGAAAGTGACTATTGGAAGTGAAAAGAAAAAGAACTGATAGAGTTCACCTCTCGCTCATGTGTGCCAACAAATCTTTTTTGTCTGTGATATCAACAGTGAAACTTTAGCGACATCACTAAATATTCGCTAATAATATTTTTATTTACTTTACTTTAATATCGCTACTTTGGTAATAGTTCGAGAACGAAGCCTTTTCTCTCTTCAGTTTTTGCTTATGAATTTTTTTTTTTACTTTCTATACTACAAACGAAAGAAACTGTTTGATTGCTTCTTTGCTTTGTTAAAAGCAAAAACAACAGTTTAATACCATTTGTAAATATTTGGCTAAAAGTTAGCAAAGAATTTCTTTAATGCGCCATCCAATATTAATTTCGAGACTTCTTCGACTGTTTAGCAAATATTTTTGTTTCGAAAATTCTTCGCTAATGGCGAACCTTCGCTTATTGCAAACCTCAGGCTAAGCGAGTATACAAAACTTATGATTTGAATTGACTATGAAGTCATTCAGACCAAATATAGAAGCTTTAGTTTTAACCGTTCCCAAGATTTTTAAAAATCAATAGTTTGCAAGGGAGGTACCATGCCCACTTATCCAATTCCGCCCATTCTTTGACTGATGATTTGCATTAACTACGAAATCATTTCGACCAAATTCAGAAACTTCCACTTTAACCGTCCTCAAGATAAGCAAAAATCAATGTTTAATTTGTATGGGAGGTACTTTGCCAACTTCTTGACCGATGATTTGTATTGACTATGAAGCTATTTGGACTTACTTTAGAGAGTCTTTCTATTACCATTTTGAAGATATAGAGAAATAAATACCTACTTTGTGTGGCTGTGGCACCGCCCAGTTGGAATTTGTAAAATTTATATGGCATATATGATATACAGAGAGATACTGTACATTTTTTTTAAGAAAATCGGCTCAGCCACTTAGCTGTCTGCATATAATAAAGTCGTCTTTCAGTAAGACGATTATACCGGTAATACAAGACATACCGCTGTCACAGTAACAATTTTGCGCAATTGATTGCCTAGCGTAAATCAATAACCCCGTAGTATGGAGATTTTTGAATAACAGGTAAAATATGTCTGGTAAAATGTCATTGGGCTTCGGGGAATATGTTGGAACTCTAGCAACGAATATAATACAAATGAAATTAAATTTCTCAAATTTTTTTGTTTAGTATTGCAGGGAGTATTCATAAATCCATTAAAAGCTCTACAAATAATAAAGAGTTTTAAAAAGAGTATTAAAATTGTAAATTGCTCTCTATTTAAGCGAAACTGAGCATATGCGGATTCTTTTATAAAATGTCCTTATTTTCATTTCAGAATTTGAAATTGGTACTTTTTGTTAAGGTTTTTTCTTTTAAGGGTTAAGCAATGAATAAATGAGTGAACTGAGTTGATTGCGTATTTTCATTTTTACGTATGCTTACTTTTGATCGCTACTTTATGTATCTACAAACTGATCTATTTAATTATATATGAAAAGCATCTAATAGAAACCAATCCAATAAGTCTAACAACCATTAATACTACGGTCCAATAGCAAGATGCTTCAGACTTTCCAAGCCTATAAAAAGTATGATCGTCTAACATTGTGGGAAGTACACAGAGTTTCAGTAGGACTGCCTTCATTGGTGATCTATTGGCATTAAGATCGGCATAGTAGCATTTATTCACAAATTCGATGAAAGTAAGTCACTTGTTTTGTTTAGTGTCAATAGTAACTTATTTCGATTTATATTAAGTTTCCTTAGAGATTGTACTCTGCGATTTGTTATGTGGTAGATAGGCTCACGCCAGAAGAGTCCAGCATATATTCAAAGCTTATCCAAGACACTGCCTGAGTTTAGGCAGCATATCAAAAATGAAACTTAAGTTGATATTTTAACAGAATTTATAGTTGAAGTCTTGAATTAATTTATATAAATGTCGTAATAAAAATTACACAAATAATTTGAAATGTTGAAACATACAAATTAAATTAACTTTCTCTTCGATTCTAATTATAGTATTGGATACAAATTGTATTACAAAAATTAATCTTTTGCTTTCATGGAATGCATGTTTAACTGATGATATGCAAACAATGTCGTAATCCTTCTTTTGTTCGTATTGTTTTATTTTTGACTTTTATTTAAAAGTCGGTTGAATAAAATTACAAAAAGAAAAAAATCGAAACACAAAAGAGGCATAAAATTAATGCCACACGCCATAGCCAAAATACTTCTGTTGTTGTATCAGCATTATCCTTTACAAGCAGTCAACAACAACGACAACAATATTCTACTCATCTGGTTTTTTACATCTTACTTGCCTATGGTTTTATATTTAGGTGGCAGTGGTTTTGTAAGCAGTGCTGACAATCGTGCGACTTTTACATAAAAATTGCTACAAATAAGAATTTATATGAAATGAGTGAGCGCCTGTTGAAAGAAACACTAATTTTAATATAAAAAAAAATTACTAATTAAAGGCAATTAAATTTTAGTTTTATGTTATGATTGCCCGTTTTTTGATCAGGGATAACCACTACTTCACCGTAATTAGTTTATGTTTCTCTTCAGTAAGTAGAAATCACCAAGAACGCTTTAAATTTACATAAATTTGTTGTAAATTTAACGTTAACGCTTTCGTTAAGGTACTTGTTTAATAATGAGGCACAGTGAAGTAAAATGGATACGTCAACTAGTAAAATTGCTGCAAATAAAGTGAGGAATAATTACAAAACGTGCTTCGCCACCCTTATCTTTCTGGCTGATGTGGATATATAACGAAGCTTGATTGTTGTTCTCTATATGTACAAAATTCCATATTTAGTTTGAATGGAAGGCCCCACGTCCACTTATATAATCTCGCTAAGTTATTGACTGATGGTGTATAGTGTGACTCACTTTATCCAGCCAATGTACTGTACCTACAAAAGTACGCTCAAGTACTTTTTTATAGATTTTTGTACTTATTTTTGTATTTTTTTTTTAGCCCAGAAAAAAAAGTAGCTTGAAGCATCCGGAAAACATATTTACGACACCGTTTTTGAGCCCATATGACACCTTTTTACCGACTTTTATTAATCTAGGATTGATAGAGCAATGTTGTCAAAAATGTTAACTACAGGTACGGTCACATTGAGGAAAATGTTAGACGGAAAAAGCACAATCACTATTTTATAGAAATATTTGTTTTTTATCTCGCTGTAACCGTACGATAACACTCTGGCTAAGTATTTTATAGAATTACTTATTATCACATTATTCCATGTTATTTAACGAATTTTTAAGGCGTTTTGATTTAAAAAATTAAAGTACTTTTTTCATTAATTGTACTGCTCATTTTCCCACAATGTACTATTTCTGTCAATTAAATATCTGGCTACCCTAAGTGTTCATGCGAATGGACAAAAATCGAAGAAGTCTTCGTAGAATAATGAAATTCAGTGCAGGAAAAAACAAAATGTGTTAAACACAATATTTAACAAGTTTAAAACAGAATGCTTGTAGGCATATCTACTACGGTCTCTCAGAGTTGCGTTCAAAATTTAAAAATTCGGACGTATATTTGGTTTCTGAGTATAAACGTTCAGCAGTTAAATATGAATTTAAAATTCTACTGAACGAGAAAAGTACGCCTCATTTTAAAAACTGAACGCAACATCGTAAGAGTACTTTTAATCAAATGTACGTACTTTTTTTAACACAGCAACACAAGAGTCGGAATTTACCCAGCAAACAATTTTACAAAACTAATATATGAATTTAAAGGTTTGGTAAATTTGAAGTTTGGAAGCAAATTGGCTTCAAAACACATTTTATTTTGACAAATTCAGTTTTATTCATACCAATATAAAATAGAAATATGGGAATCAATAATAAAATATGATGTCAGGCAAATGTCCATCCCTAGCACGTCGGCAGACGTCCGCTCTTTTCACAAAATTTTGAACCACATTTTGCAACAAAGCTTCGCTTATCTCATCAATGCAGCGCCGAATTTCACCTTTCAGAGTGTCAGTTGTTTGTGGTTTGTTCACGTAAACCCGGCCTTTCAAATGGTCCCAAAGAAAATAATCGACCGTAAAATTTCTCATGCAATAACTGAATTGCTGGCTGGCCGTCCTACTGAAACCAAAGGTCACCTATACATTAGCCAATTGTGAATATAAAAAATTTGGTTATCATGGTTTGATAGCGCAAAGAATTCACGTTGACAGCATTTTCTTGCTCACTTTTACACTTTGCTGTACAGTGGTTATGTTTGCATCACTAAGGCCACTACGAGCGTATTGTTGAGATCTATTGTCAGCAATTTGGCGATTAAATTACGCACAGTGCTTTCAGAAGAAGCCTGATTACAAAGAAAAGCTGCTCGAATTTTACGAAGTGATAAAGTAAAATTTTCACCATTTTGATAGTATATTTTCACAATTAAAATTCTTTATTAAAGAGTGTAGCATTCCATAGTTAAAATTTCCCAATTTTTTTAAATAAATAAGTGCCAAATGTTGACAGCTCAATTCTTGACATTTCATCATTTAACAGCCAATTTACTTCCTAACCTCAAATTTGCCCACCTTTTGTATAAACATTCATACGTATATAACACCTTTTTCTTCAAACAAGGACTGCTTTAAGCCTAGTACTCTGTTTAAAATTATGGAAAATGCTGTGCAACATTTATTTTTTCGTACGAAAAAATTGCCCTGCAACCGATGCTAATTTTTGTAATATTTCAAAAGTTTGTCGCTTGTATGCCTTAAAATATGCTACAGGGTATTACGTTTGTCAACAAAAACCATATGTTTTCTCCAACAACATAACAAATAATATTCGGTAGGGATATAAATATTTTTAGACATATAAAAATAATGAATATCTTACACATCTTAAGAGACACTCCTAAATCGTGACCATATTCGACCTTACACATTGAGGTACAAATTTTTTCATCAGTAAACCAAATTTTTCTGTGGTTAAATAGCTCTGTAATAACGACACGATTCAAATTTTCTGACCACACTGATACAATGCAGGGGTTAGCTTTCACTAGCCATATAATAAAAGACTATATTCCATATTGTAACGGTAGTTATGTTCCTACTGTTGCTTAAAATTTGATACGAAATAAGTGAGGTTCATGTTATTTTGTAGTTGAAAAGCATTTTGCTAGAAATTTGTTACAGTTGGAAAATAGTGTTGACATATAAGTACATTTTATATGTTTTTCGCAAACAGAACAGAGTACTGCTTTCTCAATATTATTTCACAGTTACTTCGTACGATATATTTTTATATGTAGCTTGACATCATTTCGTACGAAACTTTGAACACAATACCAGGCTTTAGTCAAAAATGAAAAGAAGAATCAAATTATATACATACATATTGCATATACACATATAGTCGAACAATAATTTCGATTTCTATTAATTAATTAGTAATTCATTTTTTTTTTTAGTTTGTCATACAAGTACAAATGTTGAAATTTTCAGATGAAAATATTATGCGAAATATGTATTCAATTTACAATTTTTTGCAGAATCTGAAAGGTAAGTTATTCGTGCTTTGTTTAACCCATTTTTTTAGAAGCAGGAATCGAATAGTATTCTATTCAAATGAACGTTTGCTGATGCAATGAAAGATGGTCCGAGAACAGAATTCCGCTACAACATTTTCAAAGGTTATTATGTATGTATGTACGTAAGTAATATGTAAATAAATATTTTTTTAATAAAAGAAATAAAAATATTAAAAAGAGCTGTTTCATTCAGAGATACTGAATACACGTAGGCATTTTTGAAATTCCTTTTTAGTTTACATCAGGGATCCTCACAAAGAGCGAAACATTTAAAATGAGTACATAAACTGAAGTTATAATGCTGTAAAGAAATGGGTATTCATAAAAAGTATAAACATGCATAAATTTATGTAGCTTATTATCAACACTTCTCAGTGTAGCAAATAAAATTTTAGCTTCAAAAATGTCTTTTAAATCACTTGAAATAAAAAGAACACAAAAACAGAAAAACATGTGTTATGCGCTACGATGATGCAAGCAAATAAGCTAATGATTAAAAATTGTGTCTCACACACAGGTTTGCCGTTTAGAATGACGTAAACAAAGCATATGAATTTTTTATAAACGATTTTCTAGCATTGATAACTTATTAGTCTTTTAAGTTTTTAATAAGAAAAATAAAAATAATTTTCTAGGAATTATAAAAGCCATATCAATAAGTACGGTATGTAATTTTAAATTTTTTGGTGGGATTTTATTGTATAGTAACCCTGGCTGTAATTTTCACAAAGAAAATAAATAAATAGCCGAAAAACTTTGTTACCTGGCTAGTATGAGTGAAGACCACTGGTTTACATAAACTGAATGAGTATTGTTATATACTGAACATACATTTAGTATATTAATACTGAACGAACGTAGTATCGGGTGGACCATTTGTCGGCTTAAATTTGAACCAGCAGTTATTTCGAATCTGCCAATACTTATGTCATTCTATTCTGTCACAAAATTCAATACATTATCTTCGCTTGAGCATTCATTCATTTTCAAAACAAAGACAATTGGTCGGAAATTGCAAAAATAAAAAATAAAAAAAAATTGTAAAAATTATCTTTGCGGATGAAGCCCATTTTCATCTTGGTGGGTACGTTAATAAGCACAATTGTCGTATTTGGGCCTCAGAAAACCCAAACGTAATCTTACAGAAGTCCATGCATCCATTACATGTGACTGTTTGGTGCGGCTTATAGAGCGAAGATATCATTGGCCCATATTTCATAATCCGCAACCATTACGGTCAACGGAGACCCCAATCGCATCATGATAACCGATTTTTTGTGCCCGGTCTTCATGGTATTCATGTGTGGTTTCAACAGGCTGGTGCAACTTACCACACATCTCATGACACAATCGATTTCTTGCGTCAAACGTTTGATGGCTGTTTAATTAGTTGAAGCTGCGATTTGACACCGTTGGACTATTTTATGTGGGGAGTCGTTAAGGTGGCCGTATATCGGCAATAACACAGCGAATGTTGTCTTCCAAATGGTGAAGCGTTTGTGGCTTTACCGCATAGACCAATGACTTTACATGGCCCCACAGAAAGTAGTCTAACGGTGTTATATCACAAGATTTTGGAGGCCAATTCACAGGTCCAAAACGTGAAATTAGGCGGTCACCAAACGTGTCTTTCAATAAATCTATTGTGGCACGAGCTGTGTGACATGTTGCGGCGTCTTGTTGAAACCACATCTCCTGGACATCATGGTTATTCAATTCAGGAATAAAAAAGTTAGTAATCATGGTTCTATACCGATCACCATTGACTGTAACGTTCTGGCCACCATCGTTTTTGATAAAGTACGGACCAATTATTCCACCAGCTCATAAAGCGCACCAAACAGTCAGTTTTTCTGGATGTAACGGTGTTTTCACATACACTTGAGGATTACCTTCACTCCAAATGCGGTAGTTTTGTTTGTTGATGTAGCCATTCAACCAGAAGTGCGCTTCATCGCTAAACAAAATTCGCTTATGAAAATCGGGAACAACGGTAATCTCGTTTTGGGCCCATTCGACGAATCTACGAACCAAACTGAGAATAAATCACTTGACATACATAGAGAACGATTGGAATGGAAAGTTCTGAATTTGCTCTAAATGACTTTTTAGATAGTACAAGCCATTAGATAAAAATACAAACTAAATAATGATTTTTGTATATCCTAGGAATGGTTAGAGTTAAAGTTTCTAAATTTGGTTTAAATAACTTGGCAGTCAAAACAAACAATAATTTAAAATAAATACTTATGTAATTTTGCATGTATAGAGGACGGTAACAGTTAAAGTTTTTTTTATTTATCCACATTAGTAAAAAAGCAAGTACAACACAAAGGCTCCCAGCAATGCGGGAGTGATTACTCCAGTTACTGATACAAATAAATGTATTCCAAATACATAACAACAAATTTTAACGCATACAATTTTGTGGATTCAAACAAATTGAAAATGTACTGCAATCTAACAAAAATTCGATGCTTAACCGTTTTCAAGATATACAAAAATCAATATTTTTTTTGTGAGGGCTTGAAATAAGGTCCAGTTGGTTTGGGTACCTGGACACAGTGGGATTGTGAAATTTCGAAATGCTTGGAACACTGGAATGCTTAAAGGAGACTATGGCACTCTAGGGCCGCGAACAGTCCGCAATTTGAGCGTCTCAAGTATGGCAGGCCAGACTTAAAACTCCTAATAATGCATCTGAAGAGGATGGCGGTCACAGATGTAGATGTTTGTAGCCTGTGCTTACAGGCATCCGACAGTGGAACACATATTGAGTGAATGTGGGGTTCTTGATAGGTTTAGGTGGGTGACATATTCACCATTAGGGTTTCAGATCTGCTGGTGTTTTTTAGGAAGGTAGCAGTTCTGTTGAACAAACTATAGACCGGAGGAATCGCAATAGATCCCATGGGTCGCAATGATGATACCTGGTCGGTATGATAATAATAATAATGATACTTTGTATGCGAGGTACCATGTCACTTGTCCAATTCCGCCCACGTTTTGGCTGCTGATTAGCTTAACCGTTCACAAGGTATACAAAAATCAATATTTAGTTTGTGTGGGCTTGAAATAAGGTCCAGTTGGTTTCGGTACCTGGACACAGTTGGATTGGAAAATTTCCAAATGCTTGGAACACTGGAATGCTCAAAGGGGAATTCGCCACTCTGTGGCGGCGATAAGTCCACCATTTGGGCGTCTCAAGTATGACAGGCCGGACTTAAAACTCCTAACAGAGTTTCTTACGGGCTACTGTAGACTAATAGTGCATCTGAAGAGGATGGCGGTCACAGATGTGGATGTTTGTAGACTGGTTTACAGGCATCAGACAGCGGAACACATATTGAGTGAATGTGGGGAGATACCATGCGACTAGTCCAATTCCCCTCACGTTTTGGTTGCTGATTTGCAGGGATTGATTATGAAGTCATTTAGACCAAATTTAGAAACTTTACCCTTAACAAGGTATACAAAAGTCAGTATTTAATTTGTATGGGAGATTATCCAATTTTGGCCACTTTTTGATTGATATTTTGTATTGGCTGTGAAGTTATTTGGACTAAATTTAGAAACTTTCACTGTCACTATTTTGAATATATAACATGTAGACAAATAAATAATTACTTTGTATAGGCGTGGCACCGCCCAGTTTCCAGACATACAAAGAGATATTGTAAAAATTTGAAGAAAGTCTGATCAGCCGCTTAGTTGTCTATAGACTTCACACAAACATACTCGTATATACAAACACACATTCATTTTTGTATAGAAGATTCGATTTTCTAGACTATCCTGATTGTTTATTTTGACTCAATTATCATGGTTGGTAGGATACATTTTTTCATGTAACGAATACCCCCCTAAAGTTAAATTTAGTATGCCGACGGTAATGCAGCAATTTTTCTTTAATTTATTCATATTATGGTGTTTTTATTTTACACGAGTAGTTCTTTATGTATTGACATCACTGCTTTTATTTTTCCAAACAATTGATTACTTCTATTCATGCCACTTTTTTGCAGCTCTAGGGTGCCGTAGAGAAGAGGTAAGAGAAGGCGAATTGTAAACATTCACTTGAATATGAAAAATATTCTGCCGCAAGAAAACATGAGTGCTGATGCATAAAAGTGCGAGCAAATAAGCGTGTGAGTGTGCAAATAATTTTATGTGGGTGTGTTAGCCTGTAAACACATGCCATGCCGTATATAGCCTGTCATACCACATTGTGAATGAATTCAAGGCAAACAAAAGGAAACGATTAAAAATGTAAAAAAAGAGAAACAAATTGAAACGCATGATCTATTTTTTCAGTATACAAATCTTAATTGTAATGCAAATATTTTATATTTTAATACCTTTTTTTTTTGTTATGTATGTTTGTGGCTTTAGTATTACCGCAATCAAAACCATCATAGCCACAAAATAGAAGGAATGGAAATGAAAAAACAAATTTTAACTCAATAAATTTCTAAAGAATACTTTTTTTATTAAATATTATTGTACGAATTTTGATTGAAAAGAAGAGAACCGCACATTGAGCTATTGTCTTGAGACTTAAGTTTTATTTGCTATTGTTATTTATAAAACAAACAAAAAAATCAAATTTGGAAATCCTGCAAAAAAATGTTTAGCGTTTTAGTTTAAATTCTTACTCCACACCTGATAACTGATCTGGGCCAATAGATAACTTATGATCTCATTTTATAGATGATAATGCGATTTTTTAAATTTCTATTACTTTGACTTTTTGACAGCTTTCAATGAATCTTTGTATTTTGCTTCAATTGCCCACTTTAGTTCAGTGTGACTCTCTGTCTCCGATTATTTCACTCATAAATAAATACTTCAACGCACCATTTAGTTGTGGCTGGCGCCAGTCATCATTTCATTTTGTTTTTGTCATATATAAAAAGGCATCTCGCAATTGAGTCTATTATTAGGCACTTGTTTTTTATATTGTTTGCTATTTTAGAGCAAGTTGATGTATTGTGCTGAATATAGAGTTTGCAACAATATAAAAATAATTACAACTTAACATTTTTGAACGCTTAGAAAGTTCTAATAGAAAAAAAGGAATTTTTTAAAAGTTGTGCAAATATTAATTATTATTTTTTTTATAAGAAATCACCTTCTGATAAGCAGGTAAGTTTATATCAGGGCTTGTCAAAAGCACTACTCTCACACCTACATGTACTCACATGTCTCACGAGTCTCTGAAAACAACACTCAGAGAAATGTTTAGTTAAATGTTTTTTGGTAAGCCCAAATGTTTAGTATGCCAAAGAACGCTGTCATACTGCGCCACATATGACGTAGGAAGACATTTTAACACATCTTTAATGAATATTAAAATCCATCTCCTTTTTATTTTGTAAAAAATGCTTCAATTTATATCAAATATACCTCAATACTTTAGAAATATATCTCTAGTTATACTTCTTCTTTAGTGTAAGATTCTCCAAGTGCATTGAGTAAGAGAGAACTCACAACAAACAAAATGACAATGCAAGTGTTTGACGAGCACTGGTTTATATTGTAAAATAAATATTTTTACGAAAATAAAAATGCCTAAAAAGAAAATACACCACATCGGCGCCTAATACCGTACTTATTTGCATATTTGGCAGCACTCCCAATTCGACCATCTTTGTGTTTACATTTGAATTAACGGATATAAAATAGAGGATATGAGAGCGTTTGAGACACTTCCGGAACTTTTCAAACTTTAGGCAATTAAATATATAAAGAGGCTGCTTTACCTAAATAAATAAAGTAAAGTGGTTTTTAGGCGCAAATAAAAGTGCTGTTTAAACGAATATTAAGTTACTGTATTAAGCTAAACTGAGGAAAGATAGAAGATAAAGTGAGGAATTAAAAACTGTAAAACAACAACAACATGGTTTTATTTTATTTTGACGCAATTTAAAAGAACGCAAACGTTTTAAAAAA
The DNA here is from genome assembly GCA_023159175.1 of Wohlfahrtia magnifica. NCBI lineage: Eukaryota > Metazoa > Arthropoda > Insecta > Diptera > Sarcophagidae > Wohlfahrtia > Wohlfahrtia magnifica. The sequence goes on along the minus strand of JAKWBJ010000216.1, from coordinate 1,569,791 downwards.
GGTTAAAACGTAACAATATGATAAGTGCGTATAAAAGGGCATTGTCAATTAGATTATAATTTATTAAATTACAATTCATAATGCAGTAATGGTAAAATTAAATTTATTTTAAATTAAATTTAAATTTTGCCAATTATAAATTGCAACGTGACATTCGTACAATTATTAATATTGTCGGCTGTAAAAAATACCACAAACCCAGTAAACACAAAATTTTTTAGAGTCAGTTGGTCACTACAAACTACCAAGACAAATACTCATTCCAATTCCCTAAAATTGGTATCAGAACTCAGATAAGCAGCTTAGAAAAAAAGCAGTTCCAAAAAACGTCTGGAAAACATCAGTACTATATATGCATGTATGTACGTGTAATTAGAGAAAAGTTATTTGTTAACAAGATCATTTTTAAATTTACAAATGCTTTAAGAAGAAAGTAATTACGTGTCATTTCAGAAGAAAAGTAATTAATTTTGACTGTTTTTTCCCATTTTAACACCTCCGAATCCAATTTAAAAAGAAAAAAAAATACCCTATTGCACTTTCGTTAGTTGGTTTTATATATCTGTGCTCCCAATTTCAATAAAATCGTTTTAAACTGGGATCACACGATTGACCCAAATACACCAAGTTGATACAAATTTTATTGTGACAAATTAGCGCACAATAATAAAATTGTCCCAATTAAAATTTTGTATTCACACGGTTGTCTTATTTTATACAAAATTTATTGTCACAAGATGGCGCGAAACGATGTATTGACAATAATTGTCCCAACGCTGTCACACGATAGTTCTAGTTTACGGCAACTCTGTGAATCAGCTGTTGTGGTAAATTAAATTTTTTTTTTGTGTGTTCAAAATGGTTCTTTCTTAAAAAAAGGAAATAGCGTCCTCTTTATTTATATCGAACAAATAAAAAAAAAAAACAAATACAAAAAAAGAAGTATGTACAGTTAGTGTCATTAATATTCGGTTTTATTAAAGAGATATGTTTAACTGATTCGTCTTAAGCTAAATGTATATCATTTTCAAAATTTTTTTGTTTTCATTAATAGTTTATTTAGACACTTGAAAGTTCACATTTGTATTTAGAAAAAAAGAATAACAATATAACAAAAAAAACTAAATTAATTCAGGTAAATAAAATAAAATAAAATATTGCGCGTCAATAATATTCGGTTTTCTTTGAAAAGTAACAAATAATACAATAGAAAAATGGTTTTATATAAAATTCAGTATTTTGTTGGATAACCCTTTTGTTTTATAACTTCACTTAGACGGTTTGACATATTTTTAACTATTTTAGCTGTATAAGCTGCAGGAATACGATTCCATTCTTCTTGAAGCCGCAATTTCAAGTCTTCAATGGATGTTATTTTGTAGTTGCGGATTCGCCGGTCCAGCTCATCCCATAAATTCTCAATCGGATTGAGGTCTGGGGATTGTGCAGGTGGATGGAGAACTTTAGGGCAGTTATAGAGCAACCATTCTTGAATTAAACGCGACTTGTGCTTTGGGTCGTTATCTTGGTAGAATTTAAAAGAATCTAAAACGCCCAGCTTATTTGCACTTTCTTTCAAATTTTGACGGAGGATATTCAAATATGATTCCTTATTCATAATTCCACTGATAAAAACTCATTTTCCCGTCCCTTTAGCTCCCATACAACCCCACAAATTTTGTGGTTGTAGCTCGTCATTTGGCTTCCGCCACCCCATTACACGCCCATCGGATCCAAATACGTTATACTTGCTCTCGTCCGCAAATATAACGTCATCCTACCAAGTTTCAGGCTTCTTAATGTACTCCCTGGCAAAACTCAAACGAGCTTTTCGGTTGCGTAAATTAACCAATGGCTTACGACGTGCTACTCGGCCATGAAAACCTTTTTTTCTTATGGTTCTTCGTATAGTAGATGCAGATATTTTCTTTTTAAACTCATTGACTAATTTGGGAGCACTTAAGCGTGGGTTCGATTTTATTTTTCGCACAATTGAACTTTCTTCCCGCTCGGTCAATTTTTTTGGCTGACCTGCCTGCTTTATGAAGTGTATTCTTCCTTCATTTTTCTGCCTTCTGACAACGTCCCCAACTGTATTTGGTTTCATATTCAGAATTTTAGCAATCTCTTTGTACTTTTTACCTTTTTCATAATGGAAAATAACGAGTTTTCGCTGTTCTAAAGGAGTGTTTTTTCCTTTGCGCCCCATTTGTATAATTTGCAGTGAAGTAGAATTTTGGACAGACAAGAAAGGAGTTGTTATGCACTTTTATTAAAACGTATCTCTATATTGTTGGAAAAGTAGCTGAATAACATGTTTTTTTGCAAATAGCATATAAATAGGGGAAAAACCGAATATTAATGGCGTTTAGTAAGCAGGGTTAACAAACTTTGATCGATTTATCACGGTTACAGGGTTACCATAGAGCCATTTTTTCCATATATTTGAATACTCATACTGACAACATTTATTTAAGTTTTTGCTATGCTTCTGATTACCTATCTATTTCGCTAATGCCAGAGTGTTATTATCGATAAACTTAAAAACCGAATATTAATGACACTAACTGTAGATCAGAGGTTGGTTCACAAGAAGGGCCATTGATGGTGCATATGAGAAAACATTTCAATAAATTAAAAAAATTTCAATAAATTTAATTCTCTAAAGTAAAGATGATTTGTTCTCTAAAAAATAAAAATTGCATCAGATTTGATGGAAAAGAGAAATGGTGGAAGTTTGAGATGCAATTTACATATAAATAATTAAAAAAATTCATATTTTAAGGAATCACAATTATAAATACCGTATAAAAATAAAAATCGGTGATTATTGTTTCCTTCAATTGCGTACACAAGAATACAATAGATATTGGTGTATTTTTGGAACTTACATTGGTGCATGATTGCCGCTACAGCTTTCACACGATTGTGGCACTATGGTTGCATTTGATTGCGATAAATAAGCACAATAATAATGTGAGTTGCCGTATGAGCCAATAAATTGTATAATCATACGATTGGCATATAAAAAACACTAATTATTGGCGCATTACGACAATCGTGTGATCCAACCTTTAGTCGTTTGCGCTTGATTATGAGTCAATCACAAACTGAATAAACAAAATTCGCATATGACCTAATTTGTCCCATTTTCCACCAATTTCAAGTTCTCCAAGGGCAAAATTTGGAACAAGAGAGTTCTGGCGCTCTCCTCAGAAATGAGGAGATTGACCACTCAGTTGGTCTAGTACTATAGGTTGTCCATTTTCTGGATTACTTATGGGTATCACAGTGGGATTAATACTGGACGCAGGTGGGCTGGACGTGTCTGGCTACCCGTCGTAACTAACTAACTACATTTTTTCCCCTTTTTCCCCTTTTAGTCCCCTTTCGGTCCATATAAATAGCTTTTATGCAGCTACTGTTTTTATCAGCAATAACAATACAACTTTTTGGCTGATGAGGATAGATAACGATGCTTTAATAGTTTTCGTTCTCCGAAATTCAATATCTAGTATGCGATGCCCACTTATAAAATCTCTCCTAGTTACTGACTGATGATGTGCATTGTTGACGACGTTGTTTGAGCCTAGTTCGGAAACTTCTACTATTAGCGTTCTCAAGATATACAAAAATTAATACTTACTTTGCATGGAAGGTATCACACACACGCTGAAACTTCAGCCTCAACCTACTAGTTAACCCAATTAAACCCATCCGAGTAATACTGATGATTTCTATTGACTATAAATCTATTTTGCCCCAAATTTAGACACTATTTCTGTTATTATTTTGAAGATATAGACAAATATATATTCAGTTTGTATGGGCGTGGCACCGCCCAGTTGGAATATTTGAAATTGATATATCCTATAGTTCCTCCCAGACATATAGAGAGAAACTTTAAAAATTTCAAGAAATTCGGTTTAACCGTTTAAACAAACAGACATACATACAAACACACATTCATTTTTATATGTATATCATACAAGATAATTAGTTTGTTAGAATAATAAAGATGAGAAATGTGTTAAAAGAAACTGCAAGATATGCCACTTTGATTTTTCCCACTTTACGAGGTCAAAAAAAGGTTGAAAAAATTAACACACCAGGATCGTTGATAAGTCTTTGTTTTCACTGATTATCGTGGAGCACTAAGATTTCTTTTCACTAAATGGTACGTTCAATATGACACATAATCCTAAAGCTTACAGCATTTACAAATAGCAAGATGAAGAGGGTTATGCCATATATACCGACTGTGTGTCCTGCGCATATTTTTTACTATTAACAGAAAATTGGATTGTTTAAGATTTGAAGATAGAACTGAAAAAAGATTTGAATGAGTTGATGAATTAATGATTGGTTTGGTTTAAGTCGACAATATTTTTTTTTTGTAAGTGGGGTTACTTTGTTTTAGTATTTGTAATGCAATATTGCACTCTTAGTCGGATCAAGGTGACATTGTGCACTATGAGCTGCTAAAACTCGGTGATCAGAGCAAACTGCAATTACTTCGTTTAAACCGTGCGTTATGAGAAAAAAACCCGAAATATAGAGACAGACATGATTATTTTATTCGTTTGCATGACAACGCCCGCCCTCGCGTTGCAAAAGTTTCACAACAATTATTAGAAACGATCAAATGTCGCTTAAGCCGTATTTTTCGATCATTGCTCCATCTGACTATTGGCTGTTAAGACGGTTACAGTACACTTATATCTCTTTATACAACCTTTCTTTATATGGCCTGTTTGGATTATGGAACACATTCGCTTTACGTCACAAATTACCTTGTTCTACGACAAAAAAACGTGGATTTACCATTTTTTAACAAGAGGTGTAAGAGAGGCAAACGCAACACATATTAATCTCGTTTTACGGCATTTCCATTTACGGCCTACAAGAGGTATGATTTTATCTGCAAGCTTGTCACTAGTTTACTACCTTTGAAGTAATATAGGGACCGCCAAATAATTTTTTTTTTTTTGAAATTTTTGTTCTCAAATTTTTTGAAAGTACAATCCTTCCGGTTAATAATGGAAAATAATTTCATTCAAATGGCTGCCTCGGCTGGCCATGCAGTAGCCTACACGATCGGTCCAATTTCTAAGCACATTATCGATTGTCCGCACCAAACAGTGACTCGTCTTGGGTGTATCGGCTTTTCAATGTATGCATGCGAGTTTTCTGTGCCCCAATTGTTTACATACCCGCCAAGATCAAAATGAGCTTCATCTGAAAAGATGATTTTTTTTGGCAAAATCGGCATCTTCGGTAAGTCGATCGCAGGCCCAGATTCCCAGCGTTGTTCAAGCGTATACACAACCATATTTGTTCAGCGGAAGGATAAAACTAATTATCTGTTAAATCAGACATGAGCTAAGTGTTACCATTCACGAAATAAGCACTAGTTGAAAAAAAACATTAGATGGCGGACCCTTTATAAAATCGGCTTTAATGTTGGAGCGCCTCAAAGACGAGAAATTTTTCTGAGACGGGATTTGGAAATTAGCTCAGAGACGTAAGCAGTGATTTGATAAATTATTAAATAAATAAACTGCAAAGGCCTTTAAATTAAAAAACCCACCCGTATTTTTAATACCCAATAAAACCTGGATGGGTTTAATTGCTTTACCCAGTGGATTGCCAACCCTGCTTCAAATTGTAAATTTTTCATAAAGTTCCTACAAAAGAGAATTTTTGCTGTAAATTTATTGAAGCAAATATCTTCATATGCATGTATGTACTTATGGATGTATGTGCACTTATGGTCGGTCAGTTTTAACAGCTAAAATAACAATAACACAAAAAAAAGAATAACAAACACTTCATCAATATTCATCCTTAACAATTCACATCCACTGATACAGCAATGCGCCTGCTAAATGTGTATCCATCCATCCATCCAGTACTGAAGAGAAACGCAAGAACATGTCGCGTGTAAAAATAACATTTTTAATATTTTTACTGCTACTCTCTCTGCTGCTTATATATATCGTTATCCTTACTATCACTAAAAATATAACGGTATACCCAACATCCAGTATGCAAACACATGTTTTAGGCAACAGACATTAAACAAAACAAAGTTTAAATTGAAATTAAAATACGAGTAAAACCAACAAATTAGATCTAAAATCGAATTTTTTTACGGTATGTTACGGTATTACGATGAAGGTTAACCTCACTTTTTGCTTAAAAAGGGATCTAATGGGTTTTGAGTTATGTAATTAAAATGCATGATTTTGTTGTCTTTATCTGTAACGATTGGCCTAATTCTTGAGATGTTTTAAATGAAAATAAAAAAGTCACACTTTGCGATTTATTTTCACACATTTTATTAACCATGACCATAACTAACATCTTGTTAAGTTTTAACCTTTTTAAAACGTTCGTGTTCTTTTATCTTCTGCTTTATACAATAATTATTTATCTTGCACTTAATACATCAAACAAGTATAGCGTTGGCAGAGTAATACATTGACAGTTTTCTTCTCTTAAGGCATTTTTATAACAGTTTATCTTAGGACGAACTTTGCTAGTAAAGCTTTGAACTCTTTCAGCAATCATCTCAAACGTTGGGAAAAATCGTTCTTAAATACGAGTTTTAAATGTTTAAAACCGCTATCTTTAGTTCAAAATAATAAGTTAATACCAATGAAATGCTTGAGTTAAAAATTTTCTTTTTCCGCTTTGTAGCAATTTTAGGTGACTTTGATTTGATCAAATCACTACAAATACACAATAACATGATATCATGTAACATAACATAATGTAACATAACAAAATTTAGTGAAAAGTTTTTTATTTTTTTCTTCTACCTTTAAGTTGAAAAGACGCAAAGGATGCTTAACTCGTTATTAGATATTTGAAACTGTGAATATAAGTAAAGGGTTTTTCATTAGGAGCTTCCTATCATTATTTTTATATAAAACAAAGTGTGCAAGATAATACCGAAATTTTTTTATTCGTTTGTAAGTCCTATCGATACCAGTATCTATGGAATATAATATTTTTTCGATGCAATACATCGCAAAGGTACATCGATGTTTTATTTGCATCGATTGTAAGTAGAACAAGTTTTATTACTTTAAAAAAATATTCTTGTTAATATGAACTGTTTCCTACGCACTGTAGTGAACGATGACGAAACAACTCTCTCCATATTTTGCCGCTTTTGCTGAAGCACTATATTCAGCCAAAAAATCAGAACAATATATTTTTAAAAACTGTGCTTTGTAGTCATTCCATATTTCCAACGCATTTTCATTCAGTTTTCCGACAAGAGTCCTCAAATAAGCTATCAGGCAATATATCTTCCGATTTATTACTCTTCCAAGTCCGATGTACACATTTTGGAATGGTTAGTCAATACCAAAAAGAAATTTTGACTTTTATAAGACTTCCCAGAATCAGATTCAATGTTATCAATGTATGCAATAAATAAAGTACTCACCAGTTGTCACAATCGACAACATTTTAGATATATATGGTACTGGAGTAATTCCTCTCGCGTTGCTGAGAGCCTTTGTGTTGTACCTGTTTTTGACTGATGTGGATAGATAAAGAAAGCTTTAAAGCTCTCTACACACGCAAAATTCAATATTTTTTTTTAATGATGGTTTGCATTAACTGCCAAGTTACTTAAACCAAATGTTGAAACTTCAACTCTATTCTTCAGAGTCAGCCATACAAGCCAAACCATCACTCTGCAACCGCAGTACTTGAAAGTCGTTCTAAGGCATTTATTACGGAGGACTGTTATGGCTTTACGACACCCTTAATTTATACGATCTGAACTAAAAATATTGAATTTTGACTCGTCAACAAAAATAAAGTCTTCAAGAAAAGTTTATTTGTCTTTGTCGAATGTCCCTGAGTAAATTTAAGCCCAATAAGGATATTCTTCTTAAATACATTAGAAAACTTCTTCACATAAATTAAAAAAAGAATATTCAGTATAAAGTTCGACGAATTCTATGTGTTTTTTATTGGTGTTGGTAATAATTTGATAGTCGTATTACTCCTAAAGTACGGAACCGACTTAAATAAAATTGATATTGTGCACATCTGTAAGGGAATTGTGCTAAAACCATACAAATATACCTTTCCAAACTCTGTACTGTAGTATAGGTGTAAAATGGATTATAAAAAATGTGTTCGCCTAATTATATATGTAGATAAACCAGCTAAATAAAAAAACTCACTAATAAAAATTTGTTTCTTTAGAAGCTATTTCTTAAAACAAAAATCAATAAAAAAACCAAAAATTTAAATAAACTTGCAAGGAAAATTGTTGAAGGCTATAAAGTATTTCTATTAAGTTTTTACTTCGATGCATTAAATAAAATATATCGATGTTTCATCGATGTTAATCAATAAAAAAAAACAAAATTGTTTCGATGTATCAATAAAATACTTCGAGTGTTTTTGAAACATCGATTTATATCGTTCACCACTACTGTATGTTAAGCATCCGAAATTTTAAATTTTTCATGATTAGAGAAGTTCGAATTTTATTTGTTGGGATCGCTGATATTTTTCGATGGAAATTAGTGTAAGATTCCAACTGCTTCAGCGCAAATTCAGAGAAAACACCGCGTTGTCTGCGGTCGGTTACTTTCCCTGTGGCACTTGAATTATGTACGGGAACACACCCAAATCTCGACGTGAAATTAGTCAAGTTCTTGCGAGCGACGCGGAATCGACTATACGCTCCCACGGACATCTTGCGTTTAGTCATCTTACATTTTTTTCTCCGTCACTCCTCTAAGAACCATTTTGGTTTCTACAAAGCAACCGCTGCTATGTTTCAGTTCCATTAATCAAATTAACTTTTTCAAGTTAAGTAGATGATTAATCCATTGTAGCTCCCCTCCATATGATTGTGTTGTGGTGAAGATCCGTGCTAAACTTTGTAATTTTTTTCTGATGTTGGTTAATCGTTTACTGATACAGTAAACTCAAATTTATCCACCAAACTGCGAATACTCCTGCCGATTGGACAATTATGGCGTCCGTAAAATGGATGAAGCGGTCGGAACTTTATCCGAATAGTACAGCTATTTTGATAAAACAATGTTTTCATTGTGGAACGATATATCTGTCTGAAGGGTTTTTGGCAAAACACACTGATAAATGACAGCAAATTTGATATACATATGTATGTAACTTCAACAATATAGCCACTATCAACCGTTAAACTTCGGATATTCTTATTGAAAGCACTTTATATTCAAGTACAGTGTATTGAAATAAGATAAAAATGTTCTTTGAAATGGGAAAATTTATGTTATTAATTCTTCATTAAATAATCAATAATTACGAGTTTTCTAAAACGTTAGACCTAAAATTTTATTCTTTAAGATTTCTAGCTTCAAAACTAACTAAAAAAATCTTTAAGTTTCAATAAAAGACAACATTAAATACAGGGTGGGCAAATTTGAGGTTTGGAAGTAAATTGGCTAACAAATTTGGCTTTTTTTTAACAAATTCAGTTTGATTAATACCAATATAAAGAAAAAAATGGAAATTAATGATGGAATAAATGTCCACCTCCAGCACGGCAGCAGATGTCCGCTCTTTTCACAAGATTTTGAACCATATTTGTCAATGCAGCGCCGAATATCATCTTTCAGAGTATTAGTTTGTGGTTTAATCACGTATACCCGGTTTTTTAAATGGCTGCAGAGAAAATAATCCAGCGGCGTTAAATCACAAGAACGAGGCAGCCAATCGACATCGCTAAATCAAGAAACTACGCGACCGGGAGATTTTTCATGCAATAACTGAATTGTTTGGCTAGCTGTGTACCTTGTGGCGCCGTCCAGCTGAAACCAAAGGTCACTGATATCAATATTAGCCAATTGTGGCCACAAAAATTGGTTATCATGGTTTGGTAATACAGGGAATTCACGGTGACGGCGTTTACTTGCTCATTTTTGAAAAAATACGGGCCGATAATGCCGTTTAACCATAAACCGCACTATACGGTCACTTTCTTTAGATGTAATGGTTTTTCGAGAACTATTTATGGATTTTGTGAGCCCCATATGCGACAATTTTGTTTGTTTACATAACCGCCTAATTAAAAATGAGCCTCATCGCTGAAGATGATTTTGTTGAAAAATGTGGTTCGAAATTTTGTGAAAAGAGCGAAAGTCTGCCGACGTCCTAGAGGTTGATAATTGCCCGACATAATTTTTTTTTCGTCACTCCTTTAGGGAGCACATTGGCTTTCCACAAACCATCTATTTCTTTGTTTCAGTTTTTTTAATCATTTTGATATTTCAAGATAAGTAGATGATTGTATTAATCCGCTGTAGCTTCCTCCATATGATTTCGGTGTGTGCAGTGGTGAAGATCCTTGCTAATTGGTGATGATCTTTGTAATTTTTTCCCAGTAGGTGGAGTGTTTTTCCTGATCATTCATCTGATTTTTGTTATCATCGCCAGAGGTATGCGGGAAGGTCAGGGGGGCTTTTTTCTTTATTTTTTAGATGGAGCTGTCTGGAGGGAAGTTGAAGCCTTTTTTATTATTAAACATACGAAACCACAATTACATTTTGGGGGGCTCGAACCTGGGTCGTTTGTGTTGTTATGCGTGCGTTCTAACCACTACACCACGCCACCCCCGTACCGCCCGACATCATATTCCATTATCAACTCCCATATTTCTATTCTATATTGGTATTAGTAAAACTGAATTTGTCAACAAAAAAGCCAAATTTTTAAACCAATTTATTTCCTAACGTCAAATTTTACCACCTTTTATAATCTGAAAGACTGACAGACAGCATGTAAGACTGACAAATTTTAGTAATTCTATCGATGCCATACTCGTATAATTTCAATTAAAGAAATATAGTAGAAGGCAGTTAAACACATTTTAAATTAATTATCTTTAACATGATCCATTTGAAGAAAAAATGATTTATTATTGTTTCTTAATATCGATCTAAAGTTCTGCAATCGAATAGAATTGGCATATAAAGCAAAAACTTTAACTGAAATTACATACTCGTATGTATCTACACATTTTCTGTGAATAATAATAATTTTCTTTGTCATCCATATCCAGAAATTCATATTTATCCAGTTTTACAGTATTATTGTTACGTCTATGATCGAAGGCTTAAGGCAAAGGATTAGTTTTATTACTTTTTTCGTTTTGTTTATTATATTGTTACGTTTTTACCTTTTTAAAAACGTGTATTTATGAGTTCGTAGATTGTAGTTAAAATAAAATAAATCTTGTGTTTAGTTTTTAATTAAAAATCCTTAATGCAGCACGAACCTTGTGACCTTTTTACAAGCAATTTTCTATTCTTAATTACTCCGTCTGTTTACAATTTTGTAAACAACAACAATTACTTGACAGGTCTTTCTAACTAAAGATCTTCCAACCCGATCGTAGTTATAACTTAGGTTCGATCACAACCTTTTCAGCCAGAGTTTAACCACACTAAACTCTCTTACACTGAGTTCAAACCAATAACACGTTCGCTGAGTTTACACCAAATAAAACTGATTGCTGGTCGCATCGATGTGCTTTTTATATGGCTGAGTAAACAAGACATTGAAAGCTCTCGAACCTCTCTTTTAATTCTTCTGTAGCCATGCGTAAGTGAACGTCTACCACTTTCAGCTCTTAATAATTGTTGTTGCCGTGTTATTTTTATTTACTTTATCTCTGCTAATGGTTGTTGTTGTAGATTCGGTTATTTGTAAACAGCACGTATAGTTGTTCGTGCAGCTTTTATATATTTATTTTAGCGATGTAATAAATGCTGTGGTGCCCAACCTTATTTTCGTAACAATATTTTAATCACATTATTAGCACAACATGTTTCATTGAATACTTTGCTAAATTATTAAGTAATAAACAGATTGAGGATTTTTTTTAATGTTTTCAAACATCGATGCTGCAAAACATTGTCGACAAAACTGATACATTGGTGATTTTCGATGTTTTGTTTAAGTAACTACCCGGTGGAGAATATTGAATCATCGTGACAAACGCTGGCAAAGGTAGAGTATTATTGACAGGCGATGAATTTTCTTTGAAGTCATATATGACTTTCGAAAATAATTGTCCAAATTTTTATAGATGACAAAAGTTGATTTTATCTTGCAAGCGTCCGTGTATTAGTGAATCCTAACCATAGCTGCCAGATTTGACGATTTTTTTACCACAATTTTGCAAAATGACGATTGACATTTTTTAACTTTAAAATGACGATTTTTTTTATATGGACTATTGTCAGCTCTAAAAGTATTTTGTAGTTAAGACAACAAGCATACTTCTAATGATGTTAATAAAGATAAAGAAATATGCGCATGAGTTTTTTAAGCAAAAAAACTTTTTCTTTTTTTGGTATGATTTATTCAATTACTGTAATTTCATACCAAAAATGTCAACTAAACAAAAAAGGTAACATTGAAAGTGATAAAATAAATTTTAAGGAAAGCAATTATAAAAACCAAAAAATAGTTTTAAGACTTTTATGCTTGATTCACCATTTTGTTTATATGTAGTTTGACGTTTCTATTTTTGAGAGAGAGAGAGAGAGAGCGAAAGAGGTTATCTTACTTCGGAACAATCTCAGCTTGAATTGGTTTAATTTTAATTTTTGTTCCGTAACAATTGAACTGTGCTGCCAGCTTCTTCAATTTTTTAAGCAAGTTGAACTGAGCTGCCATATCATATGTATGTATGTATAATACAGTAAATATCACATATTTTGCATTATTTGTGTGTGTGGTTGACAATAGCAACTTCTATTGGAATGGGAAGTAAATTGAATTCAACAAGTTGTGTTTAATTAATTGCAGGAAGCGAATGCCAAGCCCTTTGGAAGAGTTTGCGTCGAAGGTATAAAACAGCTAAAAGTAATTAATTTACAATTTGTTTATTACAAAATAATTAATATAGTGTGATACAAAGAAAATTGCAGTCATCTGCCACTGTGCTGCCAAATAGTAAAACTAACTCGCCTCGTTTACAAAAATACTTGATATGGTACCCTTGTTTTTCTAGAACAATTGTTCGAAGTGGGTGAATCGTTTCAGAGAAAACTTTCAAAAAAAAAATAAGTAAATAAATAAATAAAAAATAAATAAATAAATGAAAAAAGTATTTACGATTTTCTGTAAATTTCGTCTGGCAGCTCAGGTCCTAACAGACAGTATCATTGAGAATTATTAGCGTTTTATTCGTTAACGTGATAGCAGACAAAATTCTGCATAGTTAACTATGTAGTTGATTCATAGCAGATAATGTGGCAAAATTTTTTATTTATGATATTTTCATACAAATTTCCACTTATTTAAATACTGATTTTGTGAAAATGTCATAGTGACAATAAACAACGGAACAAAATTTATTAAATTTGACATAATTGTACAAGGAAAGGTGTTGATATTTTTCACAGTGCGCCGATCCCTTAGAGCTAATAGACAAAAATAGAAAGAGTTTTCGTAGATAAACGAAATTTCGTACAGACTATTATTAGATCAAAATATAGATATACGAGGGCGGATTGATATTGAAGCTACCTAAGTAGGAAAAAAATATTTTTTTTTTTTTCAAAAACCATTAATTTCTCAACATAGTCTCCTTTTAGCTCAATATACTTAGTAAGACGATTTTCCAACTTTTTTATACCATCTGAATAATACGATTTTGGGAACTCCTTAAAATACGCATTTGTTTCGGCAATCACTTCTTCGTTTGAGATGAATCTTTTTCCTGCGAGCCATTTTTCAAGTTTGGAAACAGGAAAAAGTCACTAGGGGCTAAATCTGAACTATAAGGAGGATGTTCAACCAATTCGAAATGGATTTCTCGTAGTTTTAGCATCGCATCTAATGCTGTATGAACCGGTGCGTTGTCTTGAATGTGGTCGTTGTTTCAATGTGGTCGTTTCTCCTTGATTGCATCAACCAATTAATCCAATATTGCACGATAATACTCTCCAGTGATTGTGGATCCCTTTTCAAAATAATCGATGAGCAATATTCCGTGTGCATCCCAAAAAACAGTGGCCATAACCTTGCCAGCTGATTTTGATATCTTCGCCTTCTTCGGAGCACTTCCACCAACTTCCACCTATTGCTTCGATTGATTTTTTGTTTCAGGTGTGTAGTGGTGGACCCACGTTTCATCAACAGTTATTAATCTACGCCAAAAATCAGCTGGATTATGCTTTATCAAACACCGCTGTGAAGTGATCTGTCGAACTCGTTTTTGTTCAACAGTGAGCAAACGCGGCACCCATCTTGCCCATAGCTTTTTCATATGAAAATGTTCATGCAAAATGTTGAACACACGTTCATATGATATGTTTACCATTTCAGCAATGTCACGTATTTTGACCCGGCGATCATTCATAACGATATCGAGGATTATCTTGATATTTTCTTCAGTAGCCACCTCTTTTGGCCTTCCTGTTGATGGTATTGCTGCAGTGTTCGTTCGGCCCCGTTTAAATTCAGCAATCCAATATTTTATCATATAATCTGACGGAGCAGATTCGCGGTAATGTTTACCAAGCTTTTCTTTTGTCTCTTTCGCCGTTTTGCCTTTCAAATAATCGTAATAGTGTTTAATCACTACACGAAATTCACTTTTTACCATTTTCCAAGAAACACAAAAGTTGCTTACTTCAAACGACTACAACAAATAAACTAATCGATGAATTTGGCTAAAATTTTAACAGCTGACGTTTGACAGACTGTAATTTCTAAGAAAGAAAAAGTTTTTGTGTTTGTGCTGCCATCTACCGCTAGGTAGCTTCAATGTCAATCCGCCCTCGTATGTATGTAACAAAACAGGACAACGGACATGCCCACCGCACACATATAAAATTATTATGTCAAACAAAGCCAATTTGAAGATAGTTTTTTATATTTAATCTTTTTAATAAAAAAATATGTTTTTTTTAGCATAGAAGTGGGTTAGTTACTGATATAAATAAATAAATTCCAAATAACAAGTTTTTTAATTGCACCCAAAAACCAAAATAATAAAAATAAATTGTTTGTAATCTGGCGAAAATTCGATGTCATACCTCACATTTGCAATTTGAATAATAATATTAATTATTTCTTAGTTAATATATTATATATAAATTGATAATCCAAATTATTTTATTTTATTATATTTTTGTATTTGTCTTAAGCTACTAAAATCAGTAAATTTTATGAAAATTCTCTAAATTATAATTTTTAAAATTTCTAACATTTCTTAGTTGTAGGACAACGTTGGTTCTATTTTTTTTTAATTTATTTATTAGATCTATAGAAGTTTAATTCCGTACATTCCAAAATTATAAAGTTTAGGTTGAATACGAAATTTTTACAAAATGAAAAGTATTAATTTAAGTACAACATTATTTTTCTTTTCAAAATTTCATTACACTCAGAAAAATTAATAAAGTGGTATAGATTGTTAAATTGTAAGCATATCTGACGAAAGGAGTCATTAATGGCATAAACAGATCTGCGATATTCTATATTTATTAACTGGAAGTAGCGAGAAGGCCTAACTGGAACATTAAAAATAATTTTTTTAGAAGAAATTCGGAATCAACATTACCACGTATTAAATTTAATAAATATTAAACACTTGGCATTATTCTCCGGCTTAATTAGAGTTAGTCTGCTTTCATATGAAGGAAGTATATATGAGTTCCATCCAAGTCCTCTTAGAGAAAATAGAAGAAATTATTTCTGCTCTGATTCAATAATGTTAGAATAAGTGTGACAGTAAGGATTCCATATAATAGATCCGTATTCAAGGATCGGTCGAACCAAAGATGTATACAACTGCTTCGCTATGTATGGATCGGAAAATTTCTTTCGCTTAATAAGATGGAACATATTATATAGTTTCAAAAATTGATATAAAAACAATATGTATTGGGTACACAAGTTAATACTGTCGATTTTATTGCTTGAAAAATGCATTTGTTATAAAAACAGAATAATAATAACATTTTTCATATCTTTCTGGTAGCGTATGGATTCCGCGCCAAATGAACTGCTCCAGTTTTGAGGTAAAGAATGAATCAAGCCAATTTCTGATACTCTGTTCTGAAGTGAAGCGTCTAGTGACGGCGTTCTGCATCGATCCAAATAAAAACTGACTACTTTTTAGGGGCAAGGTCTGGGCTCAAAGGTCATCCACTATTTTCCAAATAGTTTTTGACCGGTCTTGCAACACGTGGCCAAGCGTTGTCATGATGGAAGATTATGCCTTCGTGTCTGGTCGAATATTCTGGTGGTTTTCGTTGATTACACTCTTCAAATGAATCAATTGTGTTCGGTACAGGTCCCATGTGATCGTCTGACCCGGTTTCAACAGCTCATAAAACAAAATACCCTTCTGATCCCACCAAATACAGAGCTTTACATTGGCGTCATGGAAACAAGAAACGGCACACACACACACCCAGTAAAGATCCTCACCACTACACAATACAATTCAATGGGGGCGTCGTTTCTAGGCGGCGATCATCTACTTAGCTTGGATGAATAAAGATTAGAGAAACTGAAACAAGGCAGAGCAATGGAATCTACGGTCTCTTCGTGGAGCATCACAGCTTGTGCAACTCGAACATCAGACCGTATAAGATTGATATCTTGTGTATAAGTTAGATGAGATGGAATGGTAATGGCGAACTTACAACGGCAAATGGTAGTGTTGTGCTGTACAGCAGAACAGAAATGGGTGGCGAAAGCGGAGTCGGAATAATAATGTTGAAGAAAATCAAGAACTTCCTTCGGACAGGGAGACCAATATACGAACGTGTGATAATGGCTCGATTCAAAAGCAGAATAAGACACCTCACCATAGTACAGTGCTACGCGCCGACAGAAGACGTGAAAGACGCTAAGAAGGCTGAATTCTACGTACAAGTAACTTCGGCACTGAGCAGTATTCGAACGGGAGATATCATCATTTTCATGGGTGACTTCAACGCGAAAATAAGCATCGGCTCCATTTTCCCGCATAAGGAAATTCATAAATATACATGGACATCGTCAAGCGGCAACTCACGCAATCAGAGCGATCACATATGCGTGAGTAAAAGATGGCGAAGTTCTTTGGCGGATGTAAGAAATAAAAGAGGCGCTGACATCGGCAGTGATCACGAGCTTATCACAGGCGAAATCAAGCTTAAATTGAACTATCGAAGAAGAAACATTGGAGTCACAAGACGAAAGCGTGTCCGTCTACAGCAACTCAAGAATAACATGACCAGGAACGTGTTGGCCATGGCAATACACGAGCAGTTACCAATAAACCAACATCACACATGGGAGGATATCACAGCAACATACAATCAAGTCGCAGAGAAGACACTGGGTGTAGTGCAGGTACATAGAAGAACATGGATATCAGACGATGCTTGGAACCTGATCTCTTAAAGGAGGGAACTTAAGTTGCAGCTAAACAACAACAATGTAACGAAGCAGCAATACAAACAGCTGGCCAAGCAAGTTAAAAAAGCTGCACGAAGAGACAAAAGAAAGTTCCTAGAAGGTCTAGCTAGAATAGCAGAGGAAGCAGAGAAAACTACACCAGACGATAGACTATCTCAAAAGTGGGAAGTTTAGACTGAACCAAGCAGTTACTGATAGCAATGGCACAATTGTATCGAACAGTGAAGCACAGATGCAAAGATGGGAGGAAAATTTCGAGGAAATTGGCAAGGTAATGGACACAGATGAAGACATCGAAATGTACCATAACAGCCCTATGCAAAATACATTGAAAATAGCATGTATCCCTCACAGTTTCAATGAGATAAAAGAGGCAATAACGAGGTTGAAAAAAAATAAAGTTGCAGGCGAAGATAGTTTACAAGCGGAAATCTTACGGGCGGACATTACAACTCCAGCTGAATTACTATGGCCTCATATCACATCAGCATGGGAAGAAGAAAGGCTGCCACCAACTTGGAAGAAAGGCATCACTGTGACACTACTTAAAAGTGGCAACTTGAAAGATTGCGATAAATGAAGAGGAATCACTCTGCTTAACACCATATACCAGATACTAGCAGTCATAATACAGGGAAGGCTTCAGAGCAAACTTGAGAACATGTTGCGAGACGAACAGGTGGGCTTCCGGCCAAATAGAATCTGCGTAGACGAGGTCAACGCCATACGCATCATAATAGAACAATCACTAGAATGTCGTACACCTCTATACCTACTATTCGTCGACTTCTAGAAAGCCTTCGATACCATCAAAAGGAAAGCATTGATAAAAAAGGAGTACCCCAGAAAATAATCCGAAAATACGCGCAATGTACGAGAATGCAGAACTCTCGGTTCCTCACAACGGGAGCATCAGCAAACCATTCCATATTAACGCTGGAGTAAAGCAAGGATGTCCACTCTCACCTCTATTATTCACCATCATACTCGATGAGATCATGAGCGAAGTCTGTTTACAAAGGAGAAATATAACACGGAGTCTCTCACGACAACTCGAAGACCTGGATTATGCGGATGATATTTGCCTACTCTCACAAAAGATCTCCAATATGCAGTCAAAATTAAATGACCTGGAAAAACTGGCTCGCAGTGTTGGACTTGAGATAAATATCCAGAAAACCAAAGCTATGAGAATAAACAACAATAGCACAGAAAACATTATACTACAAGGCCAGCCAATAGAGTATGTAGATAGCTTCTGCTATCTTGGAAGCACACTGGCAACAAACGGCGATGCAGAAATAGACGTTAACAACAGGCTCAACAAAGCAAGGTTGGCATTCGGACGATTACAGTCAGTATGGTGAAGCTCATACATATCCAGGCGAACCCAAGCTCAGAATATTCCAGCTCAAGATATTCTGGCTTAACACCATGAGCAACATAGATCTGGGGAATTTAACAAACGAAGAGCCCATACTGAAGCAGATAAGGCAAAGAAAGTGCGGATGGATCGACCATACCTTAATTAAAAATCATAGTAGTATTAGAAGGATGGCGCTTGAGTGGAACCCTCAAGGATTAAGGAACCGCGGTCGAGCAAGAAACACCTGGCGACGCACAATTATCCAAGAACTAAGGCAAAACAATTTTACATGGGAAGAGGCAAAGACAACAGCTGCAAATCGTGTAACATGGAAATGCTTTGTGGAAGCCTTATGCCCCCAAGAGGAGTAAAGGAAAAAAAACAACTTGATGTCATGGATGATATTTGGCTTCGGCGTTGATTTAGCTTGTTGGCCGGGCTTTACATAAGACTTTTTGTGCTTGGGATTATCGTAATGTATCTACTTTTCATCACCAATAACGATATGATGCAAAAATGACTTCCTTTTGTAGCGTTCAAGTATCATTTCCAACATGCAAAATAGTCTTTTAACGTATGAAATTATCGTAATGCTTTTAAGCGTATGGAAATGGCTTGTTGTGTGACTCCCAATGATAATGCATGATCTTCTTGCGTTTGACAACAATCTTTGTCAAGTAATGCTTCCAATTCCTCATCTTCAAACTTTTTCTGCTGACCAGGCCTCTCCTTGTCTTCTGTGTCGAAATCACTACTTTTGAATAGCGCGAATCATCGTTCAAAAGTTTTTTATTTTGGTGCATGTTGACTGTAAGCTTCTACCAACAATCGATAACTTTCAGCAGCCGTTTTCTTCAAACAAAAGAAGGTTATCAGACATCTTTTTTAGGCACAAAATTCGACATTATTATAGCGATTGAGATTGCTTACACTATGGCGTCTATCGAATACTATCGAATTATAATAACAGATGTTTAACCTCTAAAAGACTATATTTGTTATTATTGACACAAACCATATGTAATAGTTATGCCTTCAAAGTTTGGTAAATTATTATTATTTTTTTTAATAAGTGAGAAATAAAAACAATAAAAGAAACTTAAAACCTTTTTCCCTATTTTGGTTACAATATTGTAAAGTAATTAAAAAACCAAACTTAAATGGAGTTCTGATAGCTACTTACTCGTATTTTTCTGAAGTACCTAAAATCCATTCTTTTATAAATTAGTTGAGTTAAGCGCCCTCTTGCGATAATATAGAGAAGTAGCCGAAAAGATCGTTCAGTATTATACTCAGCCTATAAATAGCTTTCAAAAACAATGTAATTTATCAATATCCGTGTAGAGTAATTTTTGATTTTTGTCTATTGGACAATGCACTGTGCGTAGTGTTGCCAGGTCCGTTGGGCAAAAAATCGTCGTCATGCTTTAGAAAATTGTCAAAACATTGAACAAAATCGTCAAAACACTAAATGTTTATTTATATAGGTTTTATTAACAAAAAACAAATAAAATGAAAAAGTCGTCTTTCTAGAAGATAGTGATTAAAGACATACAGCTAAAATTGTCCAAAAATAGTTGTTGCAACAAAAGTTCGCTATAAATTATAGACCATTAGAAAGCTCCAACACAAATTCAATGCGGAATTTTTGAATAATATAAAAAGATGCCTGGAAAAATACAATTGGGCTTCGAGGAACATTTTACAGCTATGGTAACGAGTATAATCCGAATAGGATCAGATATTACTTACGTTTTTGGGTAATATTGTAGAGAGTACGTTCAAATGCTTTAAAAACGCTACATTAAATAAAGCGCACTCTAAACAGTGTGTTAAAAATGTGAGTTCCCCTCTATTTTAAAGAAAAGTGCAATACCAAGTACATGCGGATACTTCTATAAACATACATAATTACCTTTCTCTCATTCCAGTATTTGAATATGATATTTTTTGTGAATGTTTTTAAATGTGAGAAGTTTTGTTTCATATGACGGCGTATTTAAAGTTCTACAGGAGCCTTTTAGTTGAACTTCAAGACATTCTTTGGTCTTTCTCCCCACTGTACTTCAGCTTTTTTTTATTAAAAATTTAAATTTTAAATTTGAGTCCACTTTTTTCAACAAACGTATTTTTGAAAAGTTTAAATATAATACGAAAATGATCAACTCTGAAATCAAATGCACAAGAAAAATATTGATAACTTTTGTCCCTTTAACACCTTACATTCTACACCTAAACACATATTCCTTTTATTTCTTTAATACTAATAATTCGTTGCCATACTTCATTCGGTAGAACAGTTCTTACTATGTAATGTAGTAAATTTTTATTATTTAACAAAAATCGTTAAGTCGTCATTTGGTTGTTTTTGGCACCTAAAATCGTCAAAATGACGATAAATCGTTACACATGATACCAAAGACTGCGTCGTCGACATTCGATATCGAACGAAATTTCTATGTCAATTGCATGAAATTTCATTCGATATTGGACACCGCAATTTGCCTTCTGTACATTTAATTAAAAACAGTTGTCTATGGTCTATTTTTTCTCAAATTTTTCAAATTATTTATGTACTCGCACAATACTAACAAGGTGTAGAAACATACATACACTGGCGAGCAAAACCGAGTACAAAATCAGCATTTTAAGGTTAAATGTGCTATAAATTAATCAGTAAAAGGTAGATTTTTTTGTAATTTAAAATAATTATTTTTTATTAATTGTAGGATAAAAATATTTATATAGAATAGTAATAACACAACAAAATCAAAAAAATTCAATATCAAAAAACATAAGGCCACACCAAGTACTCAGTTTTGCACGATTATAAAGTTGCAATTTCAGTATGGTATCCATAATATTTTGTTTTTAATAAAATATTTAATGCGCCTCGGCATACTTTCAACCAAGTTCTCTTTAAATTCACTATGAATATTTCCCCATTCTAACTGCACACGGTTCCAAAGTTCCACAATATTGGTCGCCGCTCTATTATGTTTTCCCAATCGTCTTTTTAATATGGATCACAAATTTTCTATCGGATTAAGATCCGGGCTCTGCGCTGGCCATTTAATTACCAGAAATTTTTGTTCAGACAACCATTTTTAAACAATTTTGGTTATGTGTTTAGGGTCTCCGTCCTGCTCAAAAATGACTTCGTCCTCCGGATAGGCGCTGCGGTCAACGAAATCGGGTAAATGGGTTTTCAGAATTTGGAGGTAGTCTTCCTTCTTCATTACACCATTAATCCTTACTATTGGACCTAAGTGCCACCATGTGAAACAGCCCCAAATCATCAAGCTACCTCCGCCATGTTTAACAGTTTGTTTTACATGATGCTTTTGAATGGGTCTGCTCCAAAAATATTCTTTAGCATCAGATTGGAATCAATTGATTTTTGTGTCGTCAGACCAAATAACTCGCTAACAATCATAAATGGTCCAATGCTCATGTTTTTGGCAGAATTCCAAACGTGCTTTTATGTTTTTATCTGAAAGAGCTGGCTTTTTCTTTTTAACACTTGCTACTAAACCAATTCTGTGAAGTGCTCTACGAGCTGTCCACTCACTGACGTCTTTATTAATGGCAATAGCAGCCTGTTTGGGTGTTTTTATGGAATTATGGACCATTAGACGCGCGTCTGAATCCTCTAGTAAACGAGGGCGACCTCCAACATTCGTTTTAGGAGCTTCATTTCGCTTTTTTTGATTTGATTTTGTGTTATTCATATCGAAAACGTGCAAAACTGAGTACTTAGAGTTGCCTTATGTTCTTAAATTGAATTTTTTTGATTCTGTTGTGTTATTACTATTCTAAATACACATTTTTATCCTAAAATGAATAAAAAATAATTATTTCAAATTACCAAAGAATCGTCCTATTGGTTATTATAAATAAATTGCACATTTAACCAAAAAATGCTGATTTTGTACTCGGTTTTGCTCGCCAGTGTACATATGTTATAATGACTTTTCAATTAAAATTTTCACATATAATTCATAAAAAATATTTTCCAAAAACATATGCTTAATGTTTTGTTGTTTTGTTTAGAAAAGAAGTGGCATAAAAATGTATTTTAAGTCCACAAAAGCTTAATTCAGTGGGAAATATTTTTCCCTTAAATTATTTTCTTTTGCTCTTAGAAAGTGTTTTTAAAACAAGTCCCACAAAACGGCCATATAACGTTGATGATTTGTATTAGTAATTGTTGGTGGATAGTGTATGTACATCCATATGTGCATGAGTATGAATAAATGAATGTAATGTAATATTAAGTACATATTTCTAAATATATGTTTGAATGCATCTTAAGAAAATTGAAAAAATTCGTTTTGGTATCAAAACAACAGAAGCAGTAACAATGAATGAAAGTAAAAAAAAAAATAATAAATTTTCTTATTTTTCATTATTTGCTTGTGTTGTTTAAAACTCTTTTACAAATAAACAAATGTTTTTCTTTTTTATTAAAATTTCAAAATAGAAACACATTAACGCTCACACGAGTATTGTTATATATTTCTCGTACTTTTTTTTTAATAAAAACAAAAAAAAAAAGATCTTATGAAAACATGAACGAGTAAAGAAATAATAGTCAGTCAAGACCTACCTATCCGGTATCCTACACTAACCCCGATTGAGATGTACAATAATAAATATTATTTCCTATTCCTCGAAAGTTAATTAATTTAATGATAGAATAGCATGTGAAAAGTTAGAGGACTTTATCTTTCATAGTTTACAAGATATGTATGTATATACCGTAATAACTAAGTAAGTGTTTCGTGGGAATGGACTATGAACAAAAAATTCTCCCTTTACCCCTTATTAGCCCCTTAAAGTACGATTTTTGCAAATGTACTTCTTTACAATACATTTTAGTGGATGACAACGTTGCCACAACTTGGAATTTCTTGTAACCAAATTTCAGTAAAAAAGAATCATAAAGGTAACCAACATTTTAAATCATAATTTTAATACAAAAAAAAAAGAAAAAAACATTAAAATATCACATTATATTTGGAAAGAAGACGAAAAGGCCTTTGGAATAATATATGTATGTATGTATAGTATACTGTATTTATGTAGGTAACCTTGAGAAATCTGTGTCTATTTCTCCAGCCAACACATTTTTTACCCAATTTTTCCCACATTTCTTGGAGATGTTTCTGGCTACCGACTTCATATATGTAAGTGGAACCACAGTGCGATTGGACAAACTGCACCAAGCAGTTCATCTTTGAGTGTGCGTTAGCAGATCTGAAACTGCCTTTGACAGCTCTTCACACCAAATTCGCCAATTTTCTCGGTTGACTTATCCCTTGAGTCAAAAATGAGCTTTGTTGCTGAACATAATTTTTCGATTGACAACATTTCTGACACTGTACGAATTTTGACAATAAAATTCAACGATTTACAAGCGTTGTTTGTTTGTTAGTCTATTCATGGTGAAATGGCAAACCTTACTGAAAGTTTCTGGCATTTCCATATGTCACGAATCTTTTTTTGCACGAAAAAACCAAATAGCAAAAAATACCCGATGTATGTACGTTATAAGTGCATATAATGATCTAAACCAAATTCATCATTGCGCAGTCGGTAATTTCACTTACCAACACTTTAAGCAGCTCTAAACCTATCTATATACATACATACGTATATAAAAATAAATTGTCGTATGTTCGATATTTAATAAATCGAGAACCACTCACACTAATCACTCAAACTAATGCAACTAAACTAAATTTGGTCTAAAAAGGTTCGTAATGAAAATAAATTATCAGTTAAAAAAGAGCGGAATCGAATAAGTTGGCATTGCACCTCCCATACAATCGAGAACGATTACCATAGTAATCAACACATATCATCAGTTGAAAAATTGGCTGAATTGGATAAGTGGACATGGTACGTCCCATGCAAAGTAAATATTATTTTTATACATCTTGAGAATGGTAAAAGAAAACGTTTCTGAATTCGGTGTAAGTGACTTATCCAGATTTAAAAAACTCATAGAGGGTACGCTTGATGGGCTGTCATACAGCACGCGAATTAAATTTTTGATAATTTTTGATTCGAAATAGATGTCGTACATATATCCCAACAATTTACGGTGGTGTTGGGGTTAATAAAAAAAATAAACGAAAGGAGTACTAAGTCTGAATTAATGGGTAAGTGAATGAATAAATAAATGGATTGTGGTGAAGAAACTCTAATAATGATGATTAAATATTTTGACTTTCTACTGTAAACAACAAATAAGAAAATTTTAAAATTTAATTTAAAAAAAAATATATTAAGTTCGTTGTTCTTGTTTTTGTTTCCCACACAAATAATATGAATATTGAAAAGAAAAAAATAAACAAACAAAATTATAATAATAATTTCTGGCTTTGATTTTCATATGAAAATATAAAAAAAATATGCAATAAAAAAATCATATTTAGAGATAAATACAAACAAGTGCTCTTATTATTAATCATAAAAGTATTATCGTGTATCACTGTGTGTGGTATGGATTTTCTCAATTAATTTTAATTTTTCTCAATAGACATAATGGCACCAGATTTTAATTTTCAAACATTTCATTTCTTTAAAGGATTTTATTTGTCTTTCTTCTCCATAAATATGTTTCCTAATTTCATATGTTCTTTACTTTTGTTCTGTTTGGTTTTCGTTCATTTTCTTTGTGTCGTGCCACTTTAAATATTTTCTTCTTTTGTTTTCATGTACATACATGCATACATACATACATACATACACAAATACATATGTGCATATGTACATATATTTAGCAACGGAAATGTTAAAAAAAAATTCATATTTTATGCGGTTGCTTTTGTTTTTCAATATTAGGCAATCGCTTATTTTCGGCCATTCAATTGATTGCATGAGTCCTTTGTTGTATGGTGGTGTCTTAAAGGCGATTGTTTTAAGTGATTTGGGTAAATTTCTTTTGTTCTCTACAATTATTTGTTCCACATATGATGAGAGTAATTACAGTATATTAAGTGGCTTTAAATTAATTATTGCGACTCAGAGAATTGTGCCAGACATTTCAAATAGTCATAGGTGGCTCCATCTTCCCGCATAAGGAAATACACAAGTATACCTGGACATCCCTGAGCGGCAATACGAACAATCAGATAGACCACATATGCGTGAGCAGAAGATGGACAAGCCCTTTATTGGATGTCAGAAATAGGAGAGGAGCTGACATCGGCAGTGACCACGAGCTTATCACTGACGAAATCAAGATTAAATAGAAATGTCAAAGAAACACCAAGGCACACAAGGCGAAAACGGCTTTACCTACAAGATCTCCAGAATGATGCAACCAGGCACGCATTAACCTTGGCAATCTGTGTACGGCTACCAACAAACCAACGACACTCATGGGAAGATATGTAAGCAATGTATAATAAAGCCGCGGGGGAAACACTTGGTGTAGTGCAAACAAATAGAAGAGTTTGAATATCAGATTACACTTGGAACCTAGTGTCTCAAAGAAGGGAGCTAAAACTGCAGCTGAATAGCAACAATACCTTGAGGCAGCAAAACAAGTAAAGAAAGCTGCAAGAAGAGACAGAAGAAAGTTCCTGGAACGACTGGCAACAGCGGCAGAAGAAGCAGCTGGCCAGAATAATATGATGAAGCTACACCAGACGATTAAATATCTCACTAATCAAAAGTGTAATAGGAACCAAGCCGTTGCTGATAAAAATGGTACACTAATAACGAACAATGATGCACAAACACAGAGGTGGAGAGAACACTTCAATGAAATTAGTAACGTCAAGAACACTACTGTGGACAGCGAAACAGTGGAGAACATAGATTAGGAAAACAGTTTAAGAATATCATGCAACTCTCTCAATCTGAATGAGATAAAAGAGGCGATTGGTAAATTGAAAAGTAATAAGGCGGTAGACGGAAACTCTACAGGTTGACATCCAAACCACAGCTGAACTTCTACTGGCTCACATCACATCAGTATGGGAGGAGGAAAGGCTGCCTCCTACGTGGAAGATGGGCATCATTGTAAAGTTACCAAAAAGTGGCGACTTAATAGACTGTAATAATTGGAGAGGAATTACTCTAGTTAACACCATGTATAAGATACTTGCAGTCATAATACAGGATAGGCTTCAGAGCAGAATAGACAACATACTGCGAGACGCTCAAGCTGGATTCAGACCGAATAGAAGCTGCGTAGATCAGGCCAACGCTTTACGAACAGTCCATAGAATAGCGTACCCCCCTGTATCTACTATTCGTCGATTTCAAGAAAGCTTTTGATAACATCAGGCGAACGACTATATGAAAAGCACTAAGAACCAAAGGAGTACCCCAGAAGATAATTCGAATAATTAAAGCGATGTATGAGGATGCAGAACTTTCAGTTCTTCACAACGGAAGCATCAGCCAACCATTCCACACCAATGCTGGAGTTAAACAAGGATGCCCAATATCACCTCAACTATTTACCATCGGGCTGGATGTTCGAAAAGAAGATGGATCACATGGAGTCTCTCACGCCAACTCGAAAACTTGGACTATGCGGATGACATTTGTCTACTCTCGCATAAGATTTCCAATATGCAGTCGAAACTGGAGGATCTGGAAAGATTGGCTCGTAGTGTTGTGCTTGAGATAAACATCAAGAAGACCAAGGCCATGAGAACAAACAATACGAGCACGGAAAACATCATGCTACAGGATCAGCCAGTCGAGTATGTAGATAGCAACAAACGGTGGCGCAGAAACAGACGTAGATAACAGGCTCAACAAAGCGAGAGCGGCATTTGGACAACTGCAGTCAGTATGGAGAAGCTCACATACATCGAGACGAACTAAGCTCAGAATATTCAACTCATGTGTTAAATCGGTACTGCTATATGGCAGTGAAATCTGGCTTGTGTCGAATAACATCACACAGAAACTCCAGATATTCATTAACAAGTGCCTCAGAATCATATGCAGAATGAATATTCTGGCCTAACACTATAAGTAACACAGAACTGTGGAGCATGACTAATGAGGAACCCATACTGAAAGATATAAAGAAAAGAAAGTGGATGTGACCGATCCACACCATCGGAAAAAGTCCAGAAAGTATTACTAGAATGTCACTCGAGTGGAATCCTCAAGGCTCAAGGAATCGTGGTAGACCAAAAAACTCCTAGAGACGTACAATTATCCAAGAACTGATACAGAACAACCTAACATGGGAAGGGGTAAAGTCAATAGCTGTAAACCGTGTTAGATGGAGATGCTTTGAGGAAGCCATATGCTCCCAAGAGGAGTAACGGGGGAAAAAAATAATTATTGGTTGCAGATACTTTGACTTTTAAATTTTTTTAGCAACTTTCAAGCATGATGACTATTTTAATATCGTTTAGAGTTTAATTTAAAACCTATAGTGATGTACTTAAAAAGTTAGGTACTTAAATTTATAAAGCGTGGGTCGAAAGAAGTTTCTGATCCATTTGTCATATTCTTGCACAGGAATTTATTATATATAATCTATACCTTAACGCGCACACTAATACACTACGTAGTATAACTAAGGTGTGCTTCAATATGACAAGGTCACCTTAATATTTGCTCAATTCATCTAAACTATAAGATGTTTTGTATGGTCACCTTATTCAAAAAAAAAAAAAAAAAAAAAATTCTACGTTCAAATAAGTGAATAAATAGCCGGTTTTTCTCTTAGAGATGTACCGTTATATTATGTTTATTTAAATTTATGTAAATTAGCGCAAAATTCAATGCGTACAATGCGTAAAATTCAGTACTCCAAGAAAAGTAGAATTTACCCCATCAACACCAATAGCTTAGATTTTACATAAGAGAAGCTTAATAAAACATCGCTTTGATTCACACAACTAAAACTGAATGTATTTTCGATTGGTGCTGAACATAAATTAGCATATAGATTGTAAGTGGGCTTAGGGATACTAATATTCAAGAATTCATGGTTCAATTCATCCACATTAACATCAATTTCGCAAAAAGATCTGTTATCCTGTCTGATATCAATTTTACGGAGTTCTCTTCACTTTTACCTGCTGTCCATTGCCGTAGATAATTTTCTCCGGTAAAATAGGCATTTTGATTCCCTAATGCTTTTAACTACTTCTCTTCTGCGTGATCGAAATAACTCCCGAAGCTCAGGAGTTCTCTTCCATCTGGCGTGAGCTAAGTTGCGTTCCCTCACAAGGTCTTAATTCTCGCAGACAACCATGGTTCTTGGTTCGCACTGATTCGTTTTGTCCTTAAAGGCACACATCTATCATATAAATAATTTACATTATCCTGTAGAAAGGACATTTGATCATTTACATCATCAAGAGTATATATTTGCGGCTAATAAATGTTCCCGAATTTCCGATCCAAAAGCTTATAATCTAAGTTGCGGATATCACGGTAAGTATATTGCATAGTCCGTTTCACCACACGGATATCATAAGTTACAAATAATAAATCGTGGTTCGAAAAACCGGGTGCTAAAATCTGATCATATAACAACACTTTCGAGGTATTATTTACGAATACTAGGTCAATTAAACTACTGGACTGCCCATGAAAATGTGTTGATGTGACAGTGTTCACCGGTGTTAAACCAAGAAACAACATCGAATCAATAAGTGGATTGCACCTTGATAAGTTGTTGTTGAAATCTCCAATAATAACAATGTCCGTATGTTGGACAGTTGTATTCTCTAAGACATTAATAAAAGAGTCAACACATATATCTCCATGAGGCCTATAGACACTTCCAACAAGAATCTTATGATTCCACTCAGCAGTCACTTCCAAAAATAAGTATTCAATTTCACTACCGGCAACCGATTTAAGCTTTACTGCACACTTAATGCCGCATCTTATATAAATACGTTGTACCAAATGAGTAATTGGTGTAGTATTGTACTTACAAAAAAAAGTAAAATTGTACCAACTTTTGCAACCCTGAAACAGAATTAGTTTTCTTGCACATTTGAGTAAACCATTGTACAAGCTTTTTTAACTACCGAACGTGGAATCTCTAACAAGCAAAAGGAATTCTAATTCCACACTAACTTGAAAGTTTGCCTTTTTATTTTACTTTCATGTTTAAATACAATCTTAGAAATTGATTGCTTCAAATTTTTATTTATCTATAGAACAATCCAGTGCCGTCTTAAGGCATGTCGTGGCCCTGGGGCACACCAGAGATTCGGGGCCCCCTAAATATTAAAAATGACTAAAAAAACTCGTATGTTTTATTTTTTAATGTATTTATTTTCGTTTTAAAAAAAAAGTTAAATAAATAACACATAAAAACATGGATATAGAAATTAGCATGAAAGTTACTTAAAAAAATGTACATCAGGAAATAAAACAGTGTTTGCATTGATTTTTTATGATAATTTTTTTTCGTGATTTCTGTGCTGCAAAATCTTCTATTATATCGGTAAAGTCTATTTTTTGTAGAACATCACTCTCTATGCACATAATTGACAAATTGCAAAACCTTTCCTGCAACATAGACGTTCGTGATTCGTTTTTTATTCTCTTAAGTTGCGAAAATGAACGCTCGCCACTACAATTTGTACTCATTAGGCAACTTCGACGTTCGGAAAAGTTTCTTCTAGGTAATTGGATCTTATGTGCTTATGCATACTTAAAATTGGTTAGTCCGTTGGCATTCTGATTCGAACTCAAAAGCATTTATGTCGTTTTTATAATATTTTGCAAATTCATAACATTTTTGTCTCAGCAGTTCAGAATCAATAGTTGTTAACTGTGAAAGAAAGTTAAATCTTTCTTCTATTTCTTGGTATGCATTCATACGTTTTTTTTTAATTAGCACACAACGTATCAATTATAGGATAAAATGTATTTACACGAAATTTTTCTTTGCCGTTTAATTGTACATTTTCTGCTGATCCTTCAAAAAATGTGATTCGTGTACTGCGAATCCTTGTTCTTTCAGATTTGTCCTTGTACTCAGCATTTGGTTTCTTTTTTTAGCAGCCGATTCGTATTGCTCGAAGTTGTTACGTACGTTACTAACATAATCAACCAGAGATGCATAAAGTTTTGTTGCAACATCCATGGTCATAGTTTTATTTTGTAAACTTATATTTGTTTTGTTCAGTGTATTTAAAAGGTCATCCAATATCTCTGTAAGAACAACTGTCTCTAATTTTTCCATTTCTTTTGCTAAGCTTTCAGCCTCATTTCTTGTTTCTCCTGGTTGGTCAATGTCATTTGCAATTGATGTTAAAGCTTCAGAAATGTGAGTGTAACTATTTTTCAGAGCAGTAATAGCATTAGCACGAGCAGACCATCTTGTATCCGGAATAGGCTTTAGAACTTTATTTTCGCCTATATACGATGTCATAATTTTCCATCTTTTAGTCGAAGCCGAGAAAAAACTATACAATTTCTGAACAAATCCAAAGTATGTTACAACTTCTGATACGCATTCAACAGCTTTAACACCTACTAAATTGAGTGAGTGTGCCGCACATGGAATAAAAATAACAAATTCACATTTTTCTTTTACTTTTTCTGTACACCAGAATATTTTCCAGCCATATTCGATGCGTTATCATAACTTTGTCCACGACAATAATTTATGGGAATGTTATGGCTTTATAAAAAGTTTAAAATTGTGTCTGATATATATTGAGAAGTATGTCTAGCCATTTGCAAAAATTGCAAAAATCTCTCAATAGGCTCTCCGTCTTTTACGTATATGAGGATAAAGGTAAGCTGATCAACATGGGTGAGATCTGGTGTAAAATCCAGGCTTATAGAGTAATATTTTGATGCTTTTAGCCCGTTAATAATCGTTTGCAAAACTTTTTGACCCATAATGTTAATAAATTCATTACAAATATTTGCAGACAGGTATGATATATTTCCTCGTCCTTGATTTCCAAAGTTTTTAATATGTTCGGCAAGAAAAGGATCAAGTTCACTAATTAGTTCGATACATCCTAAATAATTTTCATTATTTTGGGACCTAAATATTTCATTGTCACCCCAAGAAGCCAGACCTCTTGAAGCTAAAAACTTAACTACAGAAACAATTCTTTTATGAATATTCCTCCAATAATTTATTTCCGTATCTTGTTGTGACTGCAACTCACTGTCAATTCGTCCAAAAGTATTGCATCTTGAGATGTAATTTAACATTAACTGTCTATGCTGCAAAGTGTTTTCATGCTCCATTACCTTGTTACTTATATGCTTCCAATCCTTATAACCGTCTGGAGAACTAAAGCTATTACCTGAACCGGTATTAAATAAACGACAGCAAAAACAATATACAGCTTTCTTTGGTGGTGAATAAACGAGCCATTTTCTTTCTAAAATCTCACCATTCGTCAATTTACGAGTGAAAACATTTACAGTCAAATATCTTGTTTTTGTCATTCCACTTGAATCTGGAAAAGTTGCGGATGTACATGAGAAATCGGAATTTTTAATTTGAAAAAATTCTGGTTTTTTTGAATCCAAAAAATACGATCTTCTTCTGTTAAAGTCTCATTACAGTAAGTACCAGAAGATAAATTTTTTTGGTCCAGCATTTGTAGAGAATATGATCGTTCTTTCATCTGAGATTTGCTTGCTATTACTTTCCTTACACATTTCCATTTCAACCTGGGAAGAATCTTGATTTTGAGATAATGAATCACTTTGCGTATTTGTTTTATCGACCGCAAAAAAGAAGTAAGTTTTGGCAGTTTCTCGCATATTTCTTTTTGAATGAGAACATTTTTTCTCTTTTGTGAACCATATGTTCTTTTCGACATAACGAAATTAGCAGTTTTACACTTTATTTTTTACTTGTTTACAAAGAATACCTTAAAACTTTTATAAAAACCTTTAACACTTGAACTACTCCACACAATCTATTTACTGATTAAAAAAGCGTTACAAACGGGGAATCACCCTTTTAAAATTATCATTAACTTTTACGTGTAGGTAGGTGTAGGTAACTAACTTTAGCTATTTATGAATTTTTAAAGCATTTTTGTATTAGTAATAAAACGACTTTACAGCAGTCATAAAAATAATTAACAATACTATGCTATAGTATAGACAGTAATTTTGATTAACAAAAATGTTGTTTAGAATCCTCAACGTAACATAAAATTTATTTATTTGCTTGTTGTATTCATATTTCTATATGAACCTTTTGTCAATCAACCTACATATTTGTAGTTCCCTGAAAAATACAACATTTTCTTTTAAGCAAGGGATTTGTTTAGATGGCCTGCATAAAATTTTTTAATTCGAAATGCTGGGTATTGAGTTTCAAATTTCTTACAAAAAATTGCGAAATAACATAAAAAATATTTCGTACGAAATGCTTGTAAAAAAATCTTGTATAAGTAGTACTTTGTTCTTAACTAAAAGAAAAATATTTACTAAAAATGTTTAAAAATTATTCCTTTCTGGGGGCCCCTATGACTTTGGAGGCCCTGGGCACGTGCCCCTTGTGCCCTTATTGTTAAGACGGTACTGCAACAATCAAATAAAGGATGCATTGTAATTGAAAGGAGCTCGTCCATACTATTTTCCATCTGACCAAACTAAATTAAACTTTGTTTTTTCAGACCACTTCAGGTTGTTGTAGTTTAATTAAAAATAAAAGTGTCCCTATTATGTCTCCACCACTTAATGCGCTGAATTCAAATCCGTTTTCAGTTTTTTTTCCATCATCATAACTTGAAAACGACTTGACTTATTTTAATGCGATTACCACCAAATGTTTAGGAACCTCTTATAAATCACCTGAACACCATTTTTTTATATTTTCAACAGTTTCATAGTTATCTACAACTTAGCTGCAAAAAAAAGAAAATTCGCAAAATTAGAGCAGTTTTTTTTTCAAAAACTCGTAAAAAATTTTCAGAATGAAAATTTTAGATGTTAAGCATTTAAATTAAAGCTTAAAATGTTGAGAATAAAATAAGCTTTAAATCATGAAAATCGGTTGGCTATTGCTGATTTTATTCAAAATTAAATGCATGTACCTAGCTTTGGCCAAAATTAACGAAAAAAATGTTTTCTTTTATTTCCAAAAACTTATACAAAAATTATTAAAATATAATTTTTGCATTTAGGCACTTAAATTAAAGCCAGATATGTAACCTACAAAGGGAGGTACCTAACTTTGACAAAAAAACTTGTAATACGTTTAACAGAAACATAATGAAAAGAAATGTGTTGTAGGAAAAAATACATACGCACAAATGTATGTTTTTCTTTGATGAATCAATAAAGAGTCGCCATTACTCAGACTTTCCAGGGGAACCAAGCTTTCGTAATAGTCCGCATCACCACAAAATACTAAGTCGCCATCTTTGCTCAAAGAGGCCAGAAAATCTTCCTGTCTGTGTCGAAAATATGAGACTTTCGTGTCCTTATCTAACAAATTCCTGTAATGTTGACGTATGAAGTTCTGACTTTGATTTTGAGAGTCTAAGTCTCGCACAAATTCATTCAGGTCAGACGGGTTTATAAATGAGGTTTTCTCGATGGCCTTCTATATGTAGATGAAGTAGGACCTACAGACGCGTAACTGGTTTCACTGCGAACAGAAAAAATATCTTCTTCATTAACCATTTCGTGATGTTTAGTAGGCATTAGAGGTAAAGAAACATTATTGTTTCGAACAACTGGTCGTCGGGCAGATGAAATGTTCGGATATATGATATTATTTTCTCTCGTAAGTCCACGTGTAGCGGTCATGCAGAAATAACGATTATATTCGTCATTTTCTGGATCATTGGTTTTGTAAATGACATGATCTTTGTATCGTCGTCAAGACAACCTTTTAAAGCTCTTGCACAGGTATTACAACATATTTTTGGCAGCCAATATTTGTGCGTTTCATCGATAGGATATCCAAAGTAATGCTTATAAGCATTCTTAATTCGGGAAGTTATTGTATGGCGTTGTGATTTTAGAGTTAATTCCCCAGAGCTGTATCAAAATAAATGTTGTAAATTTTTGCAAGTCCAAACCCCTGACATGCTGTAATCTAAAACAAAAATCTATAAATAAACTAACTCTATGTATAAATTTAAAAAAAATATATATAAAACGGGAATAGTCCTTAGAGTATTTTTCAATATTTACTTTTTTTTTTAATTAAGGCCAGCACTCAGGGGATGACCCCTACTTATGCAGTGCATTGTGTTGGTAGTGTTTGTGGACGTTTGAATTGAACCGATCCATATCGTAATTGAAAGGAAAAACTTTCTCAGGAACTTCGTTCCACAAACGAACGGTGCTGCTAAAAAACGAATTCTCTCTATAATGCGTTGTGCGATTATTCGGACAATCATTTACGAAGGTACCTATATTGCAGTATTTATCTAAGGTCTTTAAGAAACTGATACATTCACAAATTAGCCGTTATTTGTATACCAAATCGTTGTTAACTGAAAGGAAATCTGGATATAGGCCCAAACATAGCTGTTGATGTAACCGAGGAAATTAGATGTCAAATTTATAAGCGGAACACGGTGTTATTTCTTATTCTACTTGATCATTCAAAGGCATTTGATACGGTGCATCATTCCATTTTGATCTATAAATTGAAATACTTGTGCAATTTTTTCTCTACTACATTAAAACTGCTCTCCTCATATCTGAGCGATAGAAGTCGAAGTGTTTACCATAATTTGAATATTTCCGAAAGCTATTCAATGCCAAAGGATGTGCCGCAGGGCTCCATACTTGGTCCATTGTTGTGTTCTATGTATGCTAATGATTTTCTATTGCAAATAAATCATTGCCGGATACAAATCTATGCTGATGATGTACAGTTATATATTAGCTACCGCGTTTCTGATGCGTCTAACAGTGTAAATTTGATAAACCAGGATTTTCATCAGATTTATGTATGGGTATCAGCAAATGGATTATGCATTAACCTCAACAAGTAAGCTACTTTAGTTATAGGACCAGCGGAAATTTAATTTCAAATTTACCACCTGTACATATTAATGGAACGAATATTAACTTTGTTAATTCCGCAAGGAACCTTGGTGTTGTCTTGAACAAGGAGCTAAATTGGTCAGACCATATTAAAATTAACTGTTGAAAAACTTTTGGTATGCTTCGGAATCTCTGGATCACTCAAGATTTTACACATACTCATACTCGGACGCTACTGGCGAAAACATATATATTGCCAACCCTTTTGTATGGTTGTGAACTATTTGATAGCTGTAACGCAGTTAGTAAGCAAAGACTGGATATAGCATATAACAGTATAGCTAGACATGTATTTGGTATTAGTAGGGCCAGGAGAATATCACATTTTTCGAAACAAATTTATGGTGTCACATTTTACAAACAGCTGAAGTGCCAAACACTAGTTTTTCTACATAAGATCATATATAGTCAGCAGACTATACGTCTCTGGAGCCAACTTCCCCCTCGGATACAAATTATAAGCAATGCAAACATTTTCAAAACTGATATATTCAAGCACTTTGCTTAGTTATTTTCTGCAATATTGATAATTATTTTTGATGTGTAAATTCGAATTATTATTTTTGTTCAGATAATTAATATTTAACTTCTTATTTTTTTGTTTTTTTTTGCTTTTTACTTCAAAATTTTTAATTT
This sequence comes from Wohlfahrtia magnifica, assembly GCA_023159175.1. NCBI lineage: Eukaryota > Metazoa > Arthropoda > Insecta > Diptera > Sarcophagidae > Wohlfahrtia > Wohlfahrtia magnifica. The sequence continues at coordinate 1,533,331 of JAKWBJ010000216.1, read as the reverse complement.
GTTGTTAGATTTCTGTTTATAAATATATTCATAGACACTTATAACAAATTTTCTAACCAATACTAATGGGTCCGTCATCTAACGTTTTTTTTTTCAACTAATGCTTATTTCGTGAATGGTAACACTTAGCTCATGTCTGATTTAACAGATAATTAGTTTTATTCTTCCGCTGAACGAATATGGTTGTGTATACGCTTCGCTAAGTAGGCCTGCGATCGACTTACAGAAGATCTTTTCAGATGAGGCTCATTTTGATCTTGGCGAGTATGTAAACAAGTAAAATTGTCGAATTTGGGGCACAGAAAACCCGCCGAAAAGCCGATACACCTGAGACGAGTCACTGTTTGGTGCGGATTTTGGTCCAGAGGCATAATTTTTCTTCGAAAATCAACAAGGAGTGGCCGTTACAGTCAATGGCGATCGTTATCGGGCCATGTTGAACGAATTTTTGTTCGCAAAAATTGAAGAGGAGGATATTAGCAACATTTGGTTTCAACAGGACGGCGCTACGTGCCACACAGCCGAAGCTACACTCGATGTTTTGCGCCCTGTTTTTGAAGATCGCATTATCAGCCGCAGAGCTGATGTCATTTGGCCACCTCGGAGCTACGATTTGACACCGATGGACTATTATTTGCGGGGTGCCGTCAAAGATAAGTGTTACGCCAACAAGCCAGAGACAATTGACGCTTTAAAGGACAATATTCGTGAAGTCATTGTTGAAATGCAGCTGCACACAATCGATAATGTGCTTAAAAATTGGTAGTAGTTTTGGTTTTATAGCATTTTCAAAAAAAAAAAAAAAAAAAAACAACAAAAATTTCTTTGGCGGACCCTTTACCACTTCAATTTGTTATGAATTATATATTATATATATATATTTATGATTTTAAATGAAAAATAACACAAAAAATGTGGCATCCCATTATCATATCACTATGTATTAAATCTGAACCTACCTTAACATTTGGATTTTCAAAAGAGATTCGTACTAACGCCTATTTCTATTGAAACTTTAAATATAAATGGTCTTAATAAGAAAGAATTTAATTGCATCATGGGGCATGTGTTTGTAAACACTAAAATAAAATTCCAACGTAATACGGCAGATATATACATAAATACATACATACATACATAAACATAAATACGTACATAAATACTTATCGAACACTAGTATAGCAATAAATAAAATTCACTTTTATGAAAAATTAAAATAAAACAAGAACGAAAAAAATATTTTCTTTCAATGGATTTTCAAATTAATTTCCAAATGTTTACACAACGACCAATTAAATGTTTTCAATGAAAATATAATATTGAACCAACAACTATTGCAATAATTCGAATTCAAAATTAAATACAAATTCTAATTTCAGCCGATATAAACGCTAAGACAAAAACAACACAAGCATATACAATATATGCAATATATTGAAAGAACAATACTAAACATACTCCACCAACTAATTGATATATTGCTCAAAACGAATTGCACAGACAAAAACAGTCTATAACTACAATGGATCTAAAATAGGCGAAATTTCAATTTTTAAATGTAACAAATTAAAAAAATTTAAAATTTTATCAAAAACGTACAATGAAAATAAGTACGAGTATACAAACATTAACCCATTTAACCCATCAAAGGTACCTATATGTCCGGAAGGTTATATGTCAATAGGTTTTTTTTATAATATTTAAATTTTCTATCTTATTTTTTCTAGGTGAGTAAGGTTTGTAATAAAATGTAACCAGAAGCATAAAATAGCACAAGTTATTCAAATAAAAAACAAAGGTTGATTCTGGTGATATTTTCAAGCAAGCTATGATTACGCATTTGCTATTTCTATGCCGTTCTAATACACAAACATTTCAAAATTTTGATAAAAAGAATTTTCTAAAACGACTGTGCAGATTAAAAAAATACTAGCCTTACTTAAAGGTAATTTTATAGCGGAATTTTGTTTTTTTCACGCGAATATACAGTCAGGGACTAAAGTTTAAATACATCTCAAGAACTTTGAATTTTAAGAAAACTATAAGTATTACCAAAATTGCAAGTACATATTTTTAATAACCTTAATAAATAAGTTAAAACGTAAACAAAAAATATTTACATCATCGTAAATATAACGGTAATTTATAAATATAAAAAAATGTACGGGACAAAAGTTGAAATACACCTTGAAATAGGTATTAATATTTATAAGCAATGGATACAAAAATAACAATAAAATATTTAGTTTGGTCCCCCTGGCTCTCAATGACTGCTGTAGACCGAGGCATTTTCTTTCCCCGTTACTCCTCTTGGGAGCATATGGCTTCCACAAAGCATCTTCATCTAACACGGTTTACAGCTGTTGACTTTGCCTCTTTCCATGTTAGGTCGTTCTGTCTCAGTGTTTGGATAATCGTGCTTCTCCAGGTGTTTTTTGGTCGACCACGATTTCTTGAGCCTTGAGGATTCCACTCGAGTGATATGCTAGTAATACTTTCTGGACTTTTTCGGATGGTGTGACCGATCCATACCCACTTTCTTTTCCTTATCTGTTTCACTATGCTCCGCAGTTCTGTGTTACTTATGGTGTTAGGCCCAGAATATTCTGCATATGATTCTGAGACATTTGTTAATGAATACCTGGAGTTTCTGTGCGATGATATTCGATACAAGCCAGATTTCACTGCCATACAGCAGTACCAATTTAACACATGAGTTGAATATTCTGAGCTTAATTCGTCTGGATATAAGTAAGCTTCTCCATACTGACTCTCACTTTGTTGAGCCTGTTATCTACGTCTGTTTTTGCCCCACCGTTTGTAGTCATTAGACGTCGAGGCATAGAAACAACAAAATTTTCCGTTTTAGACGCCGATATTTCCGACCAGACTTCCTACAGATATTCTCTTTTAGTGAAACCTTGCTTTTAATTGTTTTGTTTTCAAATTATCGCCTCATTAAATATACACGATGTGGTTTAAGTCTGGTGATTTGAAAAGGCGTTAAGTGCTACCGCGGAATATGGTTAGAAGCCATTCGTTAACAGAGTTTGCGATGTACTTTAAATCCTTGTACTGTTGAAAGATTCAATGGTTTAACGGTATAATTTATCCACAGAATCCTGCCAATTTTCTTGCAATATATTTTTGTATAGATACTGGTGCATTACACCATCCATAAAGCCCAAATTCCCAACTATATCTTGCTCAAAGAAAAATGTTGGGTTTCCATCAAACTTCTGCACGACAACCCTTTAGAAATACGTTTAATTTATATTCGTCTATGAAAAAAACAGTTTTCTAAGATTCCACGTCCTTGCTTTTGTATTTATTTGTAGTTGCCCATTTTTTCACTAATTAGTGTTTTCTTTTCGCGGAAATCTGAATCTGTACCCGTGCTCCTGTAATATTTTTTGTATAGTTTTTGGATGAACGTGCTTGTCTAAAGTATAAGCGATATCATGCGCCCATTTTGGGTCACCTGATCTTAAGCTTTTTCGTGCTTCTCTGAAGATATGGCTAACATATCGAAAAAAGTGTTTTTGCTCTTTCGCTTCTAGGCGTATTTTCTACAGTTTTCTTATCTCAAGTATTTTTGTCATGTTCTGTACACTTGAAAATGATATTTTTAATCATTTTTCTATTTCTCGATATGACTTACTCTTATCTCTTTAAAATATTAATTTAATAAACATTTTACTATTTCTTTGGTTTTTTGTCCATTGTCCACGGTTTTCAAAACAACTTTCAGAAGCAACAGCAAAAACGCAACTAAATGAAGTTCTAACTGCTAGTCAATACTAACCGTGATCAAAATATCGAGTGTAATAGTAGGAAGCTCGGAAGAAATCGAAGGTAAATCGTAATAGTTCGACGTGTATTTAAACTTTTGTCCCATGCTTATATTTGTTTTATTAATATTTACCGTTATATTTGCAATGTTGTTGTTCATTCTACATATAAATAAATAAAACTGATACAACAAATTCTTGTTAAATGGTTACTTCTCTTAAAACTCTTATCTCTCTATCACTTTCATTTTTGATCGCGGGCTATTGTTTTTCTGTATTCTGTATACCACATCGTTTAACCTCTTGACTACCTTATTAGGTCTATCCCAGTTAGTTTGAAGCTTCGGCGATAATCCTTTCTTCCGCTGTGGGTTGTAGAGCAGAACCAGTTGTCCCTCATGGAAGCCCTCCGTATTTGTTACACGATCATATTTGCCTTTCATACTGTCGCTAACCATTTTAATTCGTGAGCGCACAAATTCGTGAAGTTCATTGAGGCTTTTCAGTTTTTCTGTTTTTCATTTCCTCTCTTTGGTACGCTTAACACCAAACTCTAAGTCACCAGGTAGTTTTAGCTCAGTCCCGAAAATAATCTTGGCAGGTGATCTAGTCGTTGAGTTATGGACAGCTGATTAGTACGGCATACCCAGTTGTTCACAAAAACATTTCCAATTGTGTTCGCCTATTGATTGGGAATGGCTAACACTTCTTCATTTGCTAAAATAATCCATCCCAACGAGAACATAAAGATTTCCGACATTACCGACAGGAAACAAGCCTGCTACCTCCATCGCTATCCGTTCGAAGGGTGCGTTCGAGTTTTATTGTTACAGCTAACCTCGGCTTCTTAGGTGTAATACACTGGGTACAGTTCGCTATCCAATCCGCCACGGCTGACACCAAACCCAATAGAAACGTTTTGTTAGTTTTTCCAAAGTTTTTGTCACCCCAAGGTGTCCTCCGCTTGCTCCATTATGGAACTCATTTAAGACTTCTTTTATCTCGGAGGAAGGCACGACTATTAGGTTGGATTAAGTTTTACCATCAGCACTTTCCCAATGGCGATATAAGCATCCATTAATCAACTTCAAACTGTCCCATTGTGCCCAATACGCTTTTGTAAGAGGACTTTCTGCTGATATTTCATTGCAAGTGGGCCGCCAATCCTCTTCTTTTGCTGCTATAATCGTTGCCAATATTGGGTCACTCCTTTGTGCTCCTGACCAACCTTCGTTTGCATCTATTTGCGTTAGCCGGATATCAATGATGGATTCCTTCAGCTCGGCTTTCACACAATGTTTGCATTCCAAATTAGAAGGCCGACGTGAGAGAGCATTTCGTGCTTTATGCCACTTCGGTGTAAAATACTTAAATCATAAGCCTGGAGGCGCTCAATCCAAAATGCCAGCTGTGTTTCATGGTTCTTTAATTGCAGCAGCCATCTTAGTGCTCAATCCACCATTCGCACTGAAAGCAGTTTTCTTCTTATCCTTGTCTGCGACCTCTACCTGCCAATACCCGCTTTGTAGATCCAATGTAGAGAACCACTTCGTTACAGCTAACGTGTCGAGCGTATTGTCAATTATTGGTAGCGGGTAGCTATGTTTTTTAGTGACATCTTTCAGCTTCCTGTAGTCTACGCAGAATCTTGTACTACCATCTTTCTTTTTAACTAAGACTCCAAATGAGCTTCAAGGACTCGATGATGGTTCAATTACCCCGCTTTTCTCCATTTCATTGACCATCTCTTTAACCTCATTATGCTTCGCCAGAGGTATACTTCTGGGTGCCTGTTTTATCGGTTTTTTTACTTGTTGGTCCTTGGCTGACATATTGCCAAGTTTCGGCAATAGTTCGCTGTTTATTACCGCCTCTACTGGAGCACATTGGTCTACATCGGAGTTTTTACCTCGTGGCCTGATATGTTGAGCACTCTCACCGGAAATATTCCTTCTTTGTTGGATTTAACGAGGGCCTTTGCTGATAAAAAGTCCGTCTTAATATCTGCTAACTACCCACAAGCGGTTGTCCTCACAATATCCCTCTATACGCGCCCATATCAATGATTCAGTCTGAGGTGGTAGTTTTTGTTGTTTGACAGCAACTAATCTTCTGTCGTGCACTTTATGCTGGTCCAACGTCAAGAGGGATATCTACATTACGCCAATTCATATTCAAATTGATGCTGTACTGTCATAAAGTCAGCACCACTGATACGCTCGTCTACAATATCGGCGACAACGGTAATGTTCGCTATAGTCACCTTCACCTCAATTTTTCCGTAGACGGTGGCAGACTCTCCAGTAGCTGTTCGTAGTCTGATATTATTGAGTACCCCACACTTTCACTTTACTATATCGAGTCTGATTATAGACTGTGTCGCATCTGTGTCTATAGTGAAGGTGTATTGTCTGCCGTTAATGTACCCGCACGCTGTTAGATTGCTGTTATTTTTCTGCATCACTGATATGGAGATTGTGGGGCCATCTCTTGTAGGAGCTAGCTGTTGAACCTCAGTGTTAGCTCGTTTTAGTTTCACGGGAACACTTTTCTGTTTGATGTTTATTATTTTATTATTGCAGGGTTTGAGACCTTTTGCATGGCGCTTTACAGTTTCTTTGGAAGTGGCCACTCTTAAAACATTTTAAATTTGATTTCTACTCAGCTACCGTCTCTATTTTGTTGATTTCAATCTCCTTCTCTGCCACAACTTCCATATTACGCACCTTGTGTGATATAGTACAAACGCCACTATTTTCATCCAAAGCCCTACAAATTGAAATATCGGAATTATAGAATACAAGTGATAAACTAAAAATTACAGAAAAGAAACTCAATTTAATCCTGCAAATAAATTTTATAATAAAAAAAAACACATTTTAGTTTTAAAACCCAATATGAATAAAATGGTGCTTTTCCAAAGATTGGAAAGCTTTTTCTACCTAACAGCGGGGTTAAAATGATTATTTTAAATTACTTTTAAATACACTGGAAATTTTCGCTTTGCTCTTGGTAAACAAGAAATTGTTTAAAAATAAGTAATTCGTAATACAGTGAATTTCAACATAACAAGCTTTGTCCTAACCCCTGAAAAACCTCTTTATTGCAAAGATTTTAATACAAAAATGCACAACAGGTATAATGAATAAAATCTGTGCTATAAGATGTATAGATTCAAAAATCTCTGTTTAAAAAAATCAGAATGAAGTAAAAAGGTCCCAGTAAATATTGATGATTGCATTCGAAACTTGCGTAAATAAACAAAACAATATTTTAATAAAATTTTTCAAAATAATATTACTTTTTTGTGGCGCTACTTGTCTGCCGTCAACGCCAGTCCAGACCATCTAAAAAGAAAGGGTTTTTCAACAGCGGTATCACCTCACATCACATCACTTTAGGCTAGTAACTGGTTATGAGTATTACTACTATTGAAAACATATCTAACGCATTTGCAGTTCGGTGCCGGCGTTAAACTGTATGTCCCTTTCAATGAGTCTAAAATAGAATCGGGTGCAGTTCATTGATTGAGAGAAGTCCACGTCTTCCTTCATGGAATGCTATGTGCATTAATATCCATATATATATATATTGTTACGGGAATAAAAGTGCCTCAAACGAAAATACACCACAAGAGCGCCTTTAAAACTGTATTGTAGGATTTTTAAAGATTCGGTATTAATGTGTCACCCTTACAATGCCGTACTTATTTCTGTATTTAGCAGCATTGCCAATTCAACCATCTTTTGGTAACACAATCTTACATGATTAAAATTAACGGATAGCGAATATGACAGCGTTTGAGATATTTCTGGAACTATCCAAACTGTAGGCAATTAGGTATATAAGGAGGCTGCTGTACCTACGTCAGATAATTATCATTTTGCTGTCATAAAAGTAAGTCGTGTTTAGGCGTAAAACAACAACAAAGTGGTATTAATTTTATTTTAACGCAATTAAAAAGAACTTAAATTTATATATATAAAGGCTCCGCCATCTAACGTTCTTTCTTCAACTAGTGCTTATTTCGCGAATGGTAACACTTAGCTCATGTCTGATTTGACAGACGAACGAATATGGTTATGTATACGCTTCGCTAAATGTGCCTGCGATAGACTAACAGAAGATGCCGATTTTGCCAAAAAAAATCATCTTTTCAGATGAAGCTCATTTTGATCTTGGCGGGTATGTAAACAAGCAAAATTGTCGCATTTGGGGCACAGAAAACCCGCACGCATACATTGAAAAGCCGATACACCCAAGACGAGTCACTGTTTGGTGCGGATTTTGGTCCAGAGGCATAATTGGGCCATTTTTCTTCGAAAATGAGCAAGGTGTGGCCGTTACAGTCAATGGCGATCGTTATCGGGCCATGTTGAACGAATTTTTGTTCACAAAAATTGAAGAGGAGGATATTAGCAACATTTGGTTTTAACAGGACGGCGCTACGTGCCAAACAGCCGAAGCTACACTCGATGTCTTGCGTCCTGTTTTTGATGATCGCATTATCAGCCGCAGAGTTGATGTCGTTTGGCCACCTCGGAGCTGCGATTTGACACCGTTGGACTATTATTTGTGTGTTACGCCAACAAGGCAGAGACAATTGACGCTTTAAAGGACAATATTCGTGAAGCCATTGGTGAAATACAACTGCACACAATCGATAATGTGCTTAAAAATTGGACCGATCGTGTAGACTACTGGATGGCCAGCCGAAGCAGCTATTTGAATGAAATTATTTTTCATTATTAACCGGAAGGATTGTACTTTCAAATAAAAAAAGAAATTTTGGAAAAGATTCAGTAGTTTTTTATATAGCATTTTCAAAAAAATAAAAAAAAATTATTTGGCGGACCCTTTGTATATATATAAATATATATACATATAGATTTAATTGCGTTATATATGTATATGTATGTATTATTAGTTATATTATTATTACTTTTTAAATAGAAACAATTTTTTATTAGTGTTTTCACGTTAAATACTTTGGATGAAAGAGACCTTAGTTATAACGAATTCTTTTCGTATTTTTTCTAATTTCGTTTGAAAAATTTTCACTGATACGATTCAATCGAAGTATTTTTCGAAGTTCGAAGTTTCACTGTATGAATCTTAATGAATTCATTGTTTTTATGTGTCATGAAAAGTCAACATTAAACTATTTAATATCAATTAACGAGTACAAATTTTAATAGTATTTTAATAAAGTACCTGCATAACGTTAAGATTGCTCACAAGTAGGTATATTCGTGTTCAAGTACACCACAAGAACACATGGGAGAAAATAGGCGGATGTGCTTGTCAATTGTAATGGCAATACAAACAAACGGATTGACAAACTAGTGTTCACCCTCATCATATCTAATAGACGTTACCATAATTTAGAAAAATGTTTAAAATAAAAATTAATGCATATTTGTGATTAATAATCTCGTATTTAAAAAATCTTTTGTTTTAACAAATGCGATAAATTTCACTGGCAGTAGTGGTTGGTTCGAATGGGTTGGTAGGCAGACACTGAGGCACGCAGGCAGTTTGAACAGCAAGAACATCGATTATCCAGTCTAGAAATATTTGTTTATTTAACCCAGAAATTGTAGAAAATTATCGACATAAGTAAGCACAAAGAGCACATCAGTGAAATCGTAACAAAAGAAAATTCTATTCACACTCAATGCAAGAAGTTGTAGTTTTCAGCAACAAATTAAAAACTATAAAAACATAAATCGACATTAAAATATATTTTTTTGTTTTTATTTAATATATTTTACTTATTAAATGTAAACGATTCTATCTAATCTATTTGAATATTAGTCGGTGTAAAATTCTCTCATTCACGCATATATTATGACCAAATTACACTCGTTCGTACATGATCAATATGTACGAGTGCAAGTTTATTTAATAAAAAATTACAAACCAAATGATATTTGAAAAGTTTTCATAAAAACAAAAGAAAAACAATCATTAACACTCCCATTACGATTCGATTCTTGTCAGACATTGAGGGAACTCATGCTGCGCCTGAAAGTCTACAATTTCCCTTTTGCATAAATCTATTCAACTTTTCATTTCTATTTCTCTCTCTATCTCGCAGTCACTCTTCTTTGTTTTTTCTTAAAATTATTTTTTTTCTTTTGTTTTCTCAAACTTTCTTTAAAATATTATCTTAAAAATTCTATGAATAAAATAATGTCTATTCAAAACAAAATAATTGGAACCAGTCAAGCCTGATTATATGATGACCTACAACACAATTACCATAAATGATATCTATAGATCATGTTTGGAATAATGGCAGATAAGGCCATTTACTTGTGCCAGAATTTTTATTTCCGCGTCAATACATTTCTCTGAACAGTCGATAATACGGAATTTTAGTCAAATTTAATATTTTCTAACACGGCGTACACTTAAAATTTTTATTTCAAAATCAATCCAATTCAAAGTAGCTAAGGTGGAAATTATTTTCTAAATATGGTCTAGACCTCAGCCAAATTCGGAATAAGAAAATGTATTTTGCACAACTTTAGGTCTGAGCGCATCAATAACAAAAATATTAATAACATATGTGTTACTAGAGTAACTCTTCCCGGGTTGCTACGAGCCCTAGTAATGAAATATTTAAGTATTTTATGTGGACACACACCATCAGAAAGATGTGCGTACAATGCATTTTAGTATCCAGACATATTTCGATTTTTTTTTTCAGTGAAATTAGAGCTTCCCATAGTATGTATTATATTGGTTTGTAAATCGGTTGAGTGGTTCTGGTGTTATAAAATGACTAACACCCGGTGTGCTTAATGCAATATTCGCTTATTCAATCTCTCCAGTTTTTTTTTTTTTTTTTTTTTTGCCCATGTGTATAAGTAACGAAGCTTTAACTGTTAACGTTTTACACATATTGAAAATTCCATATTTAGTATGAATGAAAGTTGCCACGCTAATCCAATCTCGCTCAGTTATTGACAGTTGATGTGTTTTGTCGCATAAACTGTTTAGATATATGAAAAGACAATAGCTCAGTTCACTACCTTAGGCATTTAGATAGTAAATTTATACCATTGTAAACTTAACTTGTAAGCTTAACTTTGGAACACTTTTTGCAAACTACCCAACACACAGCTGATTGTCAAAAAATCACTTCTACTTTATTCCTTAAAAGTGCAAACTGTCCATTTTTTATTGGGTTTTTCTCTTTTAATATGTTTTTTTATGTTGTACGTTTCCATTCTTTCGACTTTATTTTTAAATTTTTTTATTTCTATAATCAGCTGTTCATTTGCTTAAGTATGACAATGTGTTGGTTAAATATAACTACGGTTTTGAGTGTGGGATATTTGCCAAACCGTGGCAAGGGTATTTCGGTATATTGTGTTATTGTGTGGTAAAAAAACACCTAACCATCTGCAAATGCCATGATGCCAGACCATGTATGGGAGATGCCACGCCCATTTTTAAGCTGATGACTTGTATTAACTAGCAAGTCAGTTAGATCGAATTCAGAATCTTTTACTCTAACCGCTCTCATGATAGACAAAAATCAATATGTATTTACTTTGTATGGGATGTACCATGCCCACTTAAACGACTCCGCTCACTTTTTTTCTGATGATTTGTATTACCTACGAAGCCGTTTCGACGAAGTTCAGAAACTTCCACTTTAACTATTCTCAAGATACATATATAAAAATCAATATTTATTTGTATGACAGTCACCACGCCCACTTCAAATGGGAAATGGAAACTGCATAAATTAAAAATAATTGATTAGTGCTTAGTTTAAATAAAAGTTTGGATAAATGAATCACAGATCTTATTATTTTGACGCATTAAATTTTGCGCTTATTTACATAAATTCAAATTGAGCAAATATTAGGGTATTAAGATATTAAGTATGTATGTACTCGATTAAAAGGCTTTAGCTAACGAGATAGCGAAATACGAGTACTTTATAATGGGCTGACAAGCGAGCCATTTACAACTAATGCTGGCGTAAGACAAGGATATTTCTTTATCGCCGATTCTATTTGCAATTGTCCCTGATATGGATGCAAGAAGAAATGGCGAGTTGAATGTTGCATCGACCGTCACCTAGCGGACGACATTTGTATCATACCGCATAGGCTGAACGCCATGCCTGATAAGATCAATCACCTTGACGAGTTGGCTAGGAAAGTAGGCCTGGAAGTCAACATCAAGAAAACACAAGCATTGCTCATTAACAGCAACAACCCAGGTTTTATTACAATTGAAAATCAGCGCATAGAATACGTTAGCAGCTTTTGTTACCTGGGCTGTAAATGTAACAATCGGCAAACGGTGGTATAGACGATGATATATCTAACAGACTCGATAAGGCAAGTTCAGTTTTTTGGAAGACTGCGGCACACTTGGCGATGAAATCAGATATCGAGTAAAACTAAAATGTGAAATGTGTCAAATCAACACTACTCTACGGGTGTGAGACCTAGTTAATATCGAACGTATCTACTCGAAAGCTACAGATCCTTTTTAATAAATGCCTGCGAAATATTCACAATTATTTTTAGGCTCCAACCATCAGCAATACCAAATTACGGAAAGTTGCTAATGAAGAAACAGTTCTGCGACAAATATCGTAAAGAAAATAGAAAATCCTCTTCAAGCATATCTAGAAAAGCGCTGGAATGGAAACCTCAAGTTAGTCAGCAAATAACAATAAATCATGGAAGGAAATTAAAATTTGTTCTCCAAATAGAGGAAGATGGAAAATTCTTCTTGAAGCACTATGCTTCGAAGTGGAATATTAGAGGAATAAAAAAATAAAAAAATAAAATAGAAAAAAGAATGTACCCATTCCAGGACACATTTCTTAAGCAAGTATTCAAAGCAAAAGTAGAAGTGAAATGTCATCGCCCTTACCAGTAGTTTGTTTAGTTACATAAGCATCCGCATAATTTAAAACATGTATTGACTGTGACATTATTTCTCTTCGTTTCAAACATCAGCACCAATCTAATACACCACAACCACTTACGTAAGGAGTAATAAATAAAAGAAAAAAAAAAAGATTTCAAAATAAATATTTGTTTGTTTTTTAATTATTATTTTTATTCATGTTCATCATTCAACGCATCTTTACAGTCTGTCTGTCTGTCAGCCTTTTCATCGAATGTTTGTTTTCGACAATAATAATGATGATGAAGATTAAAATACAAACAAATCAGTGTTAAAATAATTGTTGGTGATATAATAAATAATTAAATAGAATTAATAGACCCAATAATAAATGTTTCCATAAAACATCTAAGATTTCAACACAAGAAAATATCGTGAAGTGTAAGAAATTTGTTTCGAAAACAAAGAATTTATGTTAAACAAACTACATATGTATGTATATACCATACCTACTCGTTCAATTATTTTTAATTAGCAGAACTTGTACACCCATCGGGTATTATCTGATTCACTTAAGTCGAATCGAGAATCAATTTATGGATATGCAATATTAAAAAGTGTCGTTAATAATTATTATTTCCTACATGACCTATTCAGCATCGGTATAAATCTTTACATATTTTTTTTCTTAGTACATATGACGTTTTCCATAAGCGGTGGCCATAAGATGTCGTTTTACTAAATTATTTATGTGCAAAGCGTAAATTGTTAATTTTTTAAAGAAGGAATTTATAACTTGCAATTTTGTTAAATTCAAAATATTACTTACATTGTATGAGGTGTGTTCGAGAAACTTATAGGGAACTTTTGTGAATTTTACAGTGAATTCATTTTTGATGTGATGCATACGCCAAGAAGCAAAACTTCGACATTTTAATACAACTACATGGGTTTAAAAATTTAACATTTCGCCAGCTAAGGGTGTCAGAGGATCATATTTCTTTCGAAATTAGGAAGGTGTTCTGCTAAAGTTAACGGTGTTCGTTATAGGCTTATAAGTAATGAGTTTTTGTTTCTAAAAATCAATTAATCAATCGAATGAATCAAAAATTAATTGCTGGTTGCCTACATTTTACAAGTCAGCCTATCTGTGCTCCAAATTTCAACAAAATCGATTTAGTCGTTTACGCGTGATTGACTCATAAAAAACAGATTAAACGAAATTCTCGTTTGACCCAATTTGGCCAATTATTCCACGATTTTAACCTGTCCTAGGTCCAAATTTGAAAAAAGCATAGTCTATAACACTTTTATTAGTTACATCTATGTATCTACTCGTATGTTACAAATTGCAGCGAAACCGGTATAGTCGTTTACGCGTGAAAAGAAACTTATTTTTATATACTTACACAGTTAAGAATACAGTAGTATTGTACATATATATCTTTCCAAACATGCAAAATTCCATATTTAATATAAATGGTAACTGCCACGCCTACTTATTGCCCAGTTATTGATTGATGATGTATGCGGTCCAAGAAGTTGTTTGAACTAAATTTATAAACTTTTACTATTACCGTTTTCATCATATACGAGTACATATATATCATTTCTAAAGGGTATTTTTTTGTCGGTTGAAAATAGCTCTCGTATTCATTTTAAAGGTAATCTTCTATTATTGCGAAAAATAGTGAGAAATCTTGAAGTTGATATTTTATTAAAAAAATTACATTATAAAGGCTTAGGGTTCATAATTTTCTTTATTACAGTTCAACGCAACAACAAATGTTCTTGGTAATACGGTTGTCGGCTATGCAGTATTTATTTTATCAAAAGTGGTAATACAGTCATTTAATACCATACATAGTGTAAAGTGATGCCAAACTTTAACAGTTAAAGTTTTTTATATAAAATAAGCGCATAAATAACGTATAAACAACATATCATATAGATCATAGCAAGTAATTATTTTTAAGCGTCGTTTTTTATCATAACCATCCACATTATGGTACATGCTATTTGTCAAAGATGTTTTTGTCGCTTGCAAATACCTTCCTCACTACTACATGTTGTCGGCAATGCAGTGTTTGTTTTATCAAGTGTATTATAATACAGGGTTGTTTTGTATGTAGTGTCAGGTGATGTTAAACTTTAACAGTTAAATTGCTTTTAAGAAAAAAGTGCGCAAATAACGTAAAAGCAGCGAGCTCTTTAGATTAAAATAAGTGATTGCTTTTAAATATCTTTTCGGCATCAAATATGTATACTTATTACGTTCAACAGTTTTTTTTGACGGTTCCAAACATCTTCTTTACTACTACATGTTGTCGACAACGCAGTGTTTATTTTATTAGATGTTGTAATACCGAGGATGCACATCTCTTTCTTACAAAACAGATCTCCTTATTTGAGACTACATTTCAATGGTACATTATGAATAATATCCGTTCTTATGGGGAAAAAATATGTATTTTTCGTGGAGATTTTAGCCAGGCGTTACCAGCTGTGAGAAACGCCAACAGAACAACCAATGTTGAAAATACTGTAAAAAAAATTGCCTTCAGCCCGAAAGCTGGCTCAAAATATCAAATGAAATGATCCTCATTTTACAGAATGGTTGCTAACACTAGGTAACGGTGATTTAGGAGCTCCAACAAGTTGCAATAACGAGCTATTTAAAATCCCGAAGCATCGTTTTTGTAGTCATGATAGAATTATTACCGCCATTTTTAACGCCAAATAAATCAATGAACAAACTGTTTCTCAATTTTACTCAACGTCAGTTCTGTGTCCAAGGGTCTATGATAGTACAAAAATTAAAGGACATGTTATTTCCAATTTGTTACTTGCAGAGGAAAAGATTTGTCTTAATACTAATTGTGTTCAATACGAGGAAACATACAATGATCAGTGGTACCCAATACAATTTTGAAATACATTAAATCCATACGACTTACTGTCTCACAAATTGATTTTAAAGAATAATGCAATTATATTGTAGGATTATTCCTAACACACTGCGAAAATTATTGATTCTGATAAAACTGCTAAGAACAAATTTCTATAAAAGTTGCCTTCGCTATAACTACGAACAAGGATTAAGATCAAATTTTTCAAAAGGCAGGATTGTATTACCCGAACACTTGCTTTCTCATGGACAGTTATACGAAGTTTTCCCGAGTATGTACGCTTAAAGATATTTTTGTTTCTATTAAATATTCGTTCGGACTAAAAGTAAACAATAATCACTTCATAGCCCCAAAGATTATTTTTAAGGATATATTATGAAATCATTTAATAAAAAACGGGTCATCTAGTGATATATAAAAAGTAATAGTTACTTTATATGAGAAATGGCACGCCCACGTAATCAATTCCTCCCACTTTACAACTGATAATTTGTATTGACTGCCAAGTCATTTGGACCAACTTTAAAAACTTCTTTTGTTCACTGTTCTGAAGATATATAACCTCTTGAGACCTAAACACGAAGCGATTATGAGAACAGTTTATTTTTTTATATATTGTTTCCTTTTGGTCATAATTAAAATACTCGTGGACTTTTTGAAAAAAAAAAAAATAAATAAATAATATTAAAATTTTACAATTATAAATAAAATGGCGATAAATTTGGCAGAAATACCATCTGTTGATAGTTTTAGAAACTGTAGAGTGTATAGCAAGAAACACGAGTCCAGCAGCTTCGCAACAATGTAGCTACTTGTGATAAATAACGATAATTTGAAGTATACATACTATATGTGTACCCGGGGTCTCAAAAGGATAATAATCAATGCGTACTTTGCATGGAAGTTGCCATGCTCACTTGTCCAATCCCATCCATATATACTGGAGAACTTATAATATAATACAAATACACGAGCAGAGATAAAGGAACGAAGGAAGTATTCAAGTTGGTTCAGACGATTTCAAAAAAAGTTTTAAACGTTTGAGTCCGTTTAAATTGCGTTAAAATAAAATAAACACCGCTTTATTTTATTGTCTTACAGTTATCTTTTTATTTGCTACACAATAACGTTTATACAGTTTACAAGAACTTAATACTCGCTTATACAACACTTTTATTTTCGCTATAACACGTCTTTATCTTGCGACAGTAAAACGATAACTAACTCTAACTTGTTGGTAAAGCAGTCTCTTTATATACCTAATTACCTACAGTTTGGAAGGGTCAGGAAAAATCGGTAATCCTCTATTTTCATATCCGTTAATTGAAATGTAACGTAAAGATGCTCGATGAGGCAGTGCTGACAAATTTACTGGGTGACACAAAATATACCAAAATCCTGTCATGGAATCAACTCTAATCAAGCAAGCAAGTCTTTCAAGTTAAGAGCAATGACAAAAGTCCAATGGTCTGCTGTCAAACCCACCAGGTTTTTTTATATGAATCCTAGAAAGTTTCAACAACTGCCGTGTTCTGTGTATGTCTAAATTTTGGCAGATCTTTTTAATCTCATAGTTTTCTTACGCATTGTCCATTTGTCTCTAAACGTGTGCGTCTCCAATTTACACATAATGAGCAAAGCTGGAATCTGAATGCAGTTACCTTCTATATCCTCTTTTCCAGAAACTTTAGGTAAAAGAAAAATGTTTCATCATCTCCCACAGAGACGCACAATATTTTTGAACAATTTTCGATGTGTTGTGTGCATTCTCCTTTGATTTTATGGCCGTCTTGCTATCGGTGAATATGTAGATATAACTGCTTCAAATTGCGTAATACTAGAAATATTTGCGACAAACTTCGGGCGACAGAAATAATAAGGACCAATATTTACCTGGCTGCTTTTAATGTAAACCTACACTTTTGTGCATAAAAAATGATGTTTACAGCTCAACTACCAACCAGAAGGTCCTCGGTTCAATACCAGGCCAGACTATCTTAAAAACGGAAAATTTTTTCGCCAGTGATATCATCTCATAATGTTAGCTAGTAACTGGTTATGAATGAATATTACTACTATTGAAAACGCCGTTCGGAGCCGGCGTTAAACTATAGGTCCCTTTCAATGAGTTTGAAAATAGAATCGGGTGTAGCTCATTTACTGAGAGAAGTCTCCATGTTACTTCATGGAATGCTATGGGAATTAATATATAAACATAATAATTTAAGAAAATTAGAAAAATTTCACGTGAAATCCAAAAAAAAGCTACAAACATAGTACCTCCCATTCAAAATAAATATTGATTTTTGTCTGTCTTGAGAACGATATATGTGAAGAACAGCAATTAAAGTTTTACTATCTATCCACATCAGCCGAATAGCGAGAAAGATTATTGAACAAAGGGGTATTGAACAAAGCGCATGGAATATGTACATATCGCATGTACGTACAATATATTCTTTATAAAAATTAATAAGTATGTATTTATTTATTTGAAGATTATATACAGCTAAACAGCAGATTCTACAGTGACTTTCAGGAGAGAACTATGGGTTATATTAAATGCTTGGATTTGAACCGGAAGGCAATAAAATGTGGAAAAAGGATAAAATATTATAACTACGGTAGTACTTAAGATGATAATATATGGGTAGCGAAGCACGCCTGGTTTCAACTAGTAAATAATATAAAATTTGAGTACATTATGATATTTGTTCCTTCGCGAAGTTAATCATCTTGTTGCGATTACATCTAAGGACCTATAAGGCTGAGCCGGCAGGGCTTTCCATACCAGAGTGACTCATGGCGAGCACTATACTAAGAACTACCGCCTGTCTGACAGCCTCTGCTTTTTCCATATGGGGCGGCTATCAGACGTTATCTTTTTGATGATCTTTTTCCAATCCTTGGTCAAGGTTGGACATCCTTGGGTCGTGGTTAATCGAATGCTACTAAGGTCCAGGTTTGTCTGATAGAAACACCAGGTCAAGCTAGTCTGCATGCTATTGGTATCGAATCTAAAGCAGGAGGAAGCAAGAGGAAACCTAAACCTTCCAAATGGGCAAAACCTGCTCCGTAAGACAGTACTGGCAGAGAGATGGCTCTGAATTCTGAGGCAAGCACCTCTAAAATTGCCTTGGCTCGTGCTGGCAAAGAACCGGCGAAACCCACAGTTTCGAGTCTCAATGCCTATTGTAAACAAGGAAAACACGTACAAGTCTTCGGTCTCCCAAACTTTACCACGAACATGCGAACAAGTGTTCGATTTCTGGGTCTGTGCTCTCAGACAGAAAGACGTCCCAAAGGCACATAACACTCGCCAGAAGTGCCTAACTGAAGCGATGTGCTGCTAAGCGATTCGTGGAAAAATAGGGCCAGAAGCCTCAAAATCCTTAACTTCCGAGGAACTTGCTTCCTTTAACTGCGCCAAATCGTGTTTGGTATCTGGGAGTATTCCTGGACTCCAAGCTTTTCTGGCTTCAGAATACACGTGCGAAGGCGAGGGTGAACGTTGTGCTGTACACTTGTCGTACTTGCCGTTAGAATGTCCTGGAGTCAAGATCCTAGGAATTCTAATTGGATTTTTGACACGGTGGTTAAGCCCATACTTATGTATGGTGTAATTGTGTGCAGGAGGTTTCTTGGAAAGTCCACATAAGGAAGATCTTGGACAGGGTTCCGCGAAGTCCGGCACCGATGATTACAGGTGCGCTCAGGATCAATACTTCTAATGCCTTATTTGTACTACTAAACTGGCTTCCAGTGAACCCCATGGCTAGGCATATGCCGATCACGTCTGCGATAAGATTGCAAGAGCAATGTCTGACAAGGATTACGGGGATGCGGCCATCTTTAGGTATTTGGATACGATCCCTGATGGGATAGATTACTGTATAACCAAACCCTTCCTGGATAGAATGTTCTCTGTGTGCATCTCACCAGAGCCAGTAATTGGACCCGATTCTGTTGAGGTATACAAGGATGGATTTTCGAAAGTGGTTGGTGGCGGATTTTTTATTCTTGCATACGTGGTGAGAGTGTCCTTTAAACTGCCGGACCACTGCAGTATCTTACAGGTGAAGGTCCGGTTAATGTACTATAAGATATATGACTGTGATATCCGGCTGCGATTAGGGCACTTTCCGGTGTGTAAATGCCGGGCATCTCTAAACAAGATCGCAAAACATTCAGACCTAGAGATTATTATATTAATTGGTTCCTCTGACACCCGGAGGAACTGTGTGGCAGACAAACCGGTATGGATGGGCTCTCTCTCACCGGTATTGAGGAGATTAACCACTTGGTTGGGATGCCACTTTCCTCTTGCAGACTTCTGGTTCTACGGTACTTGTTGGGTAGGGCGCAGTTACGCAGTTAATGAACCCACATGCTCTGTATTAAGACAAATCTCGTCCCTGTACGATCAGGCTAATAATAGACTAATAATAGACTCCTGCACTATAGCAGGAGACCGCCCGATACATATCTAGGCCCTAGGTAAATGTATCTGCCAAAGAAAATATAATCACAGCTATCAAAGACGTGGTAGAGCGGATTTTGGCCGAAAAAGAGCAAATGGCGAAAATGAGGTGCCAAAACTGTGGCAAGAGGGGTCATTTTCAAAGGCATTGTAGGGCACCGCTCAGATGTGCAAGATTTGCGTCACCATGGAGATATGATATATGGAATAACACCAAATATATGAAACCCGAAACATTTAGTAACAAAAGCCTTACTGATAGAGGAGTGCCGCATAAAATGGACTTAGGTATATACAACAAAGTACAAACAAATGAACGCCGGTATCATAGAGACTGTGACATGAGATGTTTGTCAAGTAACAGTAAAGATTGTTACAGTAGAGAAAAGAGTAAAAACGAATGTAAGATAGCCGCTGATAAAACAGGTGATAAGGCCAAAGAGATCATTATCAACATCAGATAATTTTGTCTGGAGGTTAACGGGGACTGGTCAACGGCTCAGAGAAATGACCCGACACTGGGAAGGATAATAGCGGCTAAGGAAAAAGACGAAAGGCCAACTAGTAAAGAGATATTAGCAGATAGCCCTCTAATAAAGGCTTACTGGTCTCAATGGATTAGTTTAAAGCTGATAGAAGCGGGAAAGTGCAGACGGCAATACAACTTCCAATCTAATAGTGGTTCCTTCTTCAAAAATGAATGAAATTTGAATCAGTCTCATAAGGAACCTAGCGGAAGGCATCTTAGCGTGGCAAAGACAGTAGACAAATTAAAACAGCGTTATTACTAGGTTGGATGCCAGCAAGCTGTTGCCGGATAGATAGCAAACTGCACTGAATGTATTGCGGCTAAAATTGCAGTCAGAACAAGTTAGAATCATCTGCAGCAATACAAATCGAGGGCACCAGTCAGTAAGGCCAAGAAAAATGAAAGTGCCAAAGAACTCAATGAATCGAGGCACACACGACTAGAAATGATCCGTGATAGATTGAAAGCCAAGTATTATCGTGCAGCATATGCTAAGAGCTTCAAGGAATGATTATCTACCAAGCTTCAAACTAACTGGAATGGACCTTGCAAAGTACCCAAAAGGTTAAATGATGTGGTATGCAGAATACAGAAAAACAATAGCCCGCGAACAAAAATGAAAGTGCTACATCTAGAGCGACTTGCGATCTATGAGAAGAGAGATAATGAGCCTATTCGGGACGAACAGGCCTAAGCGGGCGGCAGTGTTACGAAACAGAAAACGATGAAGACAAAATTCAACACATTAGGGATTTATTATTAGATTTTAGCTATAAAATTTATTGGATTGTGTCAAGGCTTATTAATTGGCATAAATACCTGTATTAATTAAGAGTACTACCATCTGCATGTCTAACGGTGTTGCGATTTCAATTCATTTTTATGTTTATAATTTTACACCATTTGAATAAATCGAAGATTTGAAACTAATAATGAAATGCTATAAAAGATGGCGCATTGCGGTTGGTGAATTAGTGATCATTTGGCTGTCATAAAGAAATGTCTGCTTAGTGCAAATAAAAAGCGTTTTATAAGCGAATATCAATTTGCTGTATTAAGACAAAGTGTATAAAATGTATGGTGTAAATAAAAGAAAACAGTGAAAAAACAAAAAAGTTGAGTTTATTTTATTTTAACGCAATTTAAAGGAACTTTTTATTATGGTTAAAACGTAACAATATAATAATAATGAAAAAACGACAATTAAAAATATTATATTAAATATGGCTTTATTTTTAAGAAATAGAAAGAAGAAAAAAACAAACTAAAATAACTAAACTAACTGACTAACTAAGGTGCCTAAATATGAAAATCCTGAAATGCCTTGGATTGCTAATAGTCCGTATCTGAGGTAGAAGTTGGCTCCAAAGGCGAAAGGAAATTAATTTCTTTATAAAATGTTGCCCAGAGATAGCCTTGTTATATCTTATTAAGTTTATCTTGTTCCCTCTATTCGATTTCGAAAATTCAATTAGATCTACCGTTCAATGACTACTATAGGGATAGTCAGGATTAGGAAGAGAAGGAGACTGTCGAGCATTTCTTGTGCCAGTGCCCAAATCTTTTGGACATCAGGACAGCTTTCCTTGGCAATCGGTTTCATCATGCCACGTCTGACCTGGCAGATGTATCAGTAGGGTAGTCTCTACATTTGTCCATGCGTTTGGTTGTAGGTCTGTACGTCTATAGGTCCGTTTAGACTACTGATATCGGCATCACAGTGGGATCAATATTGAACCCAAACGCGCTGGACCGGTGTCTGGCTACCCGTCGTAACCCGTATACATATGATACTTAAAAATATTTGCAAATAAGAAGATCATTTCTTACCATCCCAAATTATATTTAATATTTAGACAGCGCGGCAGACAAGACAAAGTCCATAAATTGAAAAGAAAATGATTTAGAATGATCATTTTCTTAATTTTTGCTATAATCTTTATATGGTATGTTGCCAGCAACTTTTTCAATTTGTTTACTTTTTAATTGAAACATTATTTGATTGGCGCCAATAGACTCTTTTTTAGTTCAACTAAAATGAGACATCTCCCATAGAGTTTATATGAATTTAAACAAATTAAACAACGAAAATACTTACATTTTCAAACGCTACTACACTACACTACACTTCACTACACTACATGACCGTAATTCATAGATAAACAACTGATTCCAGTATTACAGCTATATAGTAGATAGAGTGCAAGAAATTGGATCATTAAATGCCAACAAACCACTATTCTTGTAAACTGATCATCATCAGCTTCAGTTTATGCACCGAATGCAACTAACACGTTGAAAAATCTGGCCAGAATACATCGTAAACACTTACACGTGCCTCTTTACTTCTTCGTTAAAAATTTATTTCCATTTTTATAATCAAGGCTAAACTGACTAAAGCACAGAGAAAAAGCAGAAAAAAAATTCCAAACTCAACAGGAACAAGAGATTTATCGTTTTACATCGAGGGTGGCATGAACTCGAGTATTGAAAGGCGATTTAATTTTACCAGATGAGCGCCAATCCTGCTGTGGCATTTGAAGTGGTCGAACGAAATAGAGCGAAATCCCTATGATAGTGTGGTACAATATACATCAATTGGCGATTGTTGGGGATGTTCCTGAAAAAGTTAATATAGTCTAGTTACTAATCTGCTTATAGTAATTGTTTGTTTAGGATGTCTGGTTAGAAAAACTGTCTAGGCCTGCTTGCTAGGAGTTGAATGCATTAAGAAGTTTATTTAAAAGAAAAAGAAGATAAAAATTACGAAAAAAAATTAATCACATTTGCATGTTTCGGCTCAACAACTGTATGCAACGGCAATATCACATGTTTCGACCACAGCTAAGAGGAAACATATGGAGTTTCTTTTAAAAGACATTTTGACAATTAATTGCCTGTTGGTTGAGTTTTGAAATCAACGTCTACAACACAAAATGTTATATGTATTTAATATATATTTACTACGAGTATATATATGATATATATGTACTATATGTATTGTTAGAAATTCATATTTCAAAATTTTATTCTCTTTTTGCAAACGTATGAGAATAGTTTTATTTTTTAAAAAGTCAATCAATGCAATATTAATTCTATTGAAAAAAATATTATTGCATCGAATATTTGAACAAATAATTATTATGAAATAAATTGGAACAACTTTTAAAATATATGCATACTACGTACTACATAAATTCAAAATATTATTATAGAAAAATTGAAAACTTTTTTTCAAATACTAAGTTAATCATCTAAATTGACTAAAAAATATAAAAAACGAAGAATATTTCCATTTAACTCAGCAAAAATATTTTGTACGTTGAACGCAGTTTTTGAATGCACGCCTTCAATAAATTCAATTCAAATATTCATTTTTTAAAGTTCATTATATATTTATGTTATTGACTCGATTATATTCGATAATGTTTCACCAGAAATTTCATTCAATGCTATTAACACTCGTCAATAAAACTCGTCCTTTTTTTTGAAATTATCGCGATTTAGTTTGAGATCTAAAATATCCCACAGATTTTCTGTGGGCTTGAGATATAGCAACTGCGCTAGACATTGCAAACCGTTGATTTTTTTGCTTACAAAGCACTCTTTCATTTATTTATCTGAGCATTTTCCATTGTTGTCCTGTTGATATCCTCAATAAAATTGCACTTTCCCCTCTGCTTGCAGTATCAGTATGTATTCCTGGATATCGTTGTAGACGAATCGATCCAGTATACCCTTTATTTTGTGTATTTCTTTATGTTTTACCGTGTCTTTGTTATACCGAAGATTAATACGTTGTTCTTTTTATTCAGCTTAACATACTAAAAATCCATAACAACGTCTTACATTAAACTTAGATTCATCAGAAACGAGTACTGTCTTCCATTAAAAGTATACCTAAGTTTACCTGCTCCTTTGCAAATTTCAATTGTGATCTATTTTTGGGATACCACCGACTACAGATCGTGTATGGATGCACCTAATCGAAACATCTAGTTTTTATTGATTTGTAATAGATCATCCTGATGTTAAAACATAGTTTTTTATTAAACGGAGTATCGCCTCGTCATTTTGTTTGCTGGGACTTCTACCTCTGTGTATGGTTGTCAATGAGCCTTATGAACGAAAACGGCTTATAATACGATAATAATACTATATTTCATTCCGAATTTGTTTCCGATTGATGTCACTGATTCATCTCTGTTATAATCATTAATTATTTCTTCTTCTAATTGCTAATTACTTTTAGCCATTTTTGTCAAATATTTCAAAATATTATTGGCTAGGAACAGAGTTTGATAGATTCGGTACGACTATAAAGACGTTCAAATCTTCTCTAATTATTCCTCTAATGTTGAACTAATGTTAACTATGTAACTATTGTTTTGACGCATGCAAAATAGCGGTTTACAACGTTACAAATTTGTTTTTCTTTGTTTTTTTGTCTTTTCTTAGTAAAAGGAGGATATTATCTTTATAAATTAATAAATCAAATTAAAATTCGAATGAACTTTTCTATGTTATGAAGGTATATGATAGGTAGTGAGTGCAAGCTCGTGCATATGTTTTGTCCAATACTGCATATACACATAAGTATGAGCCGTTTATGATGAAAGTGTGGCAAGTCCTTATTTTTGTTTCAAGATATTAAAAGGATTGCATTTCATTAAATTTAACAATATTAGTAAGTATTGATATGTAGATATATTTTTAATATTTTGTGGCCATAGAGAATGTATAATCTCATCATGTTTGCGGTGCTGATTAAAAGGGGAAATGTTTGTTTTATAACTAAATGGACTTGTCTCACTTTCAAAATAAGTACATTATTTTTATAGTTCATGTAAATTTATTATCAGCCTTTTATTAATAAGTATATATATAGTATATGTATATATATATATATATATATATATATATATATATATATATATATATATATATATATATATATATATATATATATATATATATATATATATATATATATATATAATTTACATGTAAATTTAAGTAAGTATATATATATATATATATATATATATATATATATATATATATATATACATATACTATATATATACTTATTAAAAAAAGGCTGATAATAAATTTACATGAACTATAAAAATAATGTACTTATTATATACATATATATATGTATGTACACACATATATATATTAATTCCCATAACATTCCACTCTCAGTCAATTCAGACTTCTCTTAGTCAATGAGCTGCATCAAATTCTATTTCTAGACTCATTGAAAGAGAACTACAGCTTAACGCCGACCTCGAACGGCAAATGCATTAGAGAAGTTTTCAATAGTAGTAATTACTCATAACCAATTGCTAGCTAATGTTATGAGGTCATATCGCTGTTGAAAAAACTTTTTGGTTTTTCAGAAGGTCTGGCGTGATATTTAACCAGAAGGCCCGGTTGGTAGGCTGGCCTTTTTAATATCAAAACAAAATAGTACACGGTCGACAAAAAAGAATGAAGTTGAAATACCTAGAAAGTGATAATTCTTTTCTAATAGGTGCTCTCGAGTACAAGAATATGTCTTTGTAATTTTCGAAACAACTCCAAAATATTGAGTTATGGATAAAAAACAAGTTTTTCGTACCTTAAACTAATAATTTAGCTCAATATTTCCGAGCTGACTTAGAAAGAAGAGAAGTAGACTTTTAAATAATATATGTATGTATGTATGTATGAATCATTTAAGTAATCTTAGGGAATCTGTTCACATTTGTTTTTACGCACTAATTCATACAGGAACCTCACTTTATACAAATTAATTAAGAAACTATGTTTAGTTATGAGTTTGGTTTTAAAAATCCATTGGAAATGAATGTAGTTGTTAAGCTTTTTTCATGCATAGTGGGTAACTTTACAGAGGGAACGGCTAAAGTAACTATATTCTTAACCATCTAACTGGAAAACCTGCCTTTAGGCGGGGTATATTGTTTGTGGTATTATGCTGACTTTTTTTAGAAGTTCCATTATAACGGTAAATATGTGCAGAGAAATAGACAATTTGCTTATTATGACAAATAACAATATGCATTTGTCTCTTGGTTTTAATATTTCGATCCGTAGAGTCAAATTTTGAGATAAAGTAAGCAAAACAATTATTTGTGAGTTAAGTGAAACTTAAAAAATAAAGGGTCCGCCATCTAATGTTCTTTTTTTCAACCAGTGCTTATTTCGGGAATGGTAACACTTAGTTCATGTCTGATTTGACAGATAATTAGTCTTATCCTTCCGCTGAACGAATATGGTTGTGTTTACGCTTGAACAACGCTGGGAATCTGGGCCTGCGATAGACTTACAGAAGATGCCGATTTTGCCAAAAAAATCATCTTTTCAGATGAAGCTCATTTTGATCTTGGCGGGTATGTACACAAGCAAAATTGAGGAGGATATTAGGAACATTTGGTTTCAACAGGACGGCGCTACGTGTTTTTGCAGATCGCATTATCAGTCGCAGAGCTGATGTCGTTTGGCCACCTCGGAGCTGCGATTTGACACCGTTGGATTATTATTTGTGGGGTGGCGTCAAAGATAAGTGTTACACCAACAAGCGCTTTAAACGACAATATTCGTGAAGCCATTGGTGAAATACAGCTGCACATAATCGATAATGTGCTTAAAAATTGGACCGATCGTGTAGGCTACTGCATGGCCAGCCGAAGCAGCCATTTGAATGAAATTATTTTCCATTATTAACCGGATATATTGTACTTTCATATAAAAAACGAAATTTGAGAAAATATTCAGTAGTTATTTTTTATAGCATTTAAAAAAAAATATTTGGCGGACCCTTTATTCAAATAAATTTTCATTAACAATTTATAAACGAAAAATTTATTTTATATAGGTAAGTATCTTTATTTTGTATTTAGTGTTTCGTTTATCCAATTTTTTTGTAAATCTTAGCTTTTTATTGCTAAAAATTGGTCTCCGCCTAAAGGCACCTCCCGGCTACCAGTTCGTTTTGTATATAATTTTTTTTCTCTTTTAATTGCCATTTTCTTTTTTTTTAATAAAAATTTAGTAGTTTCAATACAACTGGCTCTTAAAGTATTCCGACGAGTTTGTTGGCTGCATTTTTTCCATTGAACTTTCTTGTATGTAGTTATTATTATCGACTTATGCTGGGGTATTACTCGTAAATCATTTAAAACCGAAATTAGACATGGCGTTTTGATCGGAAAAATATGACAATACAATACTAGAATGAAAATGGACTTTACCTTAATTTTATCATCTAATTGATATGTCATTATTGAATTTATATCTCCTTTTTAAACGCATTCTGTATGAAGACCTCAAAACCAAAGTTTACAGGCAAAGAAAGTAAAAAGATCTTATAATTTATTAAATGACATCCGCTCTGTTAAAGTCGGACATATGACTGATGTTCAGGGCCGGAGTGGTAAAAAAAATGTGCAAAATGCATAGAGGTGTAAATCGGAATCACAAATGTTTTGCACGAAGTGTAAGCTAAGTTTCTGGTTATCAAATAATAAAAAATGTTTCCAAAGTTACCACACAAAATAAGGAAAATATTTAAATGAAACATATTAAAAAACCTTCTTTGGTAAAAATATATCTTTGACTTAACAGGCAAGTCAGCCTTTTTGGCGGGCAATATATTTTCTTAGCAGGAAGGTAAGCTTTTAATGTTTTTCAACTTCCTACTTTAAAGTATGGTTTTTCCCCTCAACTACCAGCCCAGTACAATTTTTAGCTCAAAGTAAAATTGGCCGGTTAGAGGGTTAAGGACTAGAAGGAAATCAAGGTGATTAATCGATAATTTTGAATTCAGCAGCTTGATCTACCGAAATTTTGTAAAACAATTTGTATGATGGTATCACTGTGATTCAGCATATATTTAACGAATTAACGGCTTCTTAACTGGTATTTTTCTTCTTTTTTAAGACCGTTCTCTCCAGAGGCTTAGATAAAAAAAATTATCGAGTTACATTACATTAATTACGTTTTCGCTAATTTGAAATTACTTTATACACTGGAGCATATCCCTATAAACGCACACTACTTTTTTTTTAAAAAAAAGGTAAAAATTAAACAAGAAAATATTTAGGGGCTATAAATTTGTGTATTAAATTAGTTAAGACTTCACTTAAAATATTGTTTACAAAAAAAATTCATTTGTACTTTAATTATTTTTTTTTTACTTAATTTTCGATATTAACAGCCACTTCTAAGGGTATTTTCCTATAAACGCACTCTAATGTTTGGGCCATTGTAGCATTATTAATAATGTGTGGATGATCCTTTGTTATGGATTGTTTCAAAAATACGGTCTGGCATTGATTCCACTAATTTTTTAAGCAGATCGGAATCAATTTCCTCCCAGACTTGTTTAATTCTTAGTTTCAGCTCTGTCACAGTCTTTATACCTTTATTCTGGGCATTATTTGCATAAACTTTACTTTTTTGTATCCCCACAAGTTTTCCATTGGGTTTAAGTCCGGACTACAAGCCGGCCAGTCCAACAAAGGAATGCCATGTTCATTGAACCAAGATTTCGATTGCTTAGAAATATGGATTGCAGCATTATCTTGTTGGAAAATGCAATCTTCATCCATTTTTTCGTCCATAAAAGAGAGAAGAGCATCTTCCAACAGTTCGTTATAAATCGAACTATTCATTTTTGTCGGAACAAAACAAATTTTCGACTTGCCAACTGCAGAAAACGCTGCCCAAACCATAACACTGCCACCACCGAAATTACGTTTTGACATCCGAACATCTTTAGATCTCAAATCGTGCCAATAGCATGAGTATGAGTCTGGACCGTCTAAATTAAATTTTTTTTCGTCAGAGAAAATTACTTTTTTCCACTCATCTGTCCATTTCATATATTTTCTTGCGAATTTTAGACGATTTTCTTTATGGTGTTTTTTTAGCATTGGTTTACATTTCGGCCTTTTTCCATTTTATGTTTTCATCGTTTCGTAAAATGTGTGCAACGCGTTTGGAAGTCACAGGAAGATTTAATTTATTCCTTATTTGTGTGGAATTCAATTTGTTGCGGGTTGCTTCTTGTTTTATTAGATTAAGTTGTCTTCTTGTTAGTTTTGTATTACCCTTTGTTGATTTGCGAACTCCTTAATTTTGACCTTTCTTAAAGAAATTTCGCACCACACTTTCCGAACGACCGATTTTACGTCCAATTTCTCTATTGGAGCATCCTTGGTCGTGAAAAAATTTAATTTGAATCTTTTCTTGATCGGACAAAAAGGCTCCCTTAGGCATCTTTAAAAGTGATGAAATTTATTGATTAAAATAGGAAAAGTTACAGTAAATTGAGATATTACTATTAGAAACGTACCTTTGGTTGAAAAAAAAACTAAAATTGATAATATTTTATTTTTGGTCACTTTTTTAAAAACATATTTCGAGTGTGCGTTTATACGAACCTTCCACTTAAAATAGCACCAAGAACATTTGATCGCATAATTAAGGCAAACAACAAAAATAAGAAAAAAAAATTGTTTACTTTTAAAAAGTACCGTTAAGTTGTCTCTCATTAAAATAGTTAAATTTTGATTTTGGATGAGAACAACAAAGATATAACAAAAATACAGAAAAAAATTAAGTGCGTTTATAGGAATATGCACCAGTGTAGTAAACCTGGGGAATATAAGGTGGCTTTCAAAATGATAAGGTCACCTTAATATTTGCTCAATTCATCCAAGCTATAAGATGTTATGTATGATCACCTATTCAAAAAAAATTCTACGATCGAACAAGTGAATAATAAGTCGGCTTTGCTTTTATAGATGTACCGTTATATTATGTTTATTTAAATTTATGTAAATAAGTGCAAAATTTAATGCGTCAAAATGATAAGGTCAGTGACTAATAAGCAATTAATACAATCAGAAGGTATCACAATTGTTATCTTTTTGTAATAATTTCTAATTTAAATAATATCTGAGCGGTATAGGTCGCGGGAACCTTTGTCACCTTATGAACAAGGACGAATTGTGGCACTTCATGATCAGGGATTGGCGAAAAAACTGGGACGATCTTTGTGTGTTGTGCAAAGTATTCTCAGAAACAGAGAAAATTGTGAAAAATTAAAAAGCACGGACGACCCGTCCGTCAAAAGTCCTAACTGCTAGTGAAACTCGGTTAATTTCACGAAAGGCCTCGAATTCCATCAAAAGTGTGGTGACAATAAAAGAGGAATTGAAATTACAAGCTTTCAAAAGCACAATTCTAAGAGCTATCAACGCCCAGCCAAAAATTCCCTGTCTAACTAAGCAGCATAAGATTAAGCGTAAAGAATTTTCGAAAAACAACATGGCAACTAATAGGCATCAGGTAAACATTCTTTTAAAAGGGTTATAAGATATTCCATACACTTTTGGGTTTGTAAGTAATTTTTTCTGCTGAGATAAAATTTAACCAGGATGGACCAGATAGTTTCAATTGCTATTGGCGAGATTTATGGAAGGAGCCTTTGTTTTTTTCGAAACGGAATTTCCATTCGAATTGATAGTTTAGAGTACCAGGGCATTCTGTCTGAACGTTTGCTGCCTTATTTGGCCCAATATGCTGACAAGACTTTCACCTTTCAGCAAGATAACGCAGCAATTCATGTCATCAAGTCGACTAGACAAGGGTCTGAGGAGCACAATATTAAAATACTTGATTGGCCAGCACGTTCCTCCGACTTAAACCCCATGAAACATTTGTGGGGACTGCTTGTGCGTAATGTTTATGCAGACAACAAATAGTACCGGACAAAAGATGAATTAAAAGTGGCAATCGGCAGCAACTGGCGCGAGGTCCCCTCCAACGTTTTAGACAATTTAGTAAGTGCGATACCATCCCGTATTTTTAAGACAATAGAAGGAAATGTGAACTGCATAAATTAAGAATAATTGATTAATGCTGAGTTTAAATAAATCACTGACCTTATCATTTTGACACATTGAATTTTACACTTATTTACATAAATTTAACGGTACATCTCCAAGAGCAAAACCGGCTTATTATTCATTTATTTGAACATACAATTTTTTTGAATAAGGTGACCATACGTAACATTATATAGTTTGGATGAATTGAGCAAATATTAAGTTGACCTTATTATTTTGAAGTACACCTATGTATTTACATATATATAAGGAACTTACTTTGCCGATTCCCATTTCTTCCACTCTAAAATCATGATCGTTTGATAAAAATGAATGTCCTAAAAATAAAAATTTCTGAACAATTACATTTATTTCATTGTCACTGGAGTAAACAATGTTTATCCTTTAAAATTCCCTGACCAGCTTTATGTTTCTATTTTGATTTTTTTGCGATATTAAAACTTTCTTTATATCAGTTAATAACAAAGTAGACAAATCATCTACTTAGCTTGAAGAAATAAAGCTTAGAGAAACTGAAACAAGGCAGAGAAATGGACAGAATAACACAGTAACGACTTTGGCACACGAAATAGGACGCGCATTGCACAATGGAATGTACGGAATCTTCGTGGAGCATCACGGCTTGTGCAACTCGAACATCAGATAGCATCCTATAAGATTGACGTCTTGTGTACAAGTGAGATGAGATGGAATGGTAATGGAGAACTTACTACGACGAATGGTGGTCTTGTGCTGTACAGCGGAACAGAAATGGAAGGCGAAAGCGGAGTCCGAATCATAATGTCGAAGAAAATCAAGAACTCCCTTCGGACATGGAGATCAATATCCGAACGTGTGATAATGGTTCGATTCAAAAGTAGAATAAAACACATCAACATAGTACAGTGCTAGGCGCAGGCAGAAGTTGCGGAAGACACTAAGAAGGATAAATTCTACGTACAAGTAACATCTGCACTCAGCAGTATTCGAACGGGAGATATCATCATTCTCATGGGTGACTTCAACGCGAAAATAGGAAGCGACAACACCAACACCCGCTCAACTATGGGAACGCACGGTTGTGGAGTTAAAAATAACAATGGAGAACGACTAATAGAGCTATGCCAGACACACCAACCAGTCATAGGTGGCTCCATCTTCTCGCATAAGGAAATTCATAAATATACATGGACATCGCCAAGCGGCAACTCACGCACATATGCGTGAGTAAAAGATGGATAAGTTCTTTGGCGGATGTAAGAAATAAAAGAGGCGCTGACATCGGCAGTGATCACGAGCTTATCACAGGCGAAATCAAGCTCAAATTGAACTGTCGAAGAAGAAACATTGGAGTCACAAGACAAAAGCATCTCCGCCTACAGCAACTCCAGAATAACACGACCAGGCACGCATTGGCCATGGCAATACGCGAGCAGTTGCCAATAAACCAACATCGCACATGGGAGGATATCACAACAACATACAATCAAGTCGCAGAGGAAACACTGGGTGTAGTGCAGGTACATAGAAGAACATGGATATCAGACGATACTTGGAACCTGATCTCTCAAAGGAGGGAACTTAAGTTGCAGCTTAACAACAACAATGTAACGAGGCAGCAATACGAACACCTGGCGAAACAGGATAAAAAAGCTGCACGAAGAAACAAAAGGAAGTTCTTGGAAGGTCTAGCTAGAACAGCAGAGAACTACCTCACAGATAGAAAGTGTAGACGGAACTAAGCAATTATTGATCGCAATGGCACAGTTGGCATGAAAAGTGAAGCACAGATGCAAAGATGGAAGGAAAATTTCGAGGAAATTAGCAAGGTAATGGACACAGATGAAGCCATCGAAATGTACCATAACAGCCCTATGCAAAATACATAGAACATAGCATGTAGCCCTCCCAATTTAAATGAGGTAAAAGAGGCAATACGAAGCCGAAATCTTACGGGCGGACATTACAATTGCAGCTGAATTACTACGGCCTCATATCACATCAGCATGGGAGGAATAGAGGTTGCCATCAACTTGGAAGAAAGGCATCATTGTGAAACTACCTAAAAGTGGCGACTTGAAAGATTACAATAACTGGAAAGGAATTATTCTGTTTAACACCATATACAAGATACTAATGGTCATAATACAGGGAAGGCTTCAGAGCAAACGAGAGAACATATTGCGTGACGAACACGCAGGATTCCGGCCAAATAGAAGCTGCGTAGACCAGGCCAACACCTCACGCAACATAATTGAACAGTTTCTAGAATGGCGTACACCTCTAAACCTAAAGTTCGTCGACTTTAAGAAAGTCTTCGATACCATCAAAAGGACTGCATTGAGGAGTACCCGAGAAAATAATACGAACAATACAAGCCATGTACGAGAATGCAGAACTCTCGGTTCTTCACAACGGGAGCATCAGCCAACCATTCCATACTAACGCTGGAGTAAAGCAAGGGTGTCCACTCTCACCTCTACTATTCACCATCGTTCTAGATGAGATCATGAGCGAAGTCTGTTCACAAAGGAGATGTATAACATGGAGTCTGTACGACAACTCGAGGACCTGGATTATGCGAATGATATTTGTCTTCTCTCACGCAAGATCTCCAACATAAATTTCGTTAAAAATAGAAAATTATGCCGGCTTCGTCGGTGATGATTATATTGTTAAAAAATTTTATTTCCTTCTTGTTTTCGATGGCCCAAGAAACGAATTACCACGTAATGCATGGTCAGCTGGTTTTAATTCTTGAGTCAACTGGTTCTTATAAGCCTTTAAATGGAGATCACGGTGAAAAATGTTGAATAATGTGGTTCGTTTGATGTTTAATTGCTACGAACGATGACGAATGTATGTTTTTGGATCACACAGATGCTATATTATCGGTTGAACGACCACTACGTTGATAAATTTTGTTTCCGTTATCATTGACGGATCCAATTTCTTCAACATTTTCAACCATTAGCTTGATGGCTCGATTTGTTGGAAATTTTCTCTACCGAATTTTGTTCTAAATTTCATAATTACATCTTGAAAACTTGCCATTTTCAAAAAATATATTATTAATAAAAACATGTTGTTCCTTCGTTTAACGTTCCATATTAACTAACCAAAATATATTCAGAATCTGAAAATAAATATGAAGAATTAAAATTACAAGTAGAAAAAAAATGGTAGAAAAATCTAAATGATATCTCAATTTCGGATACCCATTATAAGTAGCTTTTACCCGGTATGCTTTGTGCAATACCCGCTTATCAAATATCTCACGTTTTTTAACTGGTGTGGATAGACAACGAAACTTTAATTGTTACCATTTTACACACATACAAAATTTCATATTTAGTATGGAATGGAAACTGCCACGCGCGCTTATGCTTTCTCGCCTACTTTTTAATTGATGATGTGTCCTGTCAAAGAAGTTGCTTGAAACAAACTTAAAAACTTTTACTATCACTGTTCTTAAGACAAACAAAAATTAATATTTACTATGTGTTAGAGATGTGACACTCACTTATCCAATTTCGCGCACTTTAAAACTAATCATTTGTATTACCTTCCAAGTCATTTAGAACACGTTTAGAAACTTCCGCTTTAACCGTTCTCAAGGCATACAAAAATCAATATATACTTTTTATATGGTATGATGTACCATGCCTACTTATCCGATTCCGCCCACTTGACTAATGATTTGTGACTGCGTATCACTTAGACCAAATTCAGTAACTTTCACTCTAGCCGTTATCAAGATACAAGAGAATCAATATTTACTTTGTGTGGGAGGTGCTACACCTACTTACTTCATTTCGCCAATATTTCGACTGATGATGTTTATTGTCAACGAAGTTCCATTAACCAAATTTAGAATCTTCCAACTATTATCGTTCCAGAGTTACAAAAATATCAAATTTACTTTGTATGGGAGGTGCCACTTCCACTTATTCAATTCCGTCCACTTTTTTAATTGTGATTAATATTGGCCACAAAGTTATTTATACCAAATTTAGAAACTTTCACTATTACCGTTCTCTAATTACACAAAAATATATATTTACCTTGTATAGGAGCTGCCACACCCTCTTATTAAATTTCTTCCATATTTCGCCTAATGATTTGGATTGACTGTAATATTATTTAGACCAAATTCAGAACCTTCCACTATTACTGCTCCAAAGATATACAAAAATCAGTATTTGGGCCAAATTTAGACACTCTTACTATTACCGTTTTAAAGATGTAGAAATATAAATAAACATTTTATATGGGCGTGCCACCGCCCAGTTAAACAAAAACTATCGGTGAAAGTATACCTCTCCAACGCATGTAAAATCGTAATCATTAAAAATTAATGTGTGCTTGTATGTATAGTATGTATTTATTTGTGTATAACTTCAAAATTTTAACAATAAGAGCGTCTGAATTTAGTGGAAATAGCTTTAGGGTCAATAGGAATGTATATGTGTATGCTTCTGGCAATAATCATAAATTTGTTTATAAAAACAATTTGTTTTTAATTTCTAAAATTAAATATCTAACAATGTTGTGGTCGATATAGAGAATGAATTTGCTTAAATTTGTTTTTCTTTTACTTAAAACGTTGCTGGAGGCCCACCTGTACTTGCTTCTTGACTGACGTAGATAGATAACGAAGTTGTAACTGTTGCCGATCTCCACACATGCAAAATTCCATATTTTCTTAAAACTGATGTTTTGAATTGACCGCAAAAATATACAATATTCACAAGATATACAAATATCAATATCGACTTTGTATGGAGGTACCATGCCCACTTATCCAATTCCGCCCACTTTTTAACTATTGGTGTTTATTATCTAAGAAGTCATTTAAGACAAATGCAGAACCTTCCATTTCAACCGTTCTCAAGATATACAAAATCAATATTATCGAGTGTCATTGTACCCATAAGACATTAAGTTACATAGTTTGGTAACTTTTCAAGTGACAACAAAAAATCATAATATGGAAAATGTAGGGCATTTTGTTGATATTTGTATGGAAACATATAGGAAAATCTAAATGTCATACCTCCTGAAGCACTGGGTCGATTCCGTGCAAGCTTCACATAAACTATTTAGAGACCGTCCCCAATGATCTACCCGTTTCCGCAGTTAGTGGTAACATCAAAGTTTACACATCTTTTTATATACATATGTACACGTATATAGAGTAGCGGAACTTTTAATTTAAAGAAAATAAAAATAAGAAAAGGAATCGATTAGAAATTCAATATATACGAGTATTAAACCATAAATGCTCTAAACGAAATGCTTTCATCACTTAAAGATTAAATATGTTGCAGGATTTTTTAAATTGTGATTTTTAATTTTATTTTTATCGATTATTTTGTAAAAGGCAGTCAGGATGCATTTGTTAATTTTCGCATGCAAACCTGTCTCGTTATGTGTTAAGACTTTGTTAGAATAGAAAAAAAACTTTAGCAATAAAGGTGTGACTGTTTTATTATATGATTGTCTGGCTTTTTCCAGCACACGCAGCATTTTCATATCGCACTGAACTGGACAAAAGCAATAAAATACGATTTCTGATCACAATGGATTGGCATTTTTACAACGGCCAACACCGGTAGCAGCATCAACAACAAAAATAGTTGTGGGCTATTTGTTTTGCATTCGCAATTTCGAAAAAGAACAATAACACGGTAGAATTGTTGGACACAGTTGGTGGTCATTTGTGTTACGGCATCTCAAAATTTTTGTTGTTTTATTTTTCTGTTCATTATACAAAATTTTTTGGTTGCTGTGCATTTTTGGCACAGTAAGCGGAAAAATAAATTTTTGTTGCTGATGTTGGTTGAATTCATTTGTTTAAACAGCAGATCATGGTTAACAAAAGGAAAAAAAAAAAAACAACAAAAAAACACAAACTTGAAAAAGGATACATGTACGTATTTCAGAATATCTCATAAATTAGAAATTGATTTTGGCAAAATATTTGTTTATTTCTTCTAAATAATAAAAAAAACTGTAATAATATATAAATAATAAAAAATTTTTATTGTCTTAAAATACTCGTAGGCGTTCGTTTAATCTAAATCACTCACCACTTAACAATTTCGTCAATTTCATAACAGAAAATAATCACAAATGGCTTATGCTACTATGTACGGACTACACCGATTTTTCGTCATTCGCTCTCGCATTCATAATACAATCCCCGATTATGAGCTTAATTACATAAATTTCCATACAAAATCGTGTAAGTAATTCTATTCATATTACACATTGTATTACTTCAAGCTCTGTGTCATCTCTAATTTTTATAAAACTTAGATCAAAAGAATTTGGCATACTTATTAGCTCTTAATAAAAATGTTTTAATTATAGATTTAATACTGCAACTTTATTAAACTGACCTCCTTAAAGTATGCATCAAGTAAAAAACGAAAATAAACGAAATAAAGGCAACAAACCAAACAATGGCCGCACGCTGCATTGACTTTATATGCTAGCTGGGTAAAGATTCCGTGCGAACGATAGAATCCAATTAAGTAAAACAAACAGAGAACGAAGTAATTCGCGGTCTCGTGCGAACGTAGCATTAATATGAAGATTTTACCTGATAAGATAGCAGTTCGTAGAACAATTCTGGGATTTGGTACTTTTTTATATATATCAATAATAGGTAATCGATATAAATGACACCATGTGTATCCCAAAAAAAACTGTGCCAAGACCTTGTTGGCCGACAGACCCCCTTAGACTTGTTTTGTCGACGTTCAACTGAAAAATCCTACTGTATTGATGGTCCCTTGTTTAAGAGTCCATAGTGATGTATTCATGCTTCGTCTAGAGTTACTAGACGTCTCGAAAAAGTCAAAATAAGTTCATTGTTGTGCTTTTAGTAGAGTTTAAGCAATGGCGGCTAATATTTATGCATTTACCCTCTCGGCTGAGATTCCTCATGGACTTTTATTTTCCAATTTTTCAATATTAATCCGTGATCTTTATCGCCTTTTTCTAGTATTATTTGTGCTTGAAAGACTACAACGGTAGTCGGTTTGCACCTATCGGAATTCAGCTGTATTGAACTTATACAAAGAAGGTCTCGGCTATGCCGACGACATTTGTCTGCAGTCGAAAAGTTAGAAGAGTCAAAAAAATGGGCTGAGAGTTAATGTGAGTGAGACAAAGGCCATCAGCATCGAGTAAAACATAAAACACAGCCCCATTGTCTCTAGGACTTCTTTTACGTAACTACAATAAGGCTACAATGGATTTTGCACGACTTGAGAATATCTGAATCGAAATTACGAATATTTCGGTCAAACGTGATCTCTGTATTGCTGTATGGCTGTGAGACAGAGTTGACTACGGATGTTATTTTGCAGAAACTTCAAAATGGGGTTGGATTGGGTATGCACTCAGTAAACCGGATCATGAGGTCTGCAGGATTAGGCTTGACTGGAATCTACAGGGTTCGAGGACAAAAAGATGGGACAATTCAACGTGACGTAGGACAGCAATGAAGGAAGTGGAATGAGTTGAAGAGGTTGGCGCGAAACCGCATACGACTTAGATGTTTTTATAGTCTCGATGCTTCTGAAGGATTTAAAGGAAGAAATGATGATGATGATGATGAAACTAACACAAAATAATAGATCAACAGCTTATTTGTACAATCTCTAACATTTTAGAAACATTGTTTTGAACGAATGAAACAGGTTGGTCTTCAGTTCGATTATGGATCAATTTAAACATTGTAATCAAATTTCAGGTCACCTTTTTAATTGTTATTTAACTGAATTTTAATTAAATTTTTTTAATTTTAATCTGAGCACATATATTATGTTCTTTATACCGAATTAGCTTAAGATCAGTCCATACTTATATTAAGGTCTCATATAACCTTCAAATATAGTTTGTTTAATATGTATTGATTGATTCGAAAATTGGAACAAATAGACAAAGTTTTTATCTTAACACTTGGGTGGTTTAAAATATGTAAAGGATTTTTCATTAAGCGCTTCTTTTATTTATAATGGTGAACTTGTTTTCTATTGAAAGGCCTATCAAAGCCTTTATGAATGAAATATAACATCATTCAAATGTCCGCAACGGCGTTGCTGTCCAAACTTACATAGCCTTTGCACATGCTATATATCAAGCTGAGTTTGAAAATTTTAATGATTATGTTGGTCTTGAATTCCACTGTAGGTTACGGCTTGAAAAAATCTAACGGAGTCTAATCACACGATATTAGTGACCAGTCCATATCACCTCCACGTGTGATGAATATGACTTGAAGACACTGGTGCAGTCCACTGGTGGTGTCCAATGTTGCCATTGGATGCTCTTGGAGCTAAAATGGATTGATAGCGTCTCAACAAGTGTTTGTTCTTTGTTTGCCGAACAAGTAGGTTCAAATTTGTCTACCACACTGCGTGTAGTTCTCGCGGTAGTACGATTATGGCAACCGTAAAACGGGATGAGCGCGCGGAACCAAAAATAAAAACAGTGATAAAACAGTTTTATCATTTATCTATACTTACATATTGTTGAACGATATATCAGTATATAATACTTATTTTGGAAAAACAAAGAGAATTATGATGATGGAAAGAGAATTATGATGATGGAAAGAGAATTATGATGATGGAAAGCGGAATATAAATATGTTGCTTATGCTTTCAACGTTATCTTTGTGTTTATAAATTAAAATCGTAAGTATTTAATTTTTTAAATTAAAAAATAATTAAATAAATCCATTTTTATTAACCGGAAATCAATACGCTATGGTTCTATGAATTTTTTACCCTAAAAGACGTCAACAGGTGTATAATTAAAGAAAAATCCAAACAAATGTTTTTAGTGCTGTGGGGAATTGTTGCCTGTTGCCATTAACATGTACAATAAACGATAATGAACAAGTTAATGAATAAATGAATGTGTTAATGATTAAAAAAATGAACATATTCCAGATTCAATAAATTTTTGGGTTTTCATGCAGAGTTCATAGCGCCATAACCTGCGGTGCACTGAAGAATTTTCGTCTGGCCGAATTGAAGTTTTGAATGACAGATTTTTTTTAAGAAAATGTTAACACAATAGCTCTTTGGAAAATATGCCAAAATAAAAACGTTGAAGAACAAAGTTCCAAAAATGGAAACCCACAATATAAAGAAAAACGAATTAGA
Source organism: Wohlfahrtia magnifica (assembly GCA_023159175.1). Classification (NCBI taxonomy): domain Eukaryota; kingdom Metazoa; phylum Arthropoda; class Insecta; order Diptera; family Sarcophagidae; genus Wohlfahrtia; species Wohlfahrtia magnifica. The sequence goes on along the minus strand of JAKWBJ010000216.1, from coordinate 1,492,650 downwards.
AGAGAAAGACCCAAAGAAAAATGGATTGAGGACAAAATAAAGAAAATTATAAGTTATCTTCGAGACGCTCCGTAACAAGAGACAAGAAAATTTTAAATTTAAATTTTCAGAGAAAAAAATTTTTGAAAAGTGCATACTTGCTAATTATTAGCATTTCCTGAAAAACCCCTTTCTCACAATAACCGCAATAAAATGTTATTATAAAGCGTGTTTTTTATAGAGCTATAGAACTTTAAGTTAGCAATACTTTTCAAGATGGCGACCGATTTAACAGCTGTCAAGTGATTTATTCTCAGTTTGGTTTGGCAATTCATGAATAGACTCACGCCTGAGCAACGCTTGTAAATAGTGCAAGAGAGAGATTACCGTTGTTCCCGATTTTCATAAGCGAATTTTGTTTAGCGACGAAGCACACTCCTGGTTGAATGGCTACTTCAACAAGCAAAACTGCCGCATTTGGAGTGAAGGTAATCCTCAAGTATATGTGGAAACACCGTTACACCCAGAAAAACTGACTATTTGGTGCGCTTTATGGGCTGATGGAATCATTGGTCCGTACTTTTTCAAAAACGATGCTGGACACAACGTTACAGTCAATGGTGATCGGTATAGAGCCAATTTACTAACTTTTTCATTCCTGAATTGAATAACCATGATGTCCGGGAGATGGGTGTTCAACAAGACGGCACAACGTGTCGCACAGCTCGTACCACAATAGATTTATTGCAAGACACGTTTGGTGACCGCCTAATTTCACGTTTTGGACCTGTGAATTGGCCTCCAAAATCTTGTGATTTAACACCGCTACACTACTTTCTGTGGGGGTATGTAAAGCCATTGGTCTATGCGGTAAAGCCTCAAACGCTTGACCATTTGGAAGACAACATTCCTGTGTTATTGCCGATATACGGCCACAAATGTTGGAAAAAGTCACCGAAATTGGACGTCCAGATTGGACTACATTCGCGACAGCCGTGGCGGCCGTATCTAAGAAATCATACTTAAAATGTAATGCCACAAGATTATCTTTCAGATAAATAAAATTCATGCCAATCGAATAATCAATCGTTGTTTTATTGCAGCTTAAAGTTCTATACCTCTATAAAAACACCCTCTACCTGCAATATAATAAATAATATTCTTGCATAATAGGAATTAATAAAATTTTTGAATTTTTTTTCTTTGCCTGCAATAAAATGCCATTGTATGTAAGCAATTATTGAAATTTTGTAAAGAACCCTTTTAAGAGCGAGACCTGTAAGAAACAATTAATAGAAATCATCAACAACAGCTGTTTACAGCACTGGCTATGTTCACGGTTATAGCGTTACTGTTATTTTAAAAAATATTTTCTAAAATATTTTCTGAAAAATGGCTGTTTTTAACAGCATCTTTAACAGAATGTGTTTTATTTTAATTTGAATATATTTAAAATTTTAACATTTAAGAAAACATTAATGAACCTATGACTCGTCTTTTCATTTTACCAGAATTTCATGAAGAGCCTTCCTGAAGCAAAATTGTTTCAAAATTATTTGAACTTGAGCAGTTATATTTTAGAGAACACAGCAACTATGGCAGTCGCAACAAAATTTATGATTTTTTTTTATTGTCAATTGCTTAGGGCTCCTAAATCTTTCTTTTAAAATTCCCAAAACAGTGCTCCACTCTAACTCGGTACTTCATATGCCGTAAATTGAAAGCTATTTAGGCGTATTTATTGAGCTGTTACGTTGTTTCTGTAGGCATAACTAATGTTGCAGATAAAGAGTATGCTGAATCGCCTCCTATTCATTGATGCTCTTTTTGTTTAAAAAGGGAACTATTTCTAAGGGGTGGGCCATTTAAAAGTTTAAATTTAAAAATGCAATACAACAAAAGCGCTTTGTAATTTTGCCAAATTAAATTTTTAGTTGTGAAGTGCAATTGTTCCGTTTAAAAATTAAATATTATTTCATTCAGATGGCTGCCGTGGCTGACCTCCCAATATCCTATTCGATCAAACCAATTTTCGATAACTTTTTCGGCTGTATGTGGTCGTATCACGGCAATGTCTCCGATTTGTCGGCATAACATTTACCTCTAACGGCCCCCCACAGCAAATAGTCCAACGGTGTCAAATCGCAGCTTCCTGGCGACCAACTGACATCACCATTTCGGCTAACTGAACGGCCATTAAACGTTTGACGCAATAAATCGATTGTGGCATGATATGTGTGGCAAGGAGCATTATCCTATTGAAACCAAACATCGTTCACATCAATACAATAAAGAGCGGGCACAAAAAAATCGGTTATAATGGTGCGATAGGTGTCTCCCTTGACCGCAATGGTTGCGAAATATGAAATATGGGCCAATGATGACTCTGCTCCACAAGCCGCACCTAATACTCACTCGTAATGGGTGCACCGCATTCTGTAAGACAACCTTTGGGTTTTCTGAGCCCCAAATACGGCAATTTTTGTTTATTAACGTACCCACTAAGATAAAAATGAGCTTCAAAATGAGCTGAAAAAATGATTTCTTTATTTGCTTTTGTATTTTCGTGCAATTTTGGACCAATTGTCTTTGTTTTGCAAATAAATCTGTATATAAAATCCATTGTAATTGATGTTCTCGGAAATGCGTCAACCGATTTTGTAAGCTCTTAAACGAAAGGTAAATTCAATGCCGTGGTTTTTATGTATATGTGGTTTTTGTATATCTATTGGTTCGCGAGTTATTGACGTTAGAGTGAACCACTTTGTATCATATAAGTTTTACTTGAAAACAAAATTTGTTGCAGAATTTATATTTTGTTTGAGTTAGAAAACAAAGATTTTTAAAACTGTATATATAAAAAGCATATGTAGAAAGCTTTCATTTGATGTATGTTTTCACTATTGTTCAACTGGACGGTGCCACGCCTATATGAAATTTGTTTTTATATGTCTATATCTTTAAAACGGTAAATGTATATGTGGGAGTAGCACCTCCCATACAAAGTAAATATTGATTTTTGTATATCTAGAAAACGATTAGAATGGAAAATTCTAATTTTGTCTAAATGACTTCTTAGATAGTACAAACCATTAATTAAAAAGTGTGCGGAATCGGATAAGGGGGCATGGTACCTCCGATACAAATTAAATAATGATTTTTGTATATTTTGAGATTAGTTGGAGTTGAAATTTCTAAATTTGGTTTAAATAAATAAATACTTGGCATTCAATATGGAAAAATATAGGGAATTTTATATGTGTAGAGAACGGTAACAATTAAAGTTTTCTTTATCTATACGCGTCAGTAAAAAAGCAGGTAAAACCCAAAGGCTCCCAGCAATGCGGGAGGGATTACTCTAGTCTATATATGTATATAACAGAGGACTATAAAATGTGTTGTAATTGATGTTCTCTGAAATACGCCAAACAATTTTGTAAGCCCTTATACGAAAGGTAAATTCATTGCCAAGGTTTTTATGTATATGCGGTTTTTGTAGGTCCATTCGCTCGCGAGTTATTGACGTTAGAGTGAACCCTTTTGTAATATATAATATAAAAATAATTTGTAATATGTTCGTCATTTTATAACTCGAGAACCACTAAAGCGATTAACGAACCAATTTAACTATGCCTTGCGACACCCATACAAAACGTTTATTTATATGCTTATATCTTTAAAACGGTGGTAGTGAAAGTTACTAAATTTGGCCTAAATAACTTTGTGGTCAATACTAATCGTCAGTCGAAAAATGGAGTGAATGGATGTGGGAGTTCTGAATTTTGTCTAAATTACTTCCAAGTCAATCTACATCATCAGTCGAAATATGAGTGAAATTGAATTGAAATTGACACCTCCCATTCAAAGTAAATATTGATTTTTGTGAAACTAGAGAACGGTAATAGTGAAAGTTTTTAAATCTGGTCCAAATAACTTAGTGGTCAATAAAAATTATCGCTCAAAAAGTGGGAGGAATTGGATAAGTGGGAGTGAAATTTGCTATACAAAGTAAATATTGATTTTTGTATATCTTTGGAATGGTAATAGTAAAAGTTATTAAATTTGGTCCAAATAACTTTGTGGTCAATACACATTATCAGTTGAAATATGGGCAAAATTGAATACGTAAATATTGATTTTTGTATATCTAGAGAACGATTAGAATAGCAGTGAATGAATTCGGTCTTAATGACTTGGTACCCAATACAAATCATTAGTTTTAATGCATTCCTTTAAATTTTTCTTATGAGGAATACATTTTAAAGGTATACAACACAAAGACTCCCAGCAACAAGGGAAGAGATCCTCTAGTTTCCAATAAATCCCAACGTTGCTCAAGCGTAGATCGATTCATTTCGTTCAGTGTAGATATTGCCAGGTTCGACCGTTAACCGCCCACCTGATATAAAGCAACCACAATGCTAATACATGGCAACTGAAAACGGCAATGTGGATGTGATATTCTCGTCTGGAGTTCTTACGACACAGTGTGAAGGAGATAAATTTCATTGCCTTCCATTTTTTAAGAACTCAATATTAGCCTGCAAACTGATGATGATTCATTGCAAATCAATTTTATTAAAAAACATAAGTATTTTTGTTCATTCATTGTTAACAAAAACGATATGGACCACAATGGCCCTTTACATAAGATTCATCAGCTTTTTTTTGCCTAAGAGCAGGGTTAATAATATTAATTGCGTTTGCGTTTAGATTGTAAGAATTTGTTTTCGTTGGATATAAAAAATGATGTTACCCTTGATGTCTGTGTAATTGTGTCTTCATTTGTCGTATTCTAGTTCCTATGGTATGTATTCTTGTTAAATTTTCTAAGAATTAAAAATTTTTCCTTCATACCTATTCGTAGAATAATTCCACCTGTTCAAAGTGGCATGTGGCCAAAAGTATTTAAATTATTCGAGTAATACATGAAATATAAAACATTTTCCAATAAATTAAAATAAAAAAAAAAAAACATTTTTTTTCATTCATTCATAATTTCTAATAAATTTGTTGATTTTTGAAAATAAGCAGACTTTTTTAAATTTTTCTTGAAATTTAAAATAAAAAATGAAATATTTTAAATTTATTTGTTAGTTTTGCTTAGAAAGATAACAATTACAAAGTAATTGTATTTTGAATGCATATACTACTCGTACATATGGATCAGAAATTTTACCAAATTTAAAAACTCAATTTATGTTTAAATTTTTTTCTTTTTGAAATTTTATTTCGAGGAATTTGTCGACATGAAGTCTAGTAGAATCAATTGATCGAGAGATGTATTGTATTCGCAGTTCCATTGCTTTCGATTCATTGAAATTCATTGATAATTTTATGTTTGAGTAGAAGAAGTAAGAAAATATTTTTTTATTTAAATAAACAAAAATTGTTTTTTGTTTCATTCGTTTTATTTGGTTAAAAGAAATCAAATTGTAAACGAAAAAAGTTTAAAAGTAATTTCTATATTAAAATTATTCTCATAAAAGAACGAATAACAAACAATATGAAATTGTTTTGTTGTTCTGAAATTCAATATTCCTGATTATTGAACACTTATGAATCTGAGTTTATAACATTTTTATACACTATACTATACTATACTATATTCAAAGAAAAGCAAAAGAAAAAACTATATATTCGTACATACATATGTATACACAAACATAAATATATTTATATATGATATTTTGTAATTGTGCTATATCAGCAGCTTTAATTTATCCAAAAAAGAAATTGAAATATAAACTCAAAAGTGATCATTATGCGAATAAAAAAAACATTGTTAGGGGTAATAAAAGTCGCTGTGTGTGTGGTCAATTCGGGCTGATATAGAAAAGACAACACATTTATTCCATGCTGCTTGCGTGCAGAAAAATACTTTCATATCTACCAATATTCGACGAAAAAAGATCTACCCTCGAAGGGCTAAAAAAATGCAAGGTTCCTAGCACCGATGCAATACAGGCAGAATATTATGTTATACTATTTATTGTCGTATTCTATCAGGAATATAGACTGTTACTAGCAAAAGAACGTACTTCAATGAAGGTTTTGCCAGTCTTGGTTTTCGAAGTGTGTTTCCTAGCCAGGAGTATTTTCGCCACCTTATTTGATTATTTATATTCTCCTGTTTTGCTAATTGCAAAAATTCCTCATTGCGGACTGTTCGTGGCCACCAGATCTTCAATATATTTCTCAGGCATCTGTTTGTAAAGGATTGTAGTTTTCTTCTTATTTCGTTAGCAACGAGCCATGTATTAGAAGCGTTTCACTGATTTAACGCATGTATTATTTCTACTAGTATGTGATGGAAGTCGAAAACGAAAGAAAATCGACTCAAAATTAGAAAAATTGTGATGGCAACTTAAGATTGGTTTTCACAACGATTTTGTTTAAAATCGAATTCGATTTCATTTTCCATTTCGTTCTATGAAAATTTCAACAAAAACAAGTGTGACAGACAACGAAAATCGAATTGTTCTTACGTTTTCAAATCGAATAGGCAATGATTGCTGAAATGAAAACGATGCAATTTTTGTTGCAAGAAATTTCTTCAAAATATCACTGAATCCTAAGAATATGAGTAAATATTGTAAGTAGAGGAGTTATTACCCATTGGTCACTAAAATTTTTTTTCGTAAAAAATGCAAATAATTGCCAAAACTCTTTCTTATTTTATTTTTTATTAAAAGGATAAAATATTTTATTAATCGATAAAGACAGCATTGAAATACAATTTATTCCTGATTCAATTCTAAAGATTTTACAAATCTGCTTAGAGCAGCGATGCACACAAAGAGCGAAACACTCAAAACGATAAATACACTGAAATTAAAATGCTGTAAAGAAATAGGTATTCATACAAAGTATAAACATGTATACATTTATTTAGCTTATTATTAACGCTTCTTGGTGTACTAAGCAAAAATGTTTGTTCTCTTTAAATTCTTTTTGAAATTAAAAAACACAAAAACATGCGCTACACCCCTTCTTCGTTGACGGCTAACAAGCAACTGAATAAAGTTTGTGTCTTACGCACTTGTTTTTTTAATTATGGTCGCCGTTTGGTATAATAACAACAAGATTTGATACAAGATTTTTTAGCATTGTTAATTTATTACAATTTCCTAATTTTTTTATAGAAAAATAAAACAAAAACAATTTTCCAGGAATTATAAAACCAATGTCAATAAATACTGTATGATATTTAAATTGAAAGACTATGAAATAAAGGTTAGCGATACAGTAATTTTGGTACATTCCAGGAAAATTTTTGATAGGATTTTTTTCTTTTAGGAACGAAGAGAATAAATAAGCAGCCGAAAAACTTCGTAATCTGAACAATATGAACGAACATCGCTGACTTAGAGCATAAATGCTAGCAGGGTCTCCTTGATAAATACCGACAGCTAAGACGATTATAAAATGGCAATTATTCGAAGACCAATCTGAAGATATTTAAGGCGCTATAGACGTTATCAAAGGAACAATATACTATTGAAGCTCCACATTGTACATATGGACTATCTCCTACTTCTTAGCTGCCACAATTTGTGTGGCTGTTTTGGTTACCATTTCACCGACGCTGGTACGTCGACGTACGACGACCAGTAAAATGTTATAACATTTGCAGAATGTGATTTCATATTCCAGACATTGCAACTGTGATGATCACTTAGAGAACCCAGAAATTCAGAAATGATGATTTCCATTTTTGAAATGTTTAAAAAAATTTGTTTACAAAAGATTTCTCGTATGTGTGTATGAAATTTTAAATAAAATAAAAAGTTGGTATTTTAGTAAGAAATGCGTTGAAATAAAACAAATATGAAAAATCATATCGATGCGATTTATATCACACCTTTAGTTGATTCGTACGTTTCCATCATATACCTGATAGACGTTGAAAGTATGGTCGATTTCCAGATGCTTTTAAGCTGATAGAAGGCAACTCTGGTCTTAATTATGCGATTTCCCACGTCATCTATAGCGCCTTCCTCTGATGTGATCATGCTACCCAAATAGCAGAATTTTTCAACTCTTTAAGTTGGTATACCATTTATATTAAACACGGCCTCTTCTGTGCATGCGACTGAACATGATACGATTTAACAAAATTTTGTTGAAAATTTTAACACAGCTGGGGTTAGCGCACTGCCCCGCCAGTTTGAACCTTCTTTCTGATCGCCTTTCTTCGGAATTTTTATGATCAGGTTTTCTTTCCATTCTTGACGTATACTTTCTGTCTGCCATTACAACCGATGGTGGTGGTTCAGCGTTTAATATAAAAAACCGAATAAACAAAGCCAGAGTGACTTTTCATAAAGTACACGAAACTGAAAATATTTAATAGCAGTGTAAAAACCGTACTTCTTTATGTTTGCACAACACGGAGCACCACAGAGAATATCTGCAAGATGGTGCAACAATTGCTAACAGATGTCTTTGTCAAATTCTACGATTTTTTTTTGGAAAATTAACAACTTGTACTTCTTGCTGACTGTGTCCCAATCGAAAATGACATCAAATCCGCAGTAACTGTGTCAGAATTAATCAAGTAATGGTGAATGCAACAATTTGTTGAATCCCAAATAGAATGCCTGGCCATAGATCGTGTTAAATGGAGAGAATCTGTGGACGCCATATGTTTATCTTCATTTTTAATATTAAAAATAACGTGCCTTCCGAAAGAGACTTCTGAACCTTGACAGTTGCTATGGATCATATTATTGAAGCTATATCCGTCGAATTGGCTATCATTTATTCAGTACCTTCCGCCAAATCACCACCGTATTCAACAACACGAGCATATGATAAAATTGCTTTACAAAAATGGATATTCTGTTCGGGTATAAAAATTGTCAAAAAATATATATCCTTAGCGATAAGGCCCATTACTGGATGAATATGTACTTCCGCAAACAATTTTACATAATTTGGGACAATATGAATCCACATGAGATCCTAAAACGTACCGAAATAGTCACTCTTTGGTATGGATTTTGAGTTGGCAGCGTCATCACATTTCTTTGAGAATGACGTTTGTCAGTCCATCACCGTTAAAGGCGATTACTATAGATCGATGATTACCAACTTCTGTTGGTTGAAATTAAAAGAAATGTCACACAGCTCGGCCACATTCGAAATTTTGCACAAGTAATTTGAAGACTTGGTCATCTCACATAGAGGGGAGGGGGCGTGAACTGGCCACCAAGCACGTTGGATTTGACCTTATTAGACTTCTTCTTGCCGGCTTTTCTTAAGTGGCTGGTCTTTGCGAATAAGCCACAAACCACAGTAGCATATAAAACCAGCATAACGCATGCCATCGATCAAATTAAGCCAGATTTATTTGCCAGCGCCAATAAAAGTTCGACATTTCGAATGTGCCTCACCCAACGATGCCGCTACGAACATTTGTATGATGTTATACTTCATACAGAATCGCATCGATATTTATTTCAAGCGAATTGGAAAGATATATGATACTTGACGCATATTTTAATTAGGGCTTAATGTTTCCATTTGAGAGCCTGCACAAATAATTTAACATCAGATTGGAGCCTCGGAGTACTCTGTCCTATTTATAAAAAGGGTACTCCTTCAGGGTGGACTTTATTCTCCATTGTTATGTACAGTGCTTGCCCACCATGCTGGCACATAGGGAAGTTAGTGTAGTTGGTTACGCTGATGACCTCGTTATAATCCCTTGAAAGCGGTTGTCATATCTTTTACGAAAAGATACAAATTATCATATGACAATCAACTTTAGCAGGAAGATGAAATAACTTGGTGTCATTCAGAATAGGAGGCTCAAATGTAACTCGCACATTGGTGCCGTCCAGGCAAAATCGATAAAGTTCTTTTGGGCAAGTCACTCCTCCTGTGGTAAGACATGGGGTCTCTCGCCGAAGATGACTCTTGGTCAAAAAGTTTCCAGAAAAACCCTCGTGTGCCGATCTTATCGTTCGGATTTGAGTGTTTTTTGTTAAGTTGATATCCCCGCTAAATCTTAGCATCATAGCTTGACATTTACAAAAGCTACGTAGCCAAGAGTACATCTATCTGTATGTGCGTTGGCGATTTTTTACAATTTTGACCGTATTGAGGTTGCAAAAAACATGATTTGCGAGGCTGAATCCTATTTCACATTAATCAAAAGAATCATTTCATCATGATAACGCACCGTCGGACAGTGCCATCATTATTCGAAACTTTTTTGACGAAAAATGCAACAAATACCATCACCACCGAATTCACCTGATTTAGCTTCCTGTGATTTCTTTCTGTTCAATCTGGTTAAAAAACCATTACGGGGAATGCGTTGCAGCGGCCGAGGAAAAATCACAGTAAGCACTGATGGACATGCAGAAAACCGAATATAAAAAATGCAAATGTCAGGCTATGATGCTAAAATTTTGCGGAAATATCAACAACAGATGTACCAATTTAACAAAAAAAAAAACTAAAATCCGAACTTTGGGACCGCCACACGGGCTTTATTTGGGAAAATTTTTGATCAAGATAGTATACCGCTATTATTCGACCCATTATTACTTATGCAGCGATAGCTTGGAGAGGAAAAGCTGAGGAAATTAGCACCATGAATAAATTAAGCAGGGTAGAGAAATTCGCCTCGGTATAACTGGGGCAATGAGAACATGTCCAACAGCGGACTTGATTGTTTTAACACCGCTTCACATCTATGTGATGTTCGGTGACGAAAAAAGGTCCAGGAATGCGTCAGGATGCCTCACCATTTTGCGCAGGGTGATCGGGGATGTCGTCCCTTTGGATCTGTGCTTTGTCAGGAGATTAAGAATTGAATTTCCGGACCGACATTGTTGGCCTAATGGGGCCTTAGTTCGGAGCGAGTTTGATCTAAACTGGTATACCGATGGCTTTCAAATGAGTGACAGTGTTGGTGCTGGTGTCCATAAACCAAAACGAGACTTGTCGATCCCACTGTGAAGATCGATAAGTGTCTTCCTGCCTGAGATCATGACCATTGCTCTATGAGATCAACCTAAAGAGTGTGATCAAGGTATTGCTTCGCCAATATGGGTTTCGAAATTAAAACAACTTTTAAAGCAATTTAGTTTCGACGGTTTATTTATTTTTTATATCTCATATCACCATTATGTTCTCAGATCTGTTGATGTTCATTAGAAAAGCATCTGCTGGATCTGCTGGACAAACTATAGACCGGAAGGAGGACAATAGATCCCATGGGTTGCAGTGTCCGCACTAATGCATGGTCAGGGATAATAATAATAATAGTAATGGAGCTATACGCAGCAAATGGTATAAGGCTATGTACGACTACGTAGGATGATGCACACAGATGAAAGGTCATTAGTGAAAATATGCAAGGACCTCTCGGAGCCGTTTGCAAAAGAGGACTCAGACAGGTGGACGTTCTGGATAATTTAGTATCGCATTTACTAACATATATAATAAAAGATTGGAAAATAAAGGGAAAAGTAACACATGAATATAAAGGGTCCGCCATCTAACATTTTTTTTTCAACTAGTGCTTATTTCGTGAATGGTAACACTTACCATTCACCATTCTGATTTGACCGATAATTAGTTTTGTCCTTCCGCTGAACGAATATGGTTGTGTATACGCTTGAACTTCGCTTCGCTAAGTGGGCCTACGATTGCCTTACAGAATATGCCGATTTTGCCAAAAAAATCATCTTTTAAGATGAAGCTCATTTTGATCTTGGCGTGTGTGTAAACAAGCAAAATTTTCGCATTTGGGGCACAGAAAACCCGCACGCATACATAGAAAAGCCGATACACCCAAGACGAGTCACTGTTTGGTGCGGATTTTGGTCCATTTCTTCGAAAATGAGCAAGTAGTGGCCGTTACAGTCAATGACGATCATTATCGGGCCATGTGGAACGAATTTTTGTTCACAAAAATTGAACAGGAGGATATTAGCAACATTTGGTTTCAACGTGCCAATGTTGTTGTTGACACATTAATAACAAATATACCAAAATGCCGCAATACAGTTTTAAATGCGCTGATGTGATTTATTTTCTTTTTGGCCATTTTTGTTTTCGTCCAATATGTATGTATGTAAATAATGAAAAATTTTAATTCTGATTCTTAATTATAATATAACACTGTTTGTCGTTTATGAATACAAATTTTTAAATATTGTCGTATAAACCTGTTAGAAAGCTGTTTTAAGTGATTGCATATTATTTATTTGATAACATGAGAGTGTTGGCTTCTTAAGCTGTATGAGTTAAAATCTAGGTGTATAACTCGTAGCACCCTCTCCCATATTGTACCAATAATTATGCCAACACACCACATAAATGACTAGGCAGTAGCCGCAACCATAGGTTCGGAAGCATTGGATATCATAATCGCACTTTTTGGAGCAGTCCATTGCCCACCAAGATCATATGATTTGACCCCACTAGACCATTGTTTGTGGGTATACGTGTTGTTTCTCGTATATAGGGATAAGCCAGCCACAATCCAGACCTGAAAGGCAATATAACAGCTGCCATTGGTGTGATACCGGCCAAAACGCTGGAGAAAGTATGCCCGAAATGGAGCTCACGGATGAACCTGACGTAGCGTCAGGGAAATAATCGTTAATTAGTAAATGATAGGCATTAATTTATCGTCCCAAATAAACTTTTTCATTCACTTTTGCAAATTTTCTGTGTTTTTTTTCAATTTTCCAAACCCAAACGATTAAAAAATCACCTGTTATAAGGCTAAATAAAAACTTTTATTTCAGGATATCAGTGTTTTCAAACGCTGGGCTTAGTCTTGCCAGGTGCATCAACGAGATCAATTAAAAAAAAAATGATTTTCATTTCCATTTTTCTACTGGCTGTTATCAGCCTCATTTTTACGAATTGATAGCTTCCTCTGTGTCTTTTGCTACATTGTAGTCCAATATTATTTTTTTAAGAATTGCAGCAGCAGCCACAGAAGCAGCATTTGTTGTCATTTAAACAACAACAACAACAACAACAACAACAACAACAACAACAACAACAAAAAATACATGTATTTTTTCTCGACTGCATCCTTCTCCCACTTAATTCTCAACATAATCGCAGCACAGCTTAAATAAACAATGAAAGAAAGATTTTTTCTTTTTTTTAAGATCTTTAGTTGTCTGCATTTTTCTTTTCTTCAGATTTCTTAAAGAAACAAAAAACCAAAAACTAAAATAAAAAGAATTATTGCTGATGCGTTGCTAAATGTGGGAATGGGAACCAATTGATTTGCCATTCCACTACCATTTCGCTGGATTTAATATTTCGTTTATGTTTTTTTAAGGATTAAAAAATAAAAATAAAATGAATTGGGAAATAATTTCGTTCCTTTAAATTATAAGCTTCTAAATGCTGCATCCAAAATAAAATATATTAAGAAACAAAACACAAAAAAAAAAAAAACAAAAAAAAAAGAAATTTGGTGAATTGGTCGTCTTCTGTTTCATGTAAAATTGCTGAGGTTGACATTTAATGTTGACAACATGAGACAGCGAGTACGATGGCAACTGTTGTGTTAAATGAATTTCAATTCATTTTCTTCCACTTTTTCGATCTTTTTAATGGCACTTTGTTTTGTTATCTTAATATTTATCTCATCAAAATGATCTATGACCAATAATTGTATCTAAGAAATGAAATAGGCATTGACATAGGCGTTACCGCAACTGTCCGTCTGATTTTTTTTTCATCATTCCGAAAATAATATTTTTATTTATTTTGTGATAATTATTTAAAAGATTATTTAATCTCTACATTAAAAATGCAATGTAGCACATGTTACCAAATATATAAAAATTATCTTAAATATTAATTATTTATTTCCAAAATAATCCGGCGTAAATATGATGCATACATTGGATATCTAATAGCAGAGTGGCGATTTTTTATTGGAATTTCAAAAGCATATGTCAAATGTCAACGATAATGGGTTACATTACATATATTTAACGAAAGCATTTATAAGAATAATCTTAGTGAAGACTTGTAAATATATTGCTTTTGGACTCATGTTTCAGGATATAAAAAAGACGTCTACTTATCGTATGTAAGTTATAGTCTTTCAATTCTCTAAACCACTCTAGCTGAGAGTGTACAATTATTCCAGCAAGAAATTAATTGAATTAAAACTTCTGAAATTGCTCGATTAATCGAGTAAGGTTTTCAAATTGTTCAAATAACTGGAATAACTCCAACAATTACAATTTAATCAAAAAAAAAAAATAAATAAATAAACTAATGGAAAAAAACAAACGTGTGAATTTGGTTTTTTAGCTTTTTTTTATTTAAAAAAGAGGTTGATGTTTTTTGCTTTTGAGTCCAGCACTCAGGGGATGACCCTTACTCATGTAGTTTATTGTGCTGGTACTAGGAAAATAGGTTACGGGAAGGAGGATAGAATCCAGAATGGATGTTTGAATTAAATTTTTTTATGTCGTAAGTGACAGGGCAAACTGTCGAGGGAAGATCGTCCGACAAACGAACGGTGCGGCATACAAACGAATTCTCTCTATAATGCGTTGTGCTATTCATTGGACAATTAACTACTAAGGGATATGTTCTACGAGAAAAACTAGTACTACGTGAGAATATGAGATTATTAGGAATTAATTCGCTTATTTCGTCATTTCGTTTTAGTATCGATAGAACAATCAGACATACACCACATTGCGACGATGCTCTAACGAAACGATTGCGTTGACTACGAACCTATTTGAATCAAATTTGGAGACTCTTACTGCTACCATTTTGAAGATGAAGAGAAATAAATATTTTTATGGGCGTGACACCGCCTAATAAAAGAAGAACAATCTGTATAAGAAGGCTAAATAAAAGTAGTCCTCCCCCTTCTAAAAACGGCCTCGCTACGTCTCTAAATGTTGAAAAAAAGTTTGGAATGTTTTTTATAACTTCTTGTCAGACTTTGAATACATCTTTATTATATCCTTTATAAATGGGAACAAACCCTCCTGATTTTCGCTATGAGATTGCAACTGTTTTCATTTTATTTCACGAAAACTAGTCAGACATTGTTAGTTGTTTCAGATAAAGAACTGTGTAGCAAATATGCTCAGAAAAATATTGCCGTGAATAATTGCGAAAATATTTAGTTATGCATCATACTTTAAATTTCAATTTAATTCGTTTATTTACAATAAAATTACTTACAAGGCTTTCTTAAGTTATTTACATATAAAGAGTTGAAAATTATATCTTCTAAAACTTAAAAATTACTTGTACGATTATAATTTAAAATGAGAATTAGAAGCGAAAGAATTTTGGAGGGAAAAAGTGTACAAAAAACGATTTGAACTATTTTTGTGTTTTAGATAAAACTTAATAGCTACTAAAAACTAATTAAAACTACTTAGGATGGAACTAATTCATTAATGTAATGATATTCCGAATAAGAACAACGTCGATAAAAATTCTGTAATAGCCTTTCGAGCTTGTTTTCTACTAATTCTAGTTTCGCTAAAACATGAAGCCGATGAGTGCAAAAATACCACGAAAGATTAAAAATTAATTTTAGGGGTTTATTTTGAATAACGTGAAGTTTATTTTGTGAGATTTTGCAATGTTAGCCCAAGCGAGGGCTGCATAAACCATTATTGCATGGTAAATGGATTTTAAAATTAGTTTTTTGTTGCTAATGCCTAGTTTTGAATTACGACTAAAAAAAGGATATAATACACGGATTAGCAAATGTGGTCTCTGAATTTCAGTTTACGGTCCAAAATTACACGTTAAGTACTTAACGTTATGTTCCCACTGAATTAAATCGCCGTTAAAATGAATACCGGTTTGTGGAGTAAAACATTCTTTACGCTTCCTGGTGAAATATATTGCCTGAGTCCCACTACCTTCCACTTATTGAAGTAATTGGATATTTCTATAAGGGCTCTCTGCAAATTGTATATAATTTCCTGAGCAAATATACTAGAGCGGATGACTGCTGTGTCGTTGGCAAATATAGATACTGTACAGTAGTCCAAGCATGGGATATTTGCCGTATATTTATTATAAAGTATGAGTGATAAGCATAATCCTTGTGATAGTCAGAGATAACTTCGAAGCTTCTAGAACTATATGAACCAATATGATGTACCTTAAAAATCCGATCTTTTAGAAAATTATTTACTACTTTAATAAGTTTTATGGGGAAATGTAATTGAATCATTTTATATATCAGCCTTTTATGACATACGGTAACGAAAGCTGCTTTAACATCAAGCAATAGCATTCCTAATGACTTTTAAGATTCAAAGTTCGAATATATCAAAGTTTTTATTCTGATTATAGGCTGCACCGTACTATGCGCATTGCTGAATCCAAATTGATAGGGTGGAATCATATTATGAGTATTAATGAAATCGGTGAGTTTATTCTTTACCACTCTTTCGAAGACCTTGCTAACTGCTGATGATGGACTTATAGGTCGATAAGAGGTTGGGCACTCAGCGCATTTAATCGGCTTCCTAATAAGTATAATTTTGGATTAAATTCACAACACGCATTGAACAAAATCGTAAGAAAGGAGTTGAAGCTTGTCTTAAGATAAGAATATTGTTATATTTCTTTCTTAATATTTTCGATAGTTTCTAAAATGTAGAAGAGCGCCTATCAAATGTGAAAGCAGACTGTCCAATTATTTGTTACGAAGCTTACTTATTTGTAATTAAGGAAATCTTTTATATTTCTATTGCACTGCCAATTTCTACGCACTCTATTCATTAACGGAAAAATTCGCGTAAAAAATTGGAAATGTTGTCCTAAAGTGTTTTCTTGGTATGTTAAGATGCATAGCTTCATTAATTAAATTTTTGAAAGATGTTGTCATTTCATCTATATGTTCTACAAGGGCAACATTAACTAACATCGATAAAATTAGGTTTTTATCTATAAAGTTGGTTCTCTTGCTAAAATTGAATTTAAGCATATCCACATAAGAGAAATTAGAAATTAATTTTAATGCAACAGGTAACTGATCAGAACTCAAGTTGATAATAACAAGTGGTGGTCAAAAATACGTCCAAAGTAGAACCTTGTCTATTAGAACTATCAGGAATTTGACTATGGTCGCAGGGATATAAATAATGTTGCCCCAGCAATTATCCCTAGTACAGCCACATGACTGATGGCGTCCATTTAAATTCCCACCAAGAGTATACTTTTAAATAAATACCAAAGAAATAATGACCGAACGGCAATATTTCTGGAACTTCGATTTTAAATTATATTTTTTTTAAATCACCCTAACGACCCATAATTTTTTGCCATAACCAAGCAATTTAATTTTGGTTGTCTCGACTATGGTTACAGTTATGACTGTATGTAAAGTCACGTTTAATTGAACCTTAAAGCAGAACAAAAACATGCAAAATAATCATCGCATTTTGTTGTGTGTTTTAAGGGCCTATTAAACGATTAAGCTTCTCGTGATAGCACGGCCTAATGGATTTTAAAATTTTTTTATATTTTTTGTTTACCATCAGCCCATCAAACTTATGTAATAGCAATTCTGTCAACAACAGTGTAATTACATCTGTGGTTTTGTAAGCGAACGGTAAAGATGCCTTGGCTAGAGCTCACATCTTTAAGAGATTTTATTAAATCTTATAGACCGTCATCTCTAATGCAAAAGGGCCAATAATGACTTTTTATAATCTTACGGGAGAGATAAAAACCTAATAAAATGAAAAGTATTGTCAGATTTCTTGCCAATAGCATATAAACACATTGATCAATTCATTTCTGGACACAAATGTAATAATTTTTTTTTTTATATTTATTTTCGTAATGATGTTCTGGAGTTTATTTCACCTCCAATTTATCATACTTTATGTTATAATTATATAAGTTTTAGTTTTTTCTTTTTTGTTTTTTAATTTCGGTTAAATAACATTTTACTTATTTGTATATTAATATTTTATTATATATATTATACGAGTATAACCAATAGAATAATTCATTTCTGATCGTCTGATGTTTAACAAACTTGACACGAGAGTGTAACAGCAAAGTACTCTCTCTCATCAGCCCGTGCAAAACCATTAATATATTCTCTGATAGCCAAGTTGCCTTAAAGGCACTTAGCTCGAATCGTATGACATCTAGGCTGGTCAAATATTGCTACGATACTTTGTAAAAGCTTTCGTTTGAAAATAAGGTCCAGTTGTTTTTGGTACCTAGGCACTGTGGAATAGGTAGTAATGAAGTGGCGGATGCATTGGCCAGAATGGGTTTCATGACACCCTATATCGGTCCGGAACCATACTGTGCAGCACCACTCGCCACCATCTTCAATCTAATCAAGGATTGGGAAATTGCCAGATTTTTGGAACACTGGGATGCTCAAAGGGGACTTCACCCCCCTATGGCGTCGATGTTGTCAAGCGTGTCTGGCTGGACTTGAAACTCCTTCCAAAGTTTCTTACGGGTCACTATAGTCGAAGAGTTCATCTGCAAATGATGGCCGTCAAAGATGTAGATGTTTGTAGACTGTGCTCACAAGTATCATAGACAGCGGAACACATATTGTGTCACTATGTGACATATGACCATTAGAGTTTCAGATCTGCTGATGTTCATTAGGAAGACAAATTATAGACCGGAAGGGGCACAATAGATCGCATGGGTCGCAGTGGCTCGCAATAGTGCTTGGTCAATAAGATAATAATAATAATAATAATAATCAGGACGTGCTGTCAGCGAAGTTTGATCATTTAATAGGCCTTTAACACTACCTACGGGTAAATCAAGATACAGATAAGATTCAGCATTAATTAAGCGTCGGATTTGAATAAAAATTACATGATCCGGTGTTCTAGTGACTAGAAGGATTTGCCTTTGCTTTTTTTCTGATTCAAGAAGCTTAAGCTTGAATACATTTCACTATATAACGAGATATAAATAATTGGCTTAATTTGCCCGCATATAGTTTCCAATGATATAAAGTGGTTTTGGTATAGAATTTAAAAAATTGTCAGAAAAATAAAACACATTGTAGCTCCTAAAATAAAGTCAAAGTCACGCTTAGAAAAATTACTGTTATTTTATTTATGTATTTATTTTATTATTATTATTATATTTCGCATTATGAAGTCGTTTTTTATATTAAAATCTTTTATCATTTGACTTAAAAACAATTTTTTTTAATATTCTTACTACCCATTGTATGGATGATCATAAAACCATCAATGTTTAAAAAATATTACAAAAAGAGTGTTTAATAAACACAGATATATGTACGGGTATGTACATGAGTATATATGTATATATTTTTATATCATCCAACTTAATGACCAATATTCTTAGACGCCCCATTAAAATAATAAAAAATGTGAAAAGAAAACGAGAAGAAATTTTATGACTTTTAAGCCACCACCATCGACACCATCACCAACATCAGCACCAGCACCTCCAAGACGATAAAATATCATAAAGATCAACACAAAAGAAATCGTTTATTTTCCTTCGCTGATTGATTGACTGATCATGGATGCTCCTCAGATACTGGCGATGATGTCGGCTTTTGAAATCAACAAATAATATATGTAATCAAAATCGTATCAAATCTTTGATGTTTTATTCGAACTTTTTTTCGGCGTTTTTTTTTCTATATTTTTACTGACTGCTTGTATGTTCTACCCCTTACGGTATCGAATAGGAGTGGGAGGTTGATTTCAGATGTGTATGTGCTGGTAGATATTTTTAATCTTTTATTTTTTGTTTTTGTTTTTGTTTTTCTTTTTTGTTTTTGCAATTTTGATCTATAAATAAAGGTGTCAGTTTATGTATTTTTTAAAAGTTTATTTATTTAAAACGTTTTTTTCCTTTCCTTTCCTTCTTTTTATTGCTGTTGTGCAACATTAAATAAACGCCACCAGATGGCGGTGTCATACCACAAAATTTACATCATTTTAATATCCCTTCAAAGTTGTGCATATTTCTTGTCTTTTTTTCTAATCATTTTTTATTTATTTTCTTAAGATTGATTTCGAATCGATAATGGTGATGGCGATGGTGATGGTGTGGCAGAATTATTGTTGTTTATTATGACTTTATCTCAGATTTGATATATTTTTTTGATTTTTTTTCATTCATATGCAAATTGTTCTATTTCAAATTCATTGAGTAATTGTATGTGTTTTTATTTTATTTTTTATTTGCATACATACATAAGTACATACATACATACATAGTTCATTTTATAAAAGTTTATTTTCTTAAGTTCTTTGTAACAAAACAGTGTTAATTGTTTTGTTCTGTTGTTGATTTCTGTGTTGTGGTATCAATAAAAAAAAAAAAAAATGTTTGTACCGCTTGCACTAAAATAAATTGACTTTGGTATCCCTTTATTTCAAATTATCGTCATTCGGAACCACAATTCGGTTGTCGACGGAATAATAGGTTGTTCCGGTTTTTATTATTATATATAGCAAATAAAGGGTATATTTTTAAGGTTCAAAACTTTGAGTTGGCAGCACTGCTTTATTTGACAACTGATTTAACAGCTGATAGTTGCTTTTTGCTTAGTTTGGTTTGACATTTCATTATGATTTGAGTTTAATATTGTGTTTTCCGACGAAGTAGATTTTTGGTTGATGGGTGGTTATGCAAATAAGCAGAATTGTCGCATTTGGTACTGGCTCTGTGCAGTTCGTTTGTGTACTGTATGGTAGTGTTTTTGCACATGTTCAGCGAACTGAATAAAAATCAAAACAATTTTGATATTTTAAATATTGATATTTGGATGTTATTTTTGAAGTTTTGTGTACATTTCTTAACAAAGTCACAAAAGTCGATGCTTATGGCAGATTAATCAATATATAACGATAATATAAGCGCCACTTATGCTAAAAGTTCTTTGTTCATTCGAACATAGTCATAAAATATTTTTAGAAGAAAATAATGATTCTTTTAAAAATTTCCAGTTTCCTAATTCTTTCCGATACATGTACCACTTCTTACATTACATGAATCTTCCTCTTACTTTGCCAGTCATACACTACACAAATTCAGTGTTGTTTTCCTCTTCGCTTATTAGCTAAAAATTAAAATTTGTACTGTTTACTCGTATTGGGTGTTTTTTTATAGCTACACAAGTTTAAATCATAATAAAACAAAAAAAATATTTTTAATATCAATAAAACGGGCTTTGTTGGATAGAAAATTTTATAACATTAATGCTTAAGTATGACTTTGTCACAGCTGGAGCATACAAGGCGCATTCTGGAACACCAATTTTAACAAACTTTTTGCAGCATATGCAGCCGTATTTCGCCAATAACTCTGCGAATACTGATTTCCAGATGATCAGTTATCTCTGGTTTATCGAAGTAGACAAGTGTCTTTACATAATCCCAAAGAAAATAATCCAATTTATTCAAGCACTACTTCTATCAAAAGTTTCTTTGAGTAAATCAATTGTAGCGAGCATGTCAGCAAAGATTAATGCCAGCTAGTCGAGTTACGAAAAAATTTCTAATCATGTCCCTATACCGTTCACCATTGACAGTAACATCGTGACCATCATCGTTCTAGAAAACATGTGGACCAATGACAAACAGAACCATTATTTTCACAAAAAATTTCAACAATTTGCAAGCGTTGCTGTGGTATAAGCCTATTAATAATGAAATGATAAACCAAACTAAACAAAAAACAATTATCAGCTGTTAAATTGGTTGTCATATAAAGCAGTGTTGCCAACCCACAAAAAACACCCCATATAATGTAAGTCTCAAGTTTTGCTTACGCAATGCAAGAATTCAGCATTGAACTTGTTTGTTGTGTTTTGTGGCGTTCGTTAACAACCTCGAGCCTGCCTTCTCTTAAGCAAAACAGAGAGAACTGTTTTGCACATATTCAACAAAGTTAATGTGCGTATTAACATAAGTATCCCATATAATAGACCCATATTAAAATATAAGATAAACTTAAAATACTATGTTTCATGGCATGTGTATCAGAAAACTGTTTCGATTAACGTTTCTGAAAGGAAATAAATACGATATTATTGATCTTCCCAAGACCAATAATATTAATTACATACATATATACATACACATACACAATATTTTTCTAAAATTATAGTTTTTGTCCAGTTTTTAAAAACTGAAAATCAACACGTACATAAGTATATAAGTTTTTTTAATAAATAAATAAATGGCCCATATTCATAGTCAAAAATGAAGTATATAGTATGTACTTTAAGAGAACAACAGCTGACTTTTTTCTAAAAGTTGACTATAACTCGTTCGTAGACAATTTAAAGTATACTTTAGACGTTAGGGTCGACTGTAAATTTAAAATCAGCTGAAACGTTAAGTTC
Source organism: Wohlfahrtia magnifica (assembly GCA_023159175.1). Taxonomy (NCBI): domain Eukaryota; kingdom Metazoa; phylum Arthropoda; class Insecta; order Diptera; family Sarcophagidae; genus Wohlfahrtia; species Wohlfahrtia magnifica. The sequence goes on along the minus strand of JAKWBJ010000216.1, from coordinate 1,470,296 downwards.
GCTGTTGAACGATTTCCAATCTTCAGTATGTGATGGTTAGGTATTGCAAATCGATTATAATCGTAATCGTAATCCCGATTAATTGCACCATTTGATTGTAACCATAATCGCACTGTTAATCGTGCGATTAAATTAAAAATTTTTCATCCACCCTGTTTCTGTAAAAAGGCAGTTAAAAATACCTACACCGAGTATATTTGCATAATTAAAAGCATGTGTTTCATTCAAAGTGCTCCCAGTTGTTTAAAGACTTTAATTCAAGTTTTATAATAACAAAGTGGATTTCTATAATACCAATGTTAGAATGCATAATCCTCTTGATTGATTATATCGATTCTGAATATCGGTTTTGAATCCCAACTTTGTATTGTCCTAGTGCCTGATAAACTTACAGTTGAAGCTCATTGCAAATCAAATGCAAGTATTATACAAGCTGAAGGGGTGCTGTCATTTTTGTATCAAAAATTGGAACATCAAAAGATAAGTATGTACATATGTATTGCTAAAGAGCTGTTATATATATTAAGAATAGATTGGATAAAAGACAAAACCCTATAACTTAGCAACATACTATATACATATATATAAAGCCGGCCAATGCCCCTGAAAAACAATTTGATCGATTATTTTACGCTTATATGTTCGATTTGAAAATTCAAAGGATGACAATGTATTGTAGTAGCATGTGAAGAGGATAACATTGACAATATAGGTTCTGAGTTACAGACAGAAATTGATAGAGCTGTTGCTGAGACTCTTCCAATAGAAGATTTTGATATGTTGCGCCGCGAATTTCTCTTATATAGGAAAACAAAGATTAAATCAATTATTAGCTATACAAGGCTATTCAAACGAAGCCATCTTCAATAGAATACGAAAGAGCATTTTCAATAGCAGGCAATTCTTACGCAAGAATACAATCTCGTCTTACAGTCCAATCGTTAATTTCTTTAAAGTTTTATTTAAATAATATGATAATTATATTTTTGGACTAGTTTTTATGAAACAAGTATTATGAGTACTTTTGTTTTTCTCATTAAAAAATCATAAATTTCAGTTTAGTTTTAAATGAACTGCGATTAATCGATGATTGCGATTAACGGACTTTTTTTTAATTGTAATAGCGATTATGAAAACCCTAGTGATGATGGTGGTGCATGGAATCGATGGTATGAATGACAACAGTGATCGTTGTTAGGGCTATGCGGAATGAATAAATGAAAAAATTAGCGGTGCACTATTCCCACATTTGGATTCGCATAAAGTCAACTGGGTATCACTGAATGGGGGTACGCAAAACGAAAATTGACTAGATCTCCATTAGTGCTCAATGGAGAAATAGCCTATGTGATGTGCGAAACAAGAGAAGCGCGACCATTGGTTATGATCACCTACTGCTACTACTCGTGAGAATAAAATATAAGATGCAAGGGAAAAAATATAAGAATATCAACATTCAGAAGACTTGAAACCACATACAGGCAGCCATATTACAAACATGTGATTAAGGTTTAGGAAATGTAAGCGCTAATACCATTCTGTGCACAGTAATAAAGGTTTTCATGAAGATCATCCTAAAATGTAGTCTTGTTGGTGAGAACATGGAATTTACTCAGAGAGACTTAAGGGGGTGATACATTGGCAAGCACTCGTCTGCAAACATCACAAATAGCATTCATGGAGAAGTAAGTTATCCATGTATGCGATTGGCTATTTGCGATATTTACAAACAAATGTTTGCCAATGTATCACCCCCTTTAACTCCAGCTGAGTTGTAAATTGTTGTAAACAAAGAAAGACAGCTGATTTTTACCTTTTGAGATATCATTGGTCAGTGACAGCTAAAATCAAAAAGCGAAAGAATCATTTTTTTAATTATTTGTCTGTGCCTTAAAAAAATTGCGTACATTTACCATACATGCAGGCCTACATTTTGCCGAATTGTTGTTTTAAAATTATCAAAATGCCGATTTGCTGATTTTTGCTTCAAAAGTGCCGATTTTTCGAGAAGATCTAAAGACACGGCAACTTTATTTGTTTTAGCAAAATTTACAATTTTTTAGAAGACTGAAATATTTGCTACATACGAGTATGTATGACGAATACTTAAAATGCAATAATCGGTCAATTAGTAACAATTTTAATATCCTTTGTAATCTAGAACAAACAGAAAGCTTCTTAGAATTGATTTTGACGAATTTAGTCATAGTTCCGGCTCTATGGAGTTCAATATTTCTTAGCCAACGATGGCAACCCACCGGGCAACACAATTAAATCCACCCAGGTTCTATTGGGTATTATATTTAAATAAAATTCTGGGTGTATAATCAGTAAAGCAAATTTAATTTAAAGGTTTTCGCGAAATAAGGTTTTCAAAAAAATAAATATATTTTATGTATTGGGTGTACAAATATATAAATTTTTTAGCTTCAAAAATGTTTTTCTTTTAAGATAATGAATTAACAAGTAAATCAAAATATTGTCCATCATTGCTAACAACCTCTCAGGTAATTTTCGAATACCGTCTGGAAAAAACATCTCGTCTTTTGAGGTGATCCAATTTTGAAGCCAATTGCGATTTCTTCGAAAGAAGTGAAGCGGTGAACTGCCAAATCATGTTATATCCGTCGAACTGTACGGAGAATAGAGCGAATGCGCTAACATATCGCATTTGATTGTTTCTAAAATTTTTTTTCGCAATTTTTGGGACGTGAAGCCGAGCGTTGTCATACAAGATAATAACTCTATATTGTTTCTCCTAATATTTCGGCCATTTTTCTCATAATTCAAGTACAAACAAAGTAATTGCAGAGTGTACCGTGGTTTTAGCAGTTCGTAGTATATAACGCCCCTTGGTCCTACCAAAAGAGCAAAATAATAAAACAAAGTAATAATACTAACAAATAAAAAAATATTGTAGAATTTAAAAGCATTAATAAAACCCAATAAAACATTGTGGGCTGGGATAAAAAAAAAAAAAACAAGTTAAACCCTGCTTTACTAAATTCATTAAAAAAAACCCTTCTTTACTCAATTCATTAAAAAAACGTTCAATTACGTAAATTTCTTAGTTCAACGTGGATATTTCTCAAAGTTTGGAATAGTTACGGATCAGCGAAAGCTTTCTGACACCTGACTCTGTTGTTGGCTATACCTAATTTCCCTGCACTTTGCTTTATGCTCCGTTCGCACGAGATTTCGGATTACTTCGTTCTCTGTTTGCATTACTTAATTGAATTCTACCGTTCGTACGGCACCTTTTAACAGCTAGCATATGAAGAGAATGTAGCGAGCGGCCACTGTTTTGTTGGTTGTCTTTATTTTGTTTATTTTTTACACTTGACAGCATGCTTTAGGGAAGTCTATTTAATAAATCTTGCAATGTTCAACCTAAATATAATAAAAACATTTCAATTAAAGCTTAAAAGTATGACAAACTGTTTTGATCCAAGTTTTATAAAAATTAGAGATGACACTGATTTTGGAGTAATACAAAGCGTAATAGAAATAGAATTACTTACAATTTGAGTGATTCTCCCTCAAGATTTTGTATGCAAATTTATGTAATTAATTTTTTAATCGGGGATTGTATTATGAATGCGAGAGCGAATGACGAAAAAACGTTGTCGTGCGAACATAGCATTACATTTTTTTGTATAACAATTATTCTATCTTTTATTTTTATATTATTTTGTATGTTATAAACATTTTGTTAATAAAAATATCTTTATCGTATTTAAAATGCGAAACTTTAATTTGCCGATTTTGTACAATCGAGGTGCCGATAATGTCCCATGACAATCTCATGACTGATGTAGATGTTAAGCTATGCCTCAAACAGAACGCCTCGGGTTTCAAGGATAGGATAGGATAAGGATAGTAATTGAGCAGTCAGTTGAGATGTAATCTCTATTATATATTATTTTATGGATGATGGCAAAGCATTCGATTCTATTTACAGGAAATGTGTATGGGCCAATTTGAGATTTATAGTTGTTGCACCGAAATATGTATGTATTAATGTATATACACATGTATATAAGTAAATATACTGGAGTAACACTTCCCACGTTGCTGTGAACTTTTGTGTTGTATACCTATGGTTGCCAGATTCAACATTGCAAAATTATATAAAAATTATCTTATAAAAATGAAAAAGAAATTTATTAAAGGCCCCAAATATGTATCCTTATTCGATTGTTTTAAGTCAAATAATATCTTTTCGAACTCTGGATGACTGTGATATTTTGGTTTGCTTAAAGAAACTTAAGATGTATTTTAATGCTGGTCCCGATGGGGTTCCAAGTTTCGTCACATCTTTGGCTTTATTGTTGAATGCTTTTCCAGTGCTTATATTATACCGGTTTTTAAGTCCGGAAATATGTCTGATGTTACAAATTATGGGGGCATTGCTAAATTGAGTGCTATCCCAAAAATGTTTGAAAAACTGATTGCTAATTTTTTGGTGCATCATACTTCACCGTTATAATCATCTTATCAACACGGATTTAGAAAAGACTGCTCAACGACGACTAATGTGCTTCAGTTAACATCCATGGTTAATGCTGCATTCGCTCAAAGAAAGCAAAGTGACGTAATTTATACAGATTTTAGCAAAGCATTTGGATTAATTGGGAGTGACTCAGAGAAGTTTAAGCTGGCTAAGGTCATATTTGACTGGTAGAAAGCAAAATGTTCGGGTGAACGATAGCATATCTAAATACATATATGTTTCATATGGTCTTCCTCAAGCAGCCATCTTGGTCCACTTCTATTTTTACTGTGTATTAATGATTTGCCCAATGTTATTAATTTTTCTAATGCCTTGATGTATGCTGACGATATCAAAATTTTTTTCTCTTTTAACCATTTCATTGAGCATATATACCTTCAGAGTGACTTCGACAACTTCTTCTTAAAAAAATTTAAATGCATGCGGTTCTTAAGAAGTAAGTTTGTTCGTGTAAACTACTCATTTGAAGGTCATCAATTGGAGTTGGTTGACACATATATTGATCTTGGCATCTTACTTGACGGAAACTAAGTTTTAACGACCATATTACTATGACTGTAAACAAGGCTAGAAGTGTTATTGGCTTTATTAAACGATGGGCAAAGGAAGCAGCTATATGTTTCTCTTGTTAGACCGATTCTCGAGTATGGATCAATTGTATGGGATCCTCACTACAACTTTTATAGCGGCCATATAGAATCTGAGCAAGAACAATCTTTGTTGTTCCGTCTGCGTGGCCTTGGATGGAACTACATGGATATATTACCTTCATATACCAGTAGACTGGCTTTAATAAAACTGCCTACACTTAAGAGTCGTCATACTATGGTTAATATATCTTTTGTGATAAACTTGATCAATGGAAATATTTGCAGTGAACTTCTTTTAAAATCTGTAATATTTAATATTCCTGGTCGTAATTCTCACCATTATAATCCTATTTATATTCAATTATACAGATCTAGTTATGCTATTCCTGATGCTTTATACAGATTATTTGTCAGAGTTTGCTGATTTTACTTTACTCGTATGTGTTATAAACCGTAATATTATTGTTTTTCTCAATACTTAACTGTTATCATGTTTATTATCAATTGTATCTGTATGCTAAAGTTTACCTATCTGTACTCTTATTTAATTGTATGTACATATGTATGAATGGTCAGTAAGGATTTAATCCATTGACTTAATAATAATAAATAAATTAATTAATTGCATCAGGCAACACTATTGCTTATTTGATAGGTTCGAATCATTATGGGCTATGAAAAGTGGATTACGTACGACAATAACGTGCAAAAAAGATCATGGACGACGCGAAGTGAAGCTTCGTAGACGGTGGAAAAGCCAGGATTGAAGCCAAGAAATTTATGTCTGTGTATGGTGGGATTGGATGGAAATGGTTTATTATGAGCTTCTACAAACTGGTCGAACGATTGAAGCAAGTAATTCAATTAAGAGGACCAGAATTGATCAAAATAAAAAGTGTTGTATTCCATTAAAACAACGCCTGACCAACAAACAACTACAAATTGTTTATACCAAATATGATCAGCTGTTTTCTTGAAAGCAACTTGGAACACTCGATGGAAAGCAAACTTGATTATGTATCGAGTTGGTATCAATTTTTGAAATTGTGAGTAAGTACACGATCACTTCCCCCATATTAACGTAGGGTTTTTGCATACATTTTTTTAACTAATGTTTGTTGTAATTAAAAGGGCTGATACACTGGCAAACATGTTAATGCAACATTGCGCATGGATGCGTGAAAAATAAAAAACAGCCACACGTATACGTTGTGTGTAAGTTAAACAATAGCAAAATGCTTTTGATATTTTTCAAATGTTTGAAGCGTCTGACGTAGTTTAAATTTATATTGTATTTGTGTCGACGGTAAAATGAATGACAAAATTAAAAAAAAGAATGCTCATCTCATTACTTCACTAGTTTCAGATAGAATGTATATGTATTTAATATATGAATATCAACCCACACATCGCACTTGATCAACAAGAGGGTATTAACTCAAAATGTTTTCAAGAAATCAACGAACAACATGAATATCTATCTACTGTAAGAATTTCAACGTATACCGATTACTTTTTCATCTCGAAAAGCACATTTGAACCACTTTCGTCATAGTGTAGTGACTACCTCTATGTCACCAATAAAGGTGTCATTTGGAGTTAATACAAAAGTGGAAATAGAAATGTATCGTATAAGTATTTTCATAAAAACTCTATTATTTTTTTGCTTACTATGATGTATTCGGATTTTCAAATTCTCTTAAAATGTAACCACAAATAGTTTTTTAAATTATGAGTTAATACACTCTTGTTGATCCAGTGCGATATGTAGGTATATTTATATATATTTTTCTTAAGCAATGTAAGCTATTAAAAAAAAACTCTGAATATTAAAACAAAAATAATATTACTATCAGAGTCGAAGACCTTCTTAATTGCTTTTCCACTAAGTGACTTCTCAAATGATGTGTATTTTGATTTTTTAATGGAAATGGTTCTTTAGATAACATTTATCATCCATTAAAATATTTTGTTTCGTTGTTTCTCGCGACAATATAGTGTGGACCATTTATTTGATAGCCTATTTCCAATTGTATTGGCAAGTAGGTAAGCAAATGGACTCCTAATAAAATTATTGACGAAATTTCTACACAAAAATGTATGGACAGGTAGATTAGGTTAGGAGGAAGTAGCTACCTCGCTGAGGCAAGGCACACTTGAGGTCACATAGCGGCCCGTTGTGATACCACAATTAAAGCGAGATCTCTGTACCGGCCACCAAACCCGCTTGTAACCGGTCTTAACCGCCAGCCAGAGGTTCCACATAGAAGCACATTCTCGGAAATCAAGTCGGAAACCAGCCCTACAATATAATGAATCTGGCTATAAGCGCGACATCAATGATCGATAGCTTCTATAAACTATGGAGAAAGGGAGAGGCAAGTGCGATCACTCGACGTCTAGCAAGAGGCGGACATTGGCAAATGAAATGGGCCACACTCTCCTCTTCCTCAATCGCTCCACAACCTCGACATAAATCATTCGCCGGTAGCCGCAGCCTTTGCGCGTGTCTACAAATAATGCAATGCCACGTGAGGAGAGACACTACAGAGGAGATGCTCCCGCGATCCAATTTAAAAAGTTGATTGGTACGCCTACCATCCAATCTGGGCCAGCTGAGTCTAGCAATAAAGCAAGAATCACCCTCTGCCCAGGAATTATCAGCGCCCAATGAGTACTTTCGCTTAATAGACTGTCTAACGGAGGACAGCGGTACCCCAACTCCTACAAGTTCATCAGCCACACAATTATGCGGCCTGTCACTGTGACCATGAGATTGTCACCAATCCGTTGTGAGAGTAACCCAAGGGAAACACGACAGTCCATGACAAGCCTAGAGCTGAAAGTGGCACCCGAGAGAGATCTAATAGCCGCTTGGCTATCAGAAAGAATGCACAAATTAGCCGTGTGAGTACCGCCTCTACGTATCAACTCCGCAGCATAGTAAATAGCCATCACTTCGGCCTTAAACACACTGCAATAGTTCGGAAGTCGGAGAGACACCCTTAGATTGAGCTTCTCCGAAAAAATTCTGCAGCCCACCCTGTCCTCACATTTAGAGCCATCAGTATAGATATCCACCGCATCGCCAGGGATGACTGAGCCAGAAACCCAGTCTTCTCTGCCAGGGAAAAAATTTTTTTGCTCATTGCAAACTGCTTATGAAATGCATACTTTTTGCCGGCGGCAAATCAATTCTTTCATCTTTAAAAACCGTTTAAAAGTGAAAATTGATTGTCAAGTTTGACAGTCTATCACCGATTAAAACATTTGTTTGCAAACAAACGCACACCCCTTAAGGGGGTGATAGATTGGCAAACATTTGTTTGCAAACATCGCAAATAGCCAATCGCATACATGGATATCTTACTTTTCCTTTTCGTAGCCCACAACAGACTTTCTCAACTACCCGCAGCAAAGGAATCCGTAGTGGTTTCATTGAACTAGAATTCTTCTGTGGCACATGTTAGCGTTCTTGGGTAGAGTTTGAACTTTTTCGCAAGGATAGGATTATGTACAATCAAAGCAAAGTGGGCAGTATTACAATCTGTCATCACAGATTCTGTGAAATTTCTTACAAGACCTCAAAACATGTGCTTTAGCCTGCCTTGAGTTGATACTTTGTTTCTCTAAATTCCTAAGGAGGTAATTATGGAGTCAAAAAATAAGCCGAAACGTACTGTTAATATATTCATTGAGTAGCGATTAGGGAGATCAATTATTCGACTTTTTTCAAAAACCGGTTTTCGAATCATTCGAAAAGTAGCACTTTAAAAAAACCGGTTTTGGGTTATTGATAACTGAAATAACCGGTTAACCGGTTCTTTTATTTAAATAAAATTGTTTCTAATTCTTGAAGAGCAGAGCTGGACCACCTCGTTTTAAAAATAAGCAGAAGCTGATGGAGAGCTTAAAATTAAAGTGGCAATCAATACTAACAATAATCCTTAAAGTCTCATAAAAGCACTAATTTCGTTTTTGTTGTATTACTTGGTAGAGAATGGAATTAAATGTTTGTTATTAAAGTTATAATATAGGTGCGTAAGATAAAAAACTTAAATGTTTTATTTTGAATAAATCTATTAATAATATACGAGTCCTTAATTGCCTGGACAAGAAAATTTGCTTAGATTTCGAGCAGCACTGTATGTAAATTTATGCACCATGTATTTAATAGTGTGTGTGTCACTGTGGTATGTTATGTAAGAACCCACCTTCCAACCAAGAAGTCGTCGGTTCAATCTCACACCACACCATCTGATAATTTTCAACAGCGATATCACCTCACAACAGTACTAGCGCCTGGCTATGTGTATTTACGCTGTGAAAAACTTCACTACCTAATACTGGCGTTTGTGGTTTTGTGGGCTTTCAATGAGTCTAGTTGATCATTCTCGATATATAAAATCAATATTTATTTACAAATGATGAGAAAAGGTTACTGTTGCTTCAGAGTGCATATCTCTTTCGATCTTCCTTGGTTTTTACGTTCTTTGTGAGACATTCAAGGTTGTCATATATTACAAAAAAAAAATAAAATTTACACAAATAGTTAAACGATGAGCATATTTTCAATAAAAAAAATATGCAATCAACCGGTTTTTTCGGCATTCGAAAAATGAAGATTTTGAAAAAACCGTATTCGACAAAACCAAAAAAACCGGTCGAATAATAACCGTCCGATCTCTCTTTTAGCGATAATACAGTAACATAATTTTTCTGATTCGCAATTTTTAATTTGTATATTTGTTTGGTGTATCCCTTATAAATTCAATTACTTTAAACTGCAGTGCTACTTTGGTGGCATTATTTACTCGTAACTGTGAAATTTTTAAGTGTCTGAATTTTCAAAATAATATCGTTTTTATGTTTTAATTAATTATTAAATTGCATTTTTCACCAATTCAATGGAAGGCATAAAAGATTCTTTTTTGTTTTATTCAAAAGCAAATTCCTTTTGCATTCAGATGACCAAAAATAACAGCCAAAATAAATAAACAACCAACCAACCATCAAGCCAACCATCATCCAATCAATCAGACGAGTGATAATGAAGAATATCATTCTGAGTAGGCATCAAGTCATCGTTAGTGCTGTCACCATAAACTACCACCACCACCAGCACCACTAGCATCGAGACCAGACTCACTGTTTTATATTTCCATTCATCCGTCGTACCGCACCGAATGTGACAATAAAGTAATTTCCTGTATACGATCTCGTTTATTCTCTCGCTCTTTTGTTTCTTTTTTTTTGGATTGAATCCTAAATAAACATTTGAACCATTTGCCACTGCTTAAAATGCTTACTTTTGCCCTTGTGTTGCTGTTTCTGCCACTGCTGTGGTACAGAGTGAATGTTAAAATGGGCTTCCATTTGTATTTCGTATTGTACGTATATATGTTGTTCCTCTGTCGTATAGTGTGAGTGAATATCGTTATTGTATCTTTTACAATTATTGGGCATATGATTTGGTTTTTTTTTGCTTTAATTTTGTCGTTAAATTGCATACCATCCATGTCGAGTCGTCAGGGACCGACCGCATCTTAACGCATTTATGCTAAATAAACATTTACTTGTCATGGCTTATTGAATTGTCATCTAGATATAGTATATACACACATACGAGTATGCATGTATGTACGTACATATGTGCGTTTATATTGACATACCATGTAATGGATTCATTTATGTACTTGTGCATACGTATGTACGTACATATATAGTATTTTTATATAAGTTTTTCATTTTAATAGACTTTTTGTCTTTGCCACTGCTGTTAACGTCATCAACATCATCTTCGTCAGTCTGTTACTTTTTCTTCATTTTATTGATTTATTTACAGATTCGTTTATCGTATCATATTAAAATTAAAGAAGCCAATGCCATCAGTATTTATTCTGACACACTGTGATATATAATAAATCGTACAATTCATACAGATTCTGAATAAATTAATTTTCAGCGTTTTACGTAATATTTTTAAAAATGTTGAGGTGTTTGAGTTTTTTATCTTTGTATTCGTTTGATTTAAAATAGTGGAGAAAATAATATTTATGAGGAACAATGACAAATAACAAAGCAACTTAACCCGATGAGATTCCATCTGAAGTTTCAAAACTGATTAAAGAGGTAAATTTGAAACTCTTAGTTAAACTATTTAATGCGCATGAGACTGGGCAATATCCCGACTAATAAGCGTGATGTGTGAGACGCAAACAAAATATAAAAAAATATATACAGACTTGGAAAAATATACTCAAACAGCGGTCGACTTCGTTTTTAATCTCCTTTAATTTTTTATTGAAAACACACAGACCAGTAAGATTTTCATAAAATTATTTATTTACTCGAATATATTTATTATTTTTAAATAAAAAAAGTATAATAAATCTGTTTCTAATATAAATAAAATTAAAATTATTTAATGTATGACACGAATTTAAGCGGTTAAAAGTATTAACACACTATTCATATATTTTCGTATAAAATGAAATTTAAATCACGTTAATACTTTGCAATGCCGCTGTGGTATGGTAGGTGAGACACCCGCCTCAGGCCAGACCATCTTAAGTTAAAAAGAAAAGTTTTTCGACAGCGGTATCACCTGGTATCACCTCATAACATTAGCTAGTAACTGGTTATGAGAATTACTACTATTGAACTCTTCTCTAAATGCATTTACCGTTCGGAGCCGGCGTTAAACTGTAGGTCTCTTTCAATGAGTTTAAAAATAGAATGTTCGTTCCTTCTTGGAATGTTATGGGAAATAAAGTATAATACTTTGTCGAGTATCCTTTACCTTTAATAACCTATTTTATTACTTTCAAAATGAAATGGTTCACTTTTTTTCGTAACTTGACTACTTATATTAGACTATTCTTGCGTCAGGATGTCTTTAAGCTGGGATTTACTTGTAATATGTCACTTTTCTACCCGTCTGCCCAATACATCCCGAAGATGCTCAATTGCATTTATGTCTGGCGATTGTGGTGGTTTAGGTAAAATGTGAGGAACGTGATGTATTATCCACATTTGAGCATCATGCGCAGTAGCTTCTTGACGCTTTGCAATGAATTTTCTTTAAGTAAATATGTTTCTCCATTTTGCTGTCAGTGAAGACCAAGTTCCCTACACCCTAACCCTTTCCGCCACCATGCTTGACTGTACGATGTTATTGTATTTTTTTCTAATTCGGTATTTGACCTTCTCCAAGCTTTTATTCTTCTGTCCAATTGGAAAATATTGAATTTGCTTTCATCGCAAAAAAGTACGCTGTCTCAGAAGCCTTCCGTTCCATTCTCATAATCTTTTGCGAAATTTCACCGCTTTGTTTTGTTGATTTTACTTATGGTTGGCTTTTTCCTTTTTCCACGAAAGTTGTAACAGACACGGTGCAAGGTTCTGCGCAAAGTTTTTTAAAGGAATCTCTTTTCCCATTTCTTCTTAACATTCTGCAGCCACTTCAGAAGAAGTATGTTTAGGATTTTTTTTTTAATTTTTCTTAATTTTCGCCTCTCTTCTTTAGCGCTTAACTTTCGTGACCGACCAGTACGATGCAAACTTATAAAGTTTTCAGAATCTCTTTGACTTTCAACGATACTAGCTACAGTAAATCCCAATTTCAGCATAAGATTTATTTTGATAATATACAATTTTCTGGCCTTTAAATAAAACTATATGGGATATAATGATTTTGATGCGCTGAATTCAAATCCGTTTTTAGTTTTTTTCCGTCGGACTTAAATTTTTTTATGGGCGTGGCAAATTTTTCGCCCAAAATATGGTAGTTATGTCAATATATTATAATTATCATAACTTTAAAACGACTTGACCAATTTTCCTACAAGTCAACTAAATAAACTTTTTTGGGCTTTCAACAGTTTCGGAGTTATTCATAACTTAGTTGCGAAAAAAATTAGAGCAATTTTTTTTTCAAAGTCATAAAAATTTTTTCAGAGTGAAAATTTTACACATTAAACACCAAAATTTAAGCTAAAAATGTTTAGAATAAAATACGCTATAAAGCACGAAAATCGGTTGGCCATTGATGATTTTATTTAAAATTAAACGCAGGTACCTAACTTTGAGCAAAATTAGCAAACAAATTTGTTCTTGCAAAATTTGTGGAAATTATTTTTTCTTTTAATTCCAAGAAGTTATAAAGAAATTCTTAGAATATATATTTTACATTTAAAGCATTTAAATGAAAGCCAGATATGTTGAAAGTAAAATAAACCGTAAAGACAGGTACATAACTTTGACAAATAATGTGTAATACATTATTAGACAACAGGCAAAAATAATGAAAGGAGATGACTGGTAGGAAAAAGCCACATACACATTTGTATATGTAAAGATACATTATTGTTTTGAATAACTCGTCGTCGGGTAGATGAAATGTTCGGATATATGATTTTGTGCTTGTAATTGCTCGTAAGCCCACGCGTAGCAGTCATGCAGAATTTACTATTTTCATCAAGCCAAGCTCTTAAAATTCTTCCACAAGTATTAAAACAAAGCAATTTGGGAAGTTATTGTATAGCGCTGTGATTTTATAGTTAACTCCCCACAGATATAGCAAAACAAATCTAGAGAAGTTTTGCAAGTCCAAGCCCTCAACATGCTGTAATCTAAAACACTAATCCATTATAAATAATCGAACTCTATGTATAATGTTTGTGAAACACCAATATAAAAAAAAATAAAACGGAAATAGTCCTTAGAGTACTTATCAATATTAATTTTTTCTTTTGACAAAATCATATATCAGATAGGATTTGTCTTTTCGGTTACGCAAACAAGAGTTGAATGATAAAAACAATTGTGTTATCTTTCTTAAAAGTGCATGTTGTACTCGATTTTTTACCGCAATAATACAAAAATCATATTCTTAGAATATTTTTTACCTACCATAGTCATAAAAAATTAACCCTTTACTCCAGTCAAAGTTAGGCTTCTGCCATTATGGGTTATTTTACTTCCAAAATATCTGACTTGCCTTTATATGTTTAAAATGTGAAATTTATATTCCAAGAATTTTTTTATAACTTTTTGGGTACAAAAACAACAAATTTCCACTAATATTGCAAGAACAAATTTATTTGCTAATTTTGGTCAAAGTTAGGTACCTGCATTTAATTTTTAATAAAATCAGCAACAGTCAACAGATTTTCATGTTTTATAGCTTACGAGTATTTTGTTTGCAACATTTTATGCTCTAACTTAAGTGCTTAAAACGTAATATTACCTTCTGAAAAGATTTTTATGACCTTTTGAAAAAAATGCCCTAATTTTGCGCGGAAATTTCTTTTTTTTCGCAACTAAGTTATAAATAACTTAACTTCGAAACTGTTAAAAATATAAACAAATTTTATTGAGGTGATTTATAGGAAATTGTGTTCCTAAACATTTGGTGGTACTTGCACTAAAATCAGTCAAGTCGTTTCCAATTTATGATGAAATATGTATATTGACATAAATACCATATACCCATAAAAAGAATTTAAGCCCGATGGAAAAAAACCGAAAACGGATTTGAATTCAACACATCAAAATCATTATTAACCATATAGTTTTATTTAAAGGCTTTTTTTTCTGTATACCAGTGTAATTTTTCGTTCACTTTATGTCGTTTCTTTCTGTTTTAGGACCATTGTTGAAAACTTATTAATCCAGCAACAATAAAGCCACTTCAAGTTCGATAAAAATATTTTATAACCGCACTTTTTGACGCGTCTTTACAAAAAGTATTGCCATCTTCAACAATAACTACTAATTTTGCATATTTAGCAACAAAATTTGCAAATGTGTTAATACTCGTACATTTGTCCATTTAAAATTTCATATTAATTTGAAAAGTAATTTCGTTCTCTTAGTGAGACATATTTAGTTACAGCTTTTCTCTATATTCAAGCAAGGAAGCAATGAGAAAACTTGGAACCTGTAAGGCCTTTCTGTTAATTCAAGCTTTAGATCGACACTATAGAGGCGTTCAAAAAGATATATTTTTATTTATTTTATTTATTTATTTATTTAATAATATATGGAGTCTAGCACGACAAAACTAAAATGTTAAAGCGCTGATCCAAAAATAAAAATAGCCAATCGCATACATGGAGAACTTACACACAAAGTATGCGTGTGGCAATTATTTTTTTTTTTTTTTTTTTTACTTCTCACACATACATACACTAGGTTTGCAAACAAATGTTTGCTAATGTATCAGCGATTTTATAATTTAAAGGGGCTGATACATTGATAAACATTTGTGTGCAAACATCGCAAATGGCCAATCGCATTCAGGGAGAAGTAAGTTATCAGATTCGAAGCCCTTAATTTCTCGCAAATGAAATCATATGTATTTTTAATTTTTTTAATGTAAAGGGTTTTTTAGATAAAACATTTCATCCATTAAAATAGTTTTTTTGTTTTTTTTTTTTTTTGTTTTTACACCTCTATTGTGTGGTCATTTATTTTATAGCCTGTTTCATTCAAATTGTATCGGCAGGTGGAATCGCAAAAGAACCTCTAATGAAATCATTAACGAAAAATCCTGACATTACTTTCAATTCATGTTGTGCTCGTGCAATTGTTCACAACGTTAAAAAGTTACGGAAAAATGGATCAGCAAAATTTTACAGTGGAGTTTATCGAAGTCTATCGCTATTTACCAGCTCTATGGGACATAAGATGTAAAGATGGCTAATACGAAATTTTATTAGAGAAATTTAAGGAAAAACACCCGGAAGCCGGTAAGCGCGACGTAATGGAAAAAATCAATTGCTTACGAATCAGCTATCGTAGAGAATTAAGAAGACTAGCAATGCAAGAAAAGAGTGGAGCAGGCGTGGATGAAGGAAGCGAGTCGAATTTATTCTATTTTGGAGCGTTGACTTTTCTTCGTCATAATGAAGAACCCTGTAATTCACGATCAACGCTATATGAACCAGAGGTGAGTGTTTTAAGTTAATTTTTTTTTTTCATAATAAATTGCTTTTGCCAAGAAACTTGGCCTTCATTATTAAAATAATTGCAAAAATTATCGCGAAAATCTTTAGCTTTTTTGCCGAATTTCTGCTTTGTGTCTGTTGGATTGAAGCTATGCTAGTAGAACTATATTCGTTTCTCCATGAACCCTCGACAGATCTCTCTTGCAGATTATTTTCAGTATCGATGACGCTTGCTGATATAAAATTTGTGCGGCTCCTTTTTCTTAAAAAATTATGTAAATAACAGCAAGTCAGTATTATCGTTTGAGCTTTTTCTGGTGACAATTCGATCGTACTCTGGAGCACTGGATGCAAATATCCCAAAGGCATTTTCCACAATGCGACATGTACGATTTAAGCGATAATTAAAAATACGCTGCTCTTCCGAAAGATTGGCATATGCATACGGCTTCATCAGGTTGTCCCTAATTAAAAAGCATAGTCACCTAAAAAATTTAAATTCTTTTCAGCGATCAATCTTGTGTATGGCTTAATACCCCTCCATTGGAAATTCGACCGTTTATGCCAACGACCGTTAATGCCATTAGCACAATACTAAAATTTTTTTTGCAATTGTAATAAAAAGATCCAGAGCCTGGGGGCTATTTTATTGAAACATATTTCCCGTTTATAGCCCGTACATAGTTTGAATAACTCCAACGGTAATAAAACTCTTTGAAAACATTTTTCCACTCATCTTTTGTTGTAGGCAACTGTAAAATAAAATATAGCTTTGTAAACATTTCATTACCAGTATTATTAATGTCTGTCTGTTAATATTATATATTTAACTTTTGGTTAAACAGTCCGCCAAAATAAAAAATGTATTCTGAGTAGAACATACAGTGGGAAACATTTGAAACTAGATTTTTTATGAACATAAAAAACAATATTTGGGTATTTTCAGAAGTTTTCCTAAGAAACTTCTCAATATTTTGAACCGAGATAAGAGATTGTGTTCCTGGAACCTCGTTAGGAAAAACCACTCCAAACGTTTGTTATGAATCTTAATAAAAAAAAAAAATCAACAAAAACGCAAAAACCAACTGAAATTGGAACAAAAAACAAACACGAGTTGCTAGGAAAACAACCCCCACTCTTATCGTAAAATATTCAAAAACATTTGAAAAATTCTACGTTCAAGTGAATAATAAGTCGGTTTTGCATTTAGAGACGTACCGTTATATTATGTTTATTTAAATTTATGTATATAAGCGCAAAATTCAATGCATCAAAATGATGAAGTCAGTGATTAATAAGCAATTAATCTAATGAGAAGGTATCACAATTTTTTTTTTTTTTTTTAATAATTTGTAATTTAAATAATATCCGCGAGAAACCTTTGTCACCTTATGAACAAGGAAAAATTGTGGTACTTCATGAGCCGGGATTGAGTATGCGTGGAATGGCTAAAAAACTGGGACGATCTCTGTGCGTTGTGCAAAATTTTCTCACAAACAGAGAAAATTATGGAAAATTAAAAAGCACGGGTCGTCCAACGGTCCGGACTGCCCGTGAAACTCGGCTAATTTCACGAAAGGCCTCGAATTCCATAAAATAAATTTTTAAATTCCATAAAATTTAAAAAAATTCCCTGTCTGACTAAGCAGCATGAGATTAAGCGTAAGGAATTTGCGGAATTTAAAAACAACATGGTAACTAATTGGCATCAGGTAAACATTTTTTTAAAAAAAGTTATAAGATATTCCATACGTTTTTAAATTTCACCTAGATGGACCAGATGGTTTCAATTGCTATTGGCGAGATTTAAGGAAGGAGCCCTTGTTTTTTTTCAAACGGAATTTCGGCGGTGGCAGTTTGATGGTTTAGGCTGGCTTTAGCTCACATGGTACCCTGGAACTCTACTTTCCTTCCATTCGAATGGATAGCTTAGAGTACCAGGGCATTCTTTCTGAACGTTTGCTGCCTTATTTGGCCCAAATGCTAACAAAACTTTCACCTTTCAGCGAGATAACGCAGCAATTCATGTCTGCAAGTCGACCAGACAATGGTTTGAGGAGTACAATATTAAAGCACTTGATTGGTCAGCACATTCCCCCGACTTAAAACCCATGGAAAATTTGTGGGGACAACAAACAGTACCGGACAAAAGATAAATTAAAAGTGGCAATCTGCAACAGCTGGCGTGAAGTCCGCTCCAACGTTGTGGATAATTTAGTAAATGCAATGCCATCCCGTATTTTTAAGACAATAGAAGGAAATGGGAAATGCTTAGTTTAAATAAAAGTTTGGATAAATGAATCACTGACCTTGTCATTTTGACGCTTTGTATTTTGCACTTATTTACATATATATATAATGGTACATCTCTAAGAGCAAAACCAATAAGCTGGTTTTCACTTTCACTTATTTGAACATAGAATATAATCATTTAATACCACAATTAAAGCTTCACAAGTTTCCATTGCAATGCATATATCCAATTGAATGCCGCGAAATATCCCTAATAAATTTTAAATCGGAATATCTATTACCCGTTGCAAGGAACCGTTGAGTAATGGAAAGACGTTCATTGACCGAAATCACTTTTCGAAATTAGGTGTCAACTTTCTTAATTTTTGGTTCTACCATAGTTAAGAGCTCGTTGTATGCAACTTCATCTCTACGCAAAAAATTTCGGAAATCATTTGAGGAGCTCACTTTTAGTTCGTTTAGTTCCTTTTTTTAACCATTCCTTCATCCAAATTTGTTTCTTTTTTTCTTCCTTTTTCTGTTCCTTAATTGCAACACAGCACTTTGTCTTATTAGCCACTACGTTTTTTTCAAAACGTAACAAATTTTTGCCTGTGGAAAATTACTGTTTCAAAATTGCTTATATGCAAATGAATATTTCTACCGATGATAAATCACTTCCTTACTCTTCAAAAACCATTGAAAACTGAAATTTGAGTGTGAAGTTTGACATAATCTATCACCGATTCAAACATTTGTTTGCAAACGTTGTTTATGTATGCGTTTGGTTTTCAAGCAAATGCTTGCCATTGTATCGCCCCCTTTAATAGGTTATCAATACAATTTAAGAGAGAGATAAAAAATATATTACAGAGAATTATTAAATTAAAATACAATATTGATCGAAGAAGTTTAAAGACAAACAATATAAATAGAAATGAATTATTTAATTACAAAGTGAAGGAAAAAAGAAGAAGAAGAAGAGATAATTTAGATATATAAAAAAATGTAAAACATATGTTCTCATTTACATTATCAAGATAAATATCCACGACGATCAAGTTTAAGCCGCTTTGCGCTACTAATATTCTGAACCCGATTCGGTAATTCGCTCCAAAGACTAGTGCAATAAATGAAAAATTGGCGCTGTGAAAGAGGCTCTTATATCTTTGCTGTATTAGTTTCCTACCTCGCGCTGATCTATGAAATCTCAACACTTCAAAGAAATTATTCGGTTGCTGGGTTGTTATAACCTTATGTCATAAAATTAGGCTACGAAACTTTACAAGAATCTCAAAGGTCATATGATATGTCTTATACGAAAAGCAACAAATTGAGTCGCGCCTACCTCTATCATAAATTATCTGCAACCATTAGCTTGTTAAAGTCGGATCTTGTACAAAACGCAAAAATCTCACAACCGTATAATAGCACTGGTTTAACAGCCCTAAGGTTCCTACGCAATCCGTAAACACGACCAACAACGGCCGCTATATGGTTAGACCAGAAGAGTTTATCATCAAATATGACGCCAAAATTATGCAAGAGCTAACAAGCTAAATAATATTATCATCTATTTTTACCACAACGTCGTTATTAAAAATCCTTTTGTTGCTATTGAGAGAAATGCACTTCGATTTAGTAGGATTGATGCACAGCCCCTTGTTCGTTGCCCATTCGTTAATCCTAGCTAAGTCAGAGTTGATGTTGTCAACACATTGAGATAACATATTCAATTCACAACTACTATAAATCTGCACATCATCAGCATACATAGTTTGTCTTATGTATCGTAACTTCCTCATAAAACTTGAAGGACATTCATGGTAAGTTTATTTATGATATCCTGCCTGATGATATTCTAATTTGAGATAAAGCCTTTTTGGATCGCAAAACATTATATGTATAAATTATAGTTTCACTCTACTTATTAGTCACCTGATATAAGCCTCACAGACAATTTATTTGATAAATTGGACCACCGAGTACAAAAAAAAAACTTTTAGCACAATAGAAACAAATCGGGCTTAAAAACTGCTTTTGCTAAAGAATGCACAATAATTCCAGTGAAACTACAACAACAAAATTGTATTTTGAGTGACAAACTTATTTAATAAATAAATGAAGCGCTATAATCTATAAATTACAAAAAGCTGGTCCCATTAAACAATGCCTAAAGAAAAGATACACTAAAATAAATATAGTAGTAGTTTAGCTATAAATCTGATTTTAGCATTTATTCTATTGGTTTGTGTCAAGACCACCTTGGTAATGCCATGTTTAATTTGTGTTATTAAGAGTGTTACCACTTACGTATTTAACGGTGCTAACGTACTGAATTGAATTAACTGAAATATAATGCTGTAGCAAATACAATTTTTATATAAAAGGGGTCGCATTATGCATTATGAGTTCAGTTATAGCTTGGCAGTCATAGTGTAAGGTTACTAAGAGTCGTGTATTGAGTAAATTGGTGTATTAAGCGAATATGAAATAAGGTGGAGACTGTATAGTTATAATTGTATAAAGTAAAAGTGTGGAAATAAAAAAGCTGTATAAAACAACAACAATGTGCTATTTATTTTATTTAACACAATTTAAAAGAACTCAAACGTTTTTATTGCTTCGGCAATATGGTTTTCGAAATTAAAACAACTTTTAAAGAAATTTAGTTTCAACGGTTTATTATAATATAATAACTATGTATGTTAAAGACGCTAAAACTAAATGTGCGCTTTAAAATATTTGCTTAACAACTTTGTGTCAAAGAGCTTTGTTCTCGAATGATCTTATTTGCATCTACTTAATACCAATAGAGTAACCAGAAAATAGCGTAATGGCGTCCGTTATTTCCATTCTCATACATATGCTACATATGCTACATATGCTACATATGCTATTACATACTTAGTAAATAACAAATTACTCGTTGGGAGCAAAGGAGAAATATTTAGGGTGTAGAATATAATTGAAAAGGAAATCAGGAGTTTAAGTCAATGAATACTATTTGTGATATGCGGCAACAATTTTAAAAACGTTCAAATGTAACAGTTATCATATTTCCAACATGTTCCTCGAAGCCCAATTATATTTTGTCATGCGTTTTTTACTATTATACAAAAATTCTTCATAAGATCGGAAGTAGTGGCTTATGGTGACCACTAATTTACCTAAAATTTTTGTTGTAACAGGCATTCTTTGACAATTTTAGCTATCTGGCTTGGATCACCACCTCACTGAAAGAAGACTTATTTTTTGGGTAAGGTTTTCTGCCTTCCAAAAAGTTCCTTGGCACCAAACCATGTTACAGAGCTATTAAATATGGACTTCAGTAATCAGATCATGTTCTCAGTTTTTCATAAAAGAAGCTATGAAGCAACAATCAAAAGGGAAAAAAGCGGATTTCGTCGCCAGAATATCAAGTCACGCCTAAAATTTTCTAGAAACTAAAACACTAGAGCCTTATACTCTGAAATTAGTGTTTTGGTTCGAGGAGGTAAAGTACCTAAGCCAACTTCTTAAAGCAGAAAAGTTAGTTTAATGATATGGGAATACTTTAATTAGTGATAGACCGCCGCTAATTCTACAAGCCTATGCGCCAAAAATCATAGTAATGAGCCTTTGACCAAAAGAATAATTCGCCATTCAGCAAGATGGTGATCCCAGCCAGACTACTAAAATTTTAAAATAACGGCTGTTTCATCAGCAATTTTAGGTAAAGTAGTGGACACCATAAAACCCAATTTCTAATCCAATAAAGAATTTTTAGACAATAGTAAAAAACGGATGAAACAATAAATGGACTTCGAGAAGCATTTTGGATATATGGTAACGAATATAATACGAATGGGACCAGATTTCTTAAACCTTTTTGGGTAATATTGTAGAGAGTATATCGAAATTCTTTAAGAACGCCACATAAAATAAGTAGCTTCGAAAAGAGTGTTAAAAATGCAAAACTAAGTGCATGCGGACTCTTTTATGATTGGTTGTCTCTAATTTCATACTTTTTGTTAATGTTTTTTTGAAAGGATTTAATCATGAATAAATGTGTCAAGTTGTGTTTTATTTGAATAAGTATTTAAATTTTTATAGGATTTTATACGTTCAACTTCAAAATATCTTCTTAGCTGTGCTCCCCCCTGTATTTATACCGTTCTATGTGTAGAAAATAGTTTTCTTTAAAGTAAAAGAATATGTTACACAATAGTTAGTATATTATTGTTTTATTTTTGCTGTAGACTTACATTATATCTTTTTTGAAAGTCAAAACCTTATAGTGCTGTGTAAAATCTAGGCTTATTTGGGTCTAACTTACTATAAATGGTCCTTCTTATTTCATCAGAAAATTACAGCGCATAAGACAAACTGAATTTTTTTTCTTTTTGTTCAATTTATTATTAGTTACTCTGTATTCTATATAAACATATTATTCGAGTAAATAAAGAAAGACTCGAAAAATAGCAAAAACGTTTTTCCGTTCGCGTCAATATTAACTTAACGAACCGTAGATGTGTAAATCCATCTCTTGATGCATGACTCAAGTGGTTTCAATATCATTCCGCTTCGTTTGCTTGTTTATTGAACATTTTTTAATCGATTAAAATAGAAAAAGACAAAATACTTTTAAATCCAAGTTCATACTTGTAAAAATTCTATTAAAACGCATATTTTATCAGATGGTATTTACATTTATAGAATTAGAAATTCGCCTGATTTTTACAATGTTTGAGGCTTAAATAGGTAACTAATGGCAGAATTGAACTCAGTATTGCCCGGTATCCAAAAACGTTAAACAATTTTAATGAAATTTTGTACGTAATGGTTTTTAAGTCTAATTAGGATACATGCAGTCAAGGTAAAAAGTCGACATACATACACACAAAGTCTTCGTTTTAGGAGTCTTAGGGAGTTTGTGAAGAAAATTAAAAAGTGTTTATATTAATATTTAAGGCATTAATAAATAAGTTTATTTATAAAATAAAAATGCAATTAGTTCCATAATAACAACAAAAACAACAAAAATATTACAAATTCGTAGGAAAAAAATCTACATACAGCTTACAATAATATTTATTATAGAGAAATGTTATATAAAGAATAACAATTTTACTTTTAATATTTGGTTGATCCATCTCGGGCATAAATAACAGCTTGAAAATGACGGGGCATTAATGTCACTAAATTTTCTGTCATAGAGGGTGTTATTTTGGCCCATGAACGAATAAGTGCAGTTTTAAGTGTTTACACATAATTGCCGCAAGTTATTTCTGCAAGTCCAAAATATCTGAAAATCGACTTCTAATACATGTTTACACGAGAATAACTTCTGCAAGTCACTTCTGGAAGCAACTTGCGCAAGAAACATGCTAGTGTGTACACCGCTTTATATTGCTACGAAAATAAAAATGCCTTAAAAAGAAATACGCCACATCAACGCCTTTAAAGCTGTACTGTAAGATTTTGGTATATTTGGTATTAATGTGTCACTCTGTCAATGCCGTACTTATTTGTATATTTGGCTGCACTGCCATTTCGACCATCTTTGTATGTTACATTTGAATTATCGGAAATAATTCGAACGTTGTAGCGAGAACAAGAATATTCGGAAGTAATGTCAATTATATATAATTGTATTGCTGACGGAAAATAAAGTCGTTAAGAAAAGTGTTGGATAAACGAATATCAAGTGCATGTTAATAAGTCGCGGTATTAAAATTAACTGTATAAAGATAAAGTGAGAAAATAAAACTGAAAAACAACAACAATGTGGTGTTTATTTTATTTTTGGCGTAATTTCAAAGAGCTCAAACGTTTTAAGAAGGTTAAAACGTAACGGTATATTTTAATAAATACTTTTTCAATTCAATTTTTGTACAGCGTTTTCATTTTGAAAAATCCATATAATGTTTACTATACTATTTTGATATACATAAATATAGTAAGTAGTAGTTATTATTTGAGTAGTGTTCTGTCGTTTGTGCCGTCAACACGTGTTTGTGTTGTCCGTCCATAATGTTTCAGTGCCATTTCTAATATATATATTTTTTTCCTTAAATTAAATTACAAACAATAAAAATAAAAATTAGAGAACTAAAATAGAACAACGAAAATTCAAGATCAAAAAGAACATAACAATAATTGCAACAACTCTTGACAAGGCAGTTCGTAGTAAAGAATTGAGGAACGACAGAAAAATAACAGAACAACATAAAATTATCAACGAACAAAAATTCAACGATGCAATTTCTCAAAAGAGAATTGTGGAACAAAAATAACCAGTAATCCTAACGGAACATACAATAACAATATTAAAATAAATGAATAGAACAGGAAAATACATCATCAATAAGAACGAGGAAAACAATATATTAATAACAGGACAAATTATTAGAATGAAACAAACAACAGAACACTAACATAAAAAAATAAACACACACCTGACAATAACTAATTCGAATACGGGCAAGAATAAACATCGGCAAAATGAAAGACTGTTTGATCCATAGGGGAGAATTTAATTATGTGCCCTACCATCGGCAATAGTGCTTTCCCTTCCCCTCAGTATTCCTTTCCAAACCTTTGGGTGCGAACGCCTTGGAGGGGTTGCAGTTGGATTATTCAGTGGTGAAGGTATATCACTGGCTGCTGAATAATCAACCAGCAGTAACCCATTTCCTTTTCGTACGCATTCAGAGGGCGTTTGTTTGATTTTTGTTTACTCGTGGTTAATTTATATATTTATTTTTTCTTTTATTTGGTTCAATTTACGTAATGGCAGGACGCTTTCGGATTGATTTCTGCAATGTGCGTGAGCTGCGGGCGAGCTTTTTCTCCGTGTATGCGCACATTTGTCTCCATAGGCCGGATGTTTTCGCCTTATGTGAGACCCATTGCACAGTTTCTGCCTCATTCGCGTCCACCGTTCATCAAGAGGTTCTACCCATGGCTACGGAACGCTCTATTTTTAACTACGAGGATGCTCGTTGGGCTGAGCTGAACTATTTTTTTGGGCATTTTAATTGGAAACTTTGTTTCCTTGACTCAAACGTCGATGCCATGGCAGAAATGGTGGTGAATATAATAAGGCTAGGGATGAATATTTTCATCCCATCCAAAAAGCTTTCGATTAAACCCATAACAAATGTGCCCACACTGATTTGCATCACAAAAAGGCGAGATCTTCATGTGCCGCAGTACTTAGACGCGAAAAGGCTTTATACGAGCAGCGCCTTCGTGCTAAAGTTCTTACTTTTTCGCGGGGAAGTAAAAACTTTTGGTCACTCGTTAAAAGGCTGAGGAACAACGCTAGTTCGGTTCCTGCTCTTATAAAGAATGACCACTCATTCGCGAACCCGGCTGAAAAGGCATACCTTTTGGCCGAAATGTTTGCAAGTATTTCTCACTTGCCGGAGAGCGTTCAACCACTGCCCGAACTTGAAAGAGTATCAGTAACTATGCCTAGCATATTCTTTCGAGCTCGTGCTGTAAAAAGGGTTCTTGCAAATCTCAACGTTAACAAATCTTCTGGGCCGGATGGCATACCAGTACTGGTCCTGAAGCAGTGCTCTTCGACGCTTACGCGTCCATTAGCTCACCTTTTCAGTGCGTCATATCGCGCCGGTATTTTTCCATCTTGCTGGAAGGTTGCTAATGTAACCCCAATCTCCAAAAAGGGCAAGGCTAGTAACCCTGAGAACTACCGTCCAATAGCAGTTTGTTCCACACTCTCCAAGGTTATGGAGAGTATGATTAATCACCACCTTGTGGGATATCTGGAGTCCAACGATTTACTTAGCGATCGTCAGTACGGTTTCCGAAAGGGCCGTTCTACTGGTGACCTGCTGGCGTTGCTCTTAGAGAAGTGGAACAAGTCCATTCATGGTTTTGGCGAGAGTAAGGTTGTGGCTCTGGATATCTCAAAGGCGTTTGATAGAGTTTGGCACGAGGCTCTTATTTCGAAACTTAATGCTTTTGGTGTCGGTAGTCACTTCTCTCGATTTATATCGAGCTTTCTCAGAGATGGGGTCTCAACCGACGAGTTCAGGGTAAACTCAGGGGTACCGCAAGGCTCTGTTCTTTCTCCTACTCTTTTTCTAATATTTCTTAACGACTTTCTTCTTCTCACTTCTAACCCTATCTACTCTTTTGCGGATGACAGCAACATTTGTCACTCATATTCCTTTGCTCGTAGACCGAGCCTTTTGGAGGTTGGGGTAAGAATGATGAATATGAACGTCATACTCACAAGAGACCTGGTGAAGGTCTCCGAGTGGGGTCGTGCGAACAGGGTCGATTTTAATGCACGTAAGACTCAATGTTGTTTTTTAACACACAGGCGTGGTGGTGTGCTGTCATCTGTGTCAATGGGTAATGTGGATATTGAGGAATCAGATGCTCTTGATGTTCTGGGAATGAGAATTCACTGTGACGTTCGTTAGAATGATCACATATTTCAAGTGTCGAAAAAAGCATTCAAGTGCCTTGTATTTTTGAGACGGAGCGCATCCCTTTGTAGTAGATTGTCCAGTAAATCGCACAACGCATTATAGGGAGAATTCGTTCTCTGGTCGCACTGTTCGGTTGTGGAATAATCTTCCAGCGAAAGTATTTCCTGCCACTTACGACATGAGTAAATTTAAATCTAACGTCCTTAAACACTACTCCCTCTGTCCTCCCTCCAATAACCTATTTTCCTAGTACCAGCACAATGCACTGCATGAGTATGAGCCATCCCCTGGGTGCTGGTCTTATATAAAAAAGTGTAAATTTAATAAATATAGTATATAAACATAAGTACTTTTTTATACAATATGAACTCCTAAGAAGTGAGTGCATATATATTTTTACTTTTTAACCTTTTTAAAACGCTTAAGTTCGTTTAAATTGCGTTAACATACAATAAACACCGCTTTATTTTGTTGTTTTACAGTTATATTTTTATTTGCTACACAATAACTTTTATCCAGTTTACAACAACTTAATATTCGCTTATACAACACTTTATTTCCGCTATAACACGTCTTTATCTTGCGACAGCAAAACGATAACTAACTGACGTGTAAAGCAGTCCCATATAGCCCTAATTGCTACTGTTTGGAAGGTTTAGGAAATATCGACCATCTCCTATTTCCATATCCGTTCATTCAAATGTAATGTAAAGATGGTCATTGTGGCAGTGCTGCCAAATTGATAGGGTGACACAAAATATACCAAAATCTCACAATGCAGTGATGTAGTTTTATTTTCGTAACAATATTTATGCATTTATAATATTGGAATGTTAACTTTTTTTCTTAATTTTTACAACATCATAAGGTTATATAATTACTAATTTTGTAAAATGTTTTCCAAAAATTTACCAAAAGTTGTATATAATCAAATTGCACGTTTAACCATAGAACCGTAACCTTAGCCGATTCGACTAACATCGTCTTTATTTTCATATGCAGCTTTTCATTTGATGGCGCGATCAACTTAAACTCTTCTGTATTCTCTTTCGCTAGTGTTCTCTTCTAGTAAGTATTCGTATTTCTTCAGTAAGTATTGTGTTTATTTAGTTATAAAGCTCGTTTAAGTCGATTCGACTAATGGTTAGTGCCTATGTAACTTTCTATCTTATATTTTGTTATATTTTTAATGAAAATAATATTTTTTTCTTTTTTGGAGAACGAAAATGATATTCAGCAATTAAAAGCAAGATTTGCAGTTTTTGTCCTACTCAAAAGCATATAGTGAATGACATATATAATGACATATATATTTTATAGTATCTGCATATTATTTAGTTTATTTTTTTAATATGAACTGAATTTGTGAATTCCTAATAAATATTTAAAAGAATCATTCATTCTTAAATAAAAAAGATAAATATCTTGTTTAATTTCTATTCAAAACAACGCTAAAAACCTACTTTCAACAATACAGTTGACAATTTGTACACAGGCACGGTAATAATCGGTTGGTTAGTGTTGGTATTGGATAAAAAAAGGTTACGGTTCTAGGGTTAACGGACTTTTAAAAACTATCGATAATTATCGATGGCTTGTAAAAAATTATCGCCTGCTATAGCTAGTTTCCGAACACCATCTGAAACCCTAATGGTGGATATGTCTGCCAATGAAACCCGATGTCTCGCATACACCTCTATTTAAGCCTATCAAGAAATTCATATTCACACAATATGTGTTCCACTGCCTTTGAAGCCTGTGAACACAGTCTACAAACATCCATGTCTGTGACCGCCTTCCTTTTCAGATGGCTATCAGCCCGTGAGAAAATCCGTAATGATTTTCAAGTCCGGCCTGCCATACTTGGAAACCTGGTTCCAAGTTCTCTTTGAGCACTCTAGTGATCCAACTTTCTCGCAATTTCCCATTCCTTAATCAGATTGAGGAAGTGATGCCGCACAGAACTTTTCTTAGCCAATACATCCGCTGTTTCGTTATTGTTGTTATTATTGTCACACAGTGTCCAGGTACCCAAAACAACTGGACCTTATTACCAAGTGATAGTTTTTGCAACGTATCATAGCAATGGATATGACCTTATCCTGGAAGACACTCACTCCAACTTTTGGTCGGATCCACGAAGACCTGCACCAACACATTCATTAATTTTAAAGCTATCGGTATACCAGTTTCGTCATGTTAATAATTGACTTAAAATATTGTTACGAAAATAAGATTGGGAACCTCTGCGTTTATTACATTGCTTAATTAAATAAGCAAAAGCTGCAAGAACAACTCTATGTGCTGTTTACAAATAACCAAATCCACAACAACAAACATTAGCAGAGATAAAGTAAAAAAAAAAATAACACGGCAACAACAATAATTAAGCAGCAAAGAAAACAAGTAACAGAAAATAAACAAGCAACAACACATGGCTACAAGAGAACTAAAAAGAAATTAAAAGAAAGAAATGGAATCTACCTGAAATATCGAGAGGTTCAAGAGCTTTCAATGTGTTCTTTACTCAGCCATATAAAAGCACATCGATGTGAACAGCAATCAGTTTATGTGTCGTAAACTCAGCGAGTGCAGTTTAAGTAAAGTAAACTCAGCGAATGTGTTATTGGTGTGAAGAGAGTTTATAAGGAGTAAACTCGTGAAGCTAGTAGTGAAGTAAAAACCAGTTTAGTTGGAGCTAACTCAGTAAAGAGAGTTAAGTGTGGATAACCTCTGGCTGAAAATGTTATCATCGAACATAAGTTATAAGATCGTGTTGGAAGATCTTTAGGAAGAAAGATTTGTCGAGTATTTGTTGTTGTTTACAAAGTTGTAAACAGCCAGAGTAATTAAGAATAAAAATTGTTATCGCCTGTAATAAGATTACAAGCAGTGGTGCACATAACTGTGTTGAATAAAGGATTTTTAATTAAAAACTATACACAAAATTTATTTTATTTTACTACAATCTACGAACTCATAAATACACGTTTTTAAAAAGGTAAAAACGTAACAATATATACGAGTATGTCCAATTTCATTTGGACAATAATATGTATTATATGCATAATTAAGTTTTAGTAAGTTTTACTAATTAAGTGGCCCGTGCTGTAGTGTAGAGTATATTCCATTTCCAATATAGCAGTTGTCAGTTAGTTGCTGTTTTCCCCTAAGCCGCGGAACATTTTTATGCTTTATTTCAAATTACAAAACACTCACCTTTCCATCGTCGAGGTATCAACACTTATTATTACATATAAAGCACTACAGAGACGACAACGAATAACTTACATACCTACAAATATACAAAATACTACATAATATAACAAAATACTAAATAAATTAATACTAAATACAACCCTACATTTAAATACACTGCACTTAAATCTAATATAATACAACTACACTACAACTACTATAACTACAACCACTTCTACATGAACTACATTTATACGAACTAAAATTTAATATACTCGTACATATCGAACGATACTTACTTTAGAAAATAATTTTAATAAGGAAATGTGATCTAATAAATGAATTTGTAAAGTGAAATTCAAATGATTACTTACCTCTTCTTCTTTGGCAATCGGGTGTTCCGCTCTAAAGTTAAATATCCCTAAATAATTAACAAATAATCTCCTCTCTCTCCCATTCATAACCCCTACGTTACACACTTTCTTTTATAAAGTTTGTTTAAAAATAGCCCATAGGTTAGTTTCCAATATAAATACTGCCAATCAATTTGATGCAATCGAATCTTCTTTTAGAAATAGCAGCTCGTGTTATAAATAAAAAAAATTATTTTCAAATTTGTCTCTTTTTAAATTCAATCAAAACTAAAGCAATAAATTAAATTTATTTATTATTCTGTTTTACTTTTGCTTTCTGTATTTTGTTGTTTTATTTTTATTCATTTGCAATAAAAATTTTTGAAAAAAAAGCGCCACCAGACGGACTGCGTTTTATAGATATTCAGTGTGTGTGTGAGTGTACGAGTATGTGTGTATATTTGATTTTAGTAATTAAATTCTAAAATTTTAATTAAAATCAATAACAAATCAAAGGAATTATTTTTTAACTAAACATTGATAAATACAAACAACAATAACAGCAACAATCATAACAATAATACAATAACAAATAAAAAGAAAACAACAATAATAATATCAAACACTAATAAAAATTAAAATCAAAAAAATGTTATTTATTATGAAAAACAACAACAATAAATAAATAAATGAATAAATAAATACAAAAAACAATTTTTATAAATAAACAAATAAATTCTAGTCAAATAAAACAAAAAAAGTCAATAATTTATTGTCAAAATGAAGGAAATTTTTTACTTTAGCGATTGTAACATAATCACGACAAAAATTTGTTGAATTATTTTAATTAAAAGAAAAACAAACATAAATAATTATGAGGGACTATTTGTATGTATGTATAGTATGTATGGATGTATTTAGTAGAGAAAATTAGGTTTTGATGAAAATCAAACCGCTTAATTGGAAATATCGGGTGATTTTTCAGCAACTTTTTGTGGCAACACTGTTTTTTGCAGCTTAGCTGCTTTAGCGGTTTTCGTGTAACAAGTTACTGTCCAACATGTTCAGTTTGGTCTATAATTTAACCATGAATGGACTTACAAGCGAACAACGCTTGCATGTTATTGATTTTTATTATCAAAATTCAGTTGGATGAAGACGCACTTTTATATCGGATAGTTGTGTTCTGGTTGAATGGATACGTGATCAAGGATAAATGCCGTATTTCGTGTGACGAGCACCCAGAAGCACTGCAGGAACTGTCAATGCATTCCGAAAAAGGCACTGTTTGATACGAATTATGGGCCGGTGGCATCATTGGACCGTACTTTTTCAAAGACGACGAAGGCAAGAACATTACTGTGAATGGCGACCACTACCGTGCGATGATTACAAATTTTTTTCCCCAAAATGGAAAAGCTGGACTCGGCTGACATGTGGTTTCAACACGACGGTGCCACATGCTACACAGCATGCTAACAATGGCCCAATTAAGAGGCTAGTTTGGTGAACAATTTATTTCACGTTTTTGGCCGGTCAATTGACTATTTTTTGTCATGTCTATAGGAACAAGCTCGCAACGGTTAATGCACTGGCAGTCAATATTGAAGAATTTATTCGTGAGATACCGGCCGATCTGCTGGAGATTGTATGCCAAAATTGGACCGGCATTAGAGTCATTTGAGACGTAGCCTCGGTCAATAAAAATATTGAATTACATATAAGGTCACCTTAATATTTGCTCAATTCATCCAAACTATAAAATGTTACGTATGGTCACATTATTCAAAAAAATAAGTGAACAATAAGCCGGTTTTGCTCTTAGAGATGTACCGTTATATTATGTTTATTTAAATTTATATAAATAAGTGTAAAATTCAATGCGTCAAAATGATAAGGTCAGTGATTCATAAGCAATTAATCTAATCAGAAGGCATCACCATTTTGTTATTTTTTGTTTGTTTGTAAAAATTTATAATTTAAATAATATCTGCGTATATGGGTCGCGAGAAACCTTTGTCACCTTATGAACAAGGAAAAATTGTCGCACTTCATGGCGACAAAACTGAGACGATCTCTGTGCGTTATGCAAAATTTTCTCACAAACAGAGAAAATTATGGAAAATTAAAAAGCACGGGTCGACCATTCGAGAGGCCTCGAATTTCATGAAGAGTGCGGTAACAATAAAAGAGGTATTGAAATTACAAGCTTCAAAAAGCACAATTCTAAGAGCTACCAACGCCCAGCCAAACCTTATTTGATCAAAATTAAAAAAAATTCGCTGGCTGACTAAGCAGCATGAGATTAAGCGTAAGGAGCTTGCGAAAAACAACATGGCAACTAATTGGCATCAGGTAAACATTTTTTTTTTTTAAAGGTTATAGGATATTCCATACATTTTTGGGCTTGTAGGTTATTGTTTCTGATGACAAAAAATTTTACCTTTAGATCTCCAACTGCAGTTCGCATGGGGTTATGACAAACTGTGCTTGGAACGGAGGTAGAAATAATCGGATTAGGTTTTACTCTATTGTAGTAAGTGCTTGGACTGGAAACTTAGTACAGTCATGGCTTAAGATTAACTTTTAATGGTGAAAGAACTATGAACATACGCATCTTGCATGTGCAAATCTATGTATATATGTATGTATGTATGTATGTTTGATAACACATTAAAATGTTCATGAATTACTTTGGATCAGAGGCTAGGTTTCGGTTATGTATTCAACCCATTCCACCCATGTTATAGTTTTTTTCTATCTAAACCATATGTACATGTATGTATATGGCTTTCTCAGGTTGGATTAAGTAAAAAATTAGTATGTATAGTATGTATGTAAATAAATATAAAATAAATATGAACTTTTTAAACGTTTTTTTAGTTTTTTAAAAAATATTTTATTTTTAATTTTTTGTGGGTTGTTTTGTGCATGAACAATTAAGATATTATTCTCTCAAAATGCTTCTCATTTACCCAATTTTTGTGTACAGGAACGCTTTTCGATAAAATTTTGATCCCGAGGGCCCCAAATGTAGAGTAAAGAACAGACCTAATAATTTAAATTATTTGAAGTTTTTAAAAATGAAATATTCAAATATTTCAAATGGAAAACATACTATTAAAATCCAGTTGGGAAATCTTTAATATAAAAAATAAATGTACACCGAATCTTGCCATCTGTACCTGTATGATGTATTGTAATTTTGTTTTTAGCCGGCCACCTCTTCTCGTACGCTGTGAAATTGTGTAGCTTCCAAAGCATATACTTTAGCATGTGTAAATTATGCTTTAAAAAAACATTGTTAACAACATAACAGTAAATACTCGTGTATACAAAATGTACAGACAATTCTCAGACCTTTTAAAGGACATACATTCAAATATAATGAACAGAAGCTACTCCAATATGACGGTTTCGTTGTCTAACATAGAGCTCGATAGTTCTATATTTGTAATAATTACCTGAATTGAGAAAATCTAATTCAAAAAATTAAAATGTTTAAAAAACCAGAAAATTCTTAGGGAAAATAGTTGTAATTTCTGAAATATGTGCAACTATTAACAGTATTTTGTTTGTAATCATGTTAAAAAAAAGAAGCTTTTAAATATGTATTATCTTTAAAATAAAATATTGAAAAATATACGATTCACTCACTGTATTGCACTCGATTTGAAACACTGAAACACTCTTTTTACTCATATTATATTCAAGGCGAATTTAATAAGGTGGTCTTAAATTGACAACGAATACAACACTGTAAAACAAAATTTCGGTGTGTCAATATAATGCAACACTGTAGTAAGCAAAAAGCTGTAGTGTCAAAAATATTTTTTGTCAACAAAATACAGAATGTTTGTGTTTTTAGACATACGCGAATGTATCAGCTGTTGCTTACGTAGTAAATTAGGGCCACCTTATTGAATTCGCCTTGATTATATTCTTCTACTCGAATGTTTTTTACTACATTTGAAATTTTTTGTCAAATACTCTTTTGTTTTAAAATTTTATTTCATTCATTCACAAAACAACGAGTGAATCATAAACAGTATTCAAAATAAAAGCGAGTGTACTAATGCTTGAACGAGTCAATTATATATTGCTTTAGTTTGTATGTACATACTTACATATTTATATTGCCATCGAAACTTTTTTGTTTCAAAGTTTTTCATATTTTTTTCCATTCCCTCTTCGGATCATATGTCTTTTCTAATGCATCTCCATCTTACTCGGCTTGCTGCTGTTGTCAACTACGGCAACTTGACTCTTGAGGAGCCATTCTTATGATGCTATCCTGCTTCTTTCTCACGGCATGGCCAATCCACCGCCATTTTTTGTTTTTGTGTAGGTGTAATTAAGCAACATTCAAGAGATCGGTGTTACTAGGCCAAATTATCCCGCATATGATGATTCTAAGGCACTTGTTGGTTTTATCTTTTCACAACGGATATAACTGCACATGCCCTGAATAGTGTAAGCTCGGACGGTCTGGATATTTATGAGTTTTGTCTGTTTCTGTCTAGCCATTCGCTGTAACTGTACTGCATAAATTTCAGAAGCTATCTATGTGTTTAACTAGCTGACCTGTGTGACCTATCCTCTGTGCCAATGTTGTTAATTCTCATGGTTTGTGTTTTTTTTTTATATATATCTCAAGTCTAACATTACGCGCTAATCTTTACAAGTTTCCTTATTTTGCTTAATCCAAATCAGGGTTGAAAAAGTTGGTACAATTGCACTTTTTTTAATACAATTTCAAACTCAAAAGTACAATGGTACACCAATTACTCACTTTCTTAGTATATTTCTTATTTTTTTAATGTATTTTCCCTAGATTATCATTTAAGTGATTTATTAAAACGAAAGAACGAAATAGGCTTCATGTGCCTACAGTTTCTGATCTTATTCAGACAAAAGATTTGTTAAGGTCATCAAATTTTTGCTGCTTTAGTTTTAAAATACCAAATAATTTGTTATTAAAAACAATTTGTTCTCATGAGTAAGTCCATACATTTTATTTTTTTTTTTTTTGTACATTATTTTTCGTTTTAACTACCTTAGTGTAGTTTCTTAACTCTCGACAACTATCGTGCACGAATTGTAACAATTGTATTGACGTCAAGTCTAATAGCTACCACTTTCAAACTCATATATTTTTGTTGACGTTTCCGAAAACCACCTTATTTGCCCTATTTATTTACAACAGTAAAGCTAACATTACGAAGTTACGCAAAAAAGAGTTTTTGTGGTGTCTGTCGGACTACACATCAGTTACAGCGGTTTAAAGGTATACATACTTTTACAGTAAAATTTAACTTTTAAGTACAAATGTTAATTTTATTATTATAAAAATTAATTTTTGTGTACAATTTTGCTGTTTTTTTGTGCTCTTACTCGTACTTAGTTAAAATAAAAAATTAAAATTAATTAAAAAAAAAAATACTTTTGGTACAATTGGGTTCGAAAAAGTACAATTTTGATGTTCTCATTTTGCAACCCTGATCGAAATCCTAGATTTGTCGAAACAGACTCTATGTAATTTCTCTTCTTGTTAAACAGACTGCACTCACGTTATCATAGAGCGTAACTGCACAAAACCAAACTGCAATTAAACTGCATTTCGCTTTTTCAATATGACAATACTGTGGATAATCAACCAAGTTGTTTACTGTTATGAATGAATGTTTAATTGGAAAAATTAAAAAGGTTTCAAATGGATTATGGAACAATTTCTGTAAAAGTAAAAAAAGCTTTTCCTTAAAATAAATGCTGATTTTGCACCAACAGCATAGTTGCTAATCATACTTTCCGCATTTATGCATTGGATTTGGATGTAAATGCCAAAAAAATTGTTGACAAACAAACAGCTGTTTAGTTAATGCAAAAACTATCGTCTGTCTACAGTATTACTCCAGCGTTGGTATGAAATTATTGACTAATGCTCCCGTTGTGAAGAATGATTCAAATTATTTTCTGGTGTACTCCTACTCCTTCTGAAGGCTTGCAAAGGTTTACTTGAAATCTATGAACAGTAGATATAGGTCAGTGTGCCATTGGATTGTTCCATTATGATGAGTTGAGCAAATTTATTTAAAAGACGTATAACTCCATGCAAATGGGATTTCTAAAACCTAAGACTCATTTTATTTTATTTATAACTAAACATGCTTCCTTAGTTCGTTCATAAATACCGTACTATTTATAAAAAAAATATAAAAAATCCTCTAAAGACCTTAAATCGGGTAATATTTAGATAAGTTATTGGCTTATTAGCTTATAAGCGCAAAAAGGTAAGGGAAAGTGGTTTTTTATCCGTAACTCAAAATTTAGGAAAAAATTTTCAGAAAAATAGGGTCACTTGCCAGCTATTTTTTGTTTTTGATTTGTTTTTATCGCACTGTGTTATTTACCCAATAATTGCCCAAAGTGTTCAAATACTTCAGTCAAAAGTTTTCTTAATTTAGTGATATTTTCTTAAATTTTATTTTTCTTTATATAAAATCATATGCATAAATACATACATATGTATATACATATGTATATACATATGTGTGTACATATGTGTGTACATATGTACATATGTATATACATATGTGTGTACATATATATGTATGTATGTACATATGTATGTATGTATAAACTTATTTAAAAAGTTTTAATTATTGTTTCCCCTCTTATTGCGGAGAGATTGCAAATTAAAAAGAGAACAAGTTCAGTTTCACACCTTAAGTTTGTTTTTATTATTTTATTTTTATATTTTCCAAAACGAAATATAAAAAAAAATTTTTTCTATAAAAAACAGAGTAGGGTACATTCAGCGTTGCCACCAGTGTGACCAGATTTTACAATGACATAAAGCTAAACATGGCAGTATATAAATTGTTTTCTTTAAATCCAAAGTAAACACAATTGTTTAGGTAATAAACTAGATATCACATATGAACCCATTTGATCAGCATAAAAGTTAAACTATTAATTGAACGAATTTCAATAAGAATTCAAATGAAAGACATAAATGTGCATAATCATTCGTATATGGCTTTACCGATTTCGCTGAAATTTTCACGAAAGAAAAACTCCAGCTAACGAAATAAGCTATGCTTTTTTTCAAAGTTGAACCTAAGGGAAAACGTGCCAAATAAGTCACATGAGTTATCACTTAATATTAAAAATTTATTGAATTGACAAAACTAAACGTATGCGAATAAAACTAAAAATATTAGTGTCTATCCAGTTCGTTTATAAGCCAATCACGCATAACGTACTGAACCGATTTTCTTGAAATTAAAAGCACAAATACATAAATCAAACTTATAAAAATGGGAATGAGAAGAAGAAGACGTCTAAACTAGGGGCTTTCGTCTGAAATGACGCGTATTTTTTCCGTTAAAAGCAATTTTTTTTTGCCAAAGTCATAATCTACTTCAAATGTCTTTGTATTTTGCTTATAAAAACAAATAGGTGGCCCAAAAACTTACAGGATCGGGATAAAGAGGAATGTTAAACTCGTTTATAATATATGTATATATGTAAGATAGTTTTAAATAAGGTTGTAGAAAAAATGTTTGGTAATTTTTTTTTATTATTTAGTCTATTTTAGGGTATTATTAGCCATTGGCTAATATTCTATTGTATATTAAGGAGAGTTGTGCAGTACCTGTGAAAAGTTAGAATCCGATCTTAAGGGTTCATGAATTGAAAGTCCCCAGCCAATTATCGGCGGATCAAAAAGGTCTTTCGTTTAATATTCATTATTTTCCCTTTTTTCATCCATCGTAATGATTCACTTAAACAAACATAAATTGTAACACTAGCGACGATTTAAAAAACTCCATTGACCAGAAATGAAATGTAAATTGAAATGCCATCTTTTAAGCAAGTGCTCCATTTGCACAATCGAATTATTTTTTTCCGATTTAAGTTAAGTTCACAATAGCAAAGAAACAAAACCAGAAAAAAAGTAAATTTCCTTACCAAGGTAGTAACACTGTTTGAGACATTAAAAGAAACAAATCTAAATTCAAATTAATTTTTTGTTTATTTACTTACGGCATTTTGTTTTATGACAAAATATGTTGCACTTCTTCTATTCCTTGTCACTAAAAGTCGTTTAAAGTTAAGAAATATCAAGGATTTTCAAGAGGTGACATTTTCAGAGATAAACACATAACCTTTTCTTTGTATGAAATTATCAATTTAAAAAATTAATTTAAAAAAATAAAGGGCAATAAAAAGCAATATTTGCAACTTTTCTGTCAAACTCCTATGAAAAAGAATATGATTTTACTAATTAATATACGAGGGCGGATTGACATTGAAGGTACCTAGCGCTAGATAGCAGCACAAGCACAAAGACTTTTTCTTTTTTAGAAATTACGATCTGCCAAACGTCAACTGTTAAAATTTTAGCCAAATTCATCGATTAATTTATTTGTTGTAGTCGTTTGAAGTAAGCAACTTTTGTGTTTCTTGGAAAATAGAAAAAAGTGCATTTCGTGTAGTGATTAAAGACTATTATTTCAAAGCTAAAACGGCGAAAGAGACAAAAGAAAAGCTTGATAAGCATTACGGCGAATCTACTCCGTCAGATTATATGGTAAAATATTGGATTGCTGAATTTAAATGGGGCCGAACAAGCACTGCAACATTACCATCAACAGGGAGGCCCAAAGAGGTGGTTACTGAAGAAAATATCAAAAAAATCCTCGATATCGTTATGAATGATCGCCGTGATACGTGAGATTGCTGAAATGGTAAACATATCATATGAACGTGTGTTTAACATTTTGCATGAACATTTGCATATGAAGAAGCTATCGGCAAGAGGGGTGCCGCGTTTGCTCAGTGTTGAACAAAAACGTGTTCGACAGATCACTTCACAGCGGAGTTTGGACATGATAAAGCATAATCCTGCTGATTTTTGGCGTAGATTAATAACTGTTGATGAAACGTGGGTCCACCACTACACACCTGAAACCAAAAATCAATCGAAGCAATGGGTGGAAGCTGGTGGAAGAGCTCCGAAGAAGGCGAAGACAGCGAAATCGGCTGGCAAGGTTATGCCACTGTATTTTGGGATGCACATGGAATATTGCTCATCGATTATCTTGAAAAGGGATCCACAATCACAAGAGAGTATTATCGTGTATTATTGGATCAATTGGTTGATGCAATCAAGGAAAAACGACCACATTTAAACAAGAAAAAAGTGCTCTTCCTTCAAGACAACGCACCGGTTCACACGGCATTAGATACGATGCTAAAACTACGATAAATCCACTTCGAGTTGGTTGATCATCCACCTTATTGTCCAAATTTAGCCCCTAGTGACTTTTTCCTGTTTCCAAACTTGAAAAAATGGCTCGCAGGAAAAAGATTAATCTCAAACGAAGAAGTGATTACCGAAACTAATGCGTATTTTGAGGAGTTCCCAAATTCGTATTATTCAGATGGTATAAAATGGTTGGAAAATCGTCTTACTAAGTGTATTGAGCTAAAAGGAGACTATGTTGAGAAATGAATGGTTTTTGATTCAATATCAACCCGCCCTCGTAGGCATGTAAGCAATTCTGTGATGTTGGAACACATTTATTGATTTTCGATGTCAGACTTTACAATGTTTATCTTATTTTTGCTCTATTTTCCGTTTTTGTTGAAATATCAGAAAAGACTAAAAAAAGTTAAATGAATTTTTAAAAAAAAGCTAAAAGCTAAACGATAACTTTCAAAGCTAAATCGAACATAAAAAAGCTAAATTTAGCTTAAAAGAGGCTAATATGGTCACACTGATTGCCACGCAAGAAATTGATTTCTTACCAAAAATTTTCTAAAATTCTACCCAAACCGGTCGCAGCCTACCAAACAAATAATTTAAAAAAGAATTTTTTAACTGAAATTGAAATTTTAAACTTGAAAATGCATTTCCTAAAGTTGCGTTGAGCGATGAAAGTTGGTTTATTATACAATGTTTGAGTGTGACGAAAAACAAAAGATTTGGCGAAAAAACAGGGAATTGTAAAACAAAAACTTGACGCCAACAATAGCAGTGTTGCCAATTTAGCGCTTTACACGCAATATTTTTCGAATTTTTTCTCTTTAGGGCTTTTTTTATATCGCACTAGGTTAGCGCTTTTCTATTTGCATTTTTTGTAGGAAATATTTATAAAGTCACTTAATCAATAGACTCACTAATTCATATAAATTATGGACTGAAATGCTTCATGGTGTGAAAATTAAAAAAAAAATGCTTTTGAAACGTATCTCAAGTCTAAGGGCCATTTTTCAAGACTTATAAGTTGTTTTAAGTAAAACACAAACATTACGACTTTAAAGAAGAATGGAAATACTAAACTTTAGCTGTTAATGATAGACCCTCTAAATATCCCAAGAGGATAATAGAGCCATAACAAGCTCTTTCGATCTACACCTACCTAAAGCCCACGATCTAATCGGCTCCAAGTCAGTTTATGGGAAGCAGCATCTCTTTAAATCTATCTTTTCTAGGCAAAAATACTTTCAAAATTCTCCGTAGACAAAATGCCTGAATGAAACCGACATTAATCACAGTCGCTTTGCATAACTCCTGGCCATACAAAAATA
This sequence comes from Wohlfahrtia magnifica, assembly GCA_023159175.1. Taxonomy (NCBI): domain Eukaryota; kingdom Metazoa; phylum Arthropoda; class Insecta; order Diptera; family Sarcophagidae; genus Wohlfahrtia; species Wohlfahrtia magnifica. The sequence goes on along the minus strand of JAKWBJ010000216.1, from coordinate 1,429,409 downwards.
GACTTCGCACAAGAGCTAAAGATGTTAATTTATCAGGACTGGAACCGCCAGACGCCGTGAGGATACTGTCGAGATAGCAAAAAGACGGGACATCTTCATATTTTTGCTTCCAATTCGAAAGATCGTTGTGTTATTAGCGTTGATTCGCATAATTTTGGTTTTGAATTTGTTCATCCGCAAGCCCGCTCTGTCTGTATGATTCTGGCTGTATAGAATCTAGCTTTCCTTGCATTTCTCAATTTTTTTGTGCCAGCAGATAGATATCGTCTGCATAATCCAGGTCTTCCAACTTTGTGTTAAGTCCCCAGGTTATACCACGTTGCAACGCACAATCGAGGACTGTCGTTCGGTATGTCAAAAATCTTATGTGTGTTCAGAAAGTTTGATGGTTTGAACACAAAGTGCACATGTGTAACAGATTTTTTGACAAGTGTGTTCGACTCGATATTTTGGAACAGTTGTTTGTATGACGGTGTGGCATCCAATTACGTATTTTGTTGTGATTTTCTTATGTAGGACAGGAATCTATCAGAATTTTATTTGACATAATCGCACGACTTTGTACGACAATCAGCCATGGCCAACTCTGATAGGTATTTATTTTTTATTTTACACTTGAACCCAAAATGAAGAAATTTTTAATTTTATTTTTCAAGCAATAGTTCAAATTGTTAAAAGATCTTTGTGGAAATGGAAATTTCAATAATAGGTCTCTTTTACAATTTCAGTATATTTTTCTGTTTTTAAATGCATATTATTAACGCCTTTTTACTGAGTTAGTTAGTTAGTTAAAGTTAGCAACACTGAACGATAAAGCATAGATAATGGGAGCAGCGTTGCCATTTTTGGTTATTTCTAATCAAAATTTCTTATTAAAATTGCTTCGATGTGTAGATGTGTACTTTTTTATATTTTAGTTACTTTCTTCTTTAAAGAAATAAAAAAATGTTTTGTATTGTATTTGTTCAATGGTTTACTTTTATAACAAATAGTAGAACCACTACTAAATGTAAAATTTCGACTTTTAAATTTTCTGTGATTGTACCCTAATTTTGCACAAAAATGAAAAACAAAATACTTTTTGTATACAAATTCAATGAGAAGTTATAAGCGTTTGCTACGTTTTAAATTTTTCATTATTAGACGCTGGGTAGAGTTTATTGTAAATAGGAATGTAGGCAACGAGCCAATATAGCATATCTACTATCGTGCAGGTTATAAACCATTCCGCAATAGCCGGAATTGCATTTTTTTTTTTTTAATTGTTGTTACTTGAATATGAAGCTTCTTCATGCTTTACCTAAGATCAAGGATGAAAAGTAACAACATGCAACCTTTTCAAACTATATTCAAGGTCGTCATGCAACTTTTTTGATCTTCTATTGTACACACACACACACATAATTCCCGCGACTGTGGGGACTTCTCTCAATCAATGAGCTGCACCCGCCGGCTCCGAACGGCATATGCATTAGTTAGAGAGGTTTTTCAAAGCGTTAATACTCACAACCACTCGCTAGTAGTGCTATGAGGTGGTACGGCTGTAGCAAATTATCTGATGGCCTGGTCTGGTATTGAACCGAGGACCCCTTGGTTGGTAGGCGGGTGTCTTACCTACCATACCACAGCGGCACTTACTTCTATTGTAAAAATGTTTAATTTCAGTGAGTTTCGCATAACATATGCAATATTTTGCGATTAAATTTTCAGTATGTCATTACGAATTTTACCGTTTACCACTGTGAGTAAGCAGAATATATTAATATATTAACTTGTATAACCGATATACTTTTCTAGCAATGGCTCACTAACTCACCGGCCATATCAATTTCCACTAGTTCCGTCATTCTTCGGCTCTTTGTTCTGCCTAAACAGTCACTTATTTTAGAAAGTCCTCGATCTTTATTTCAACATGATGCCAATTGAATCGTCTTGGGAAAAACAATCAATTTTTCTTTTTGTGCAATCATCACCTTGACGTTTGAATTTGCAGAAATATTGCGATGCAATTGAATTATACATTGAAAAGTCAAGTTTAGAAGTTTTGGTTATTTTTCATCTGATTTGGTTATTTTTATAAAAGTTTGGTTAGAGAAAATGAAAAGCTGTGGCAACACTGATAGGTAGTTTTGTTATGGTTTTGACGGCTGAGGTTGGCATTTAAGTTGTTATTGAACGCAAAAGATCCTGGAAAAGTTCCTTAAATGAGTGTTAACATTGGTAAAAATTGTTGTTTAATCACAAAAAAGTAAGAAAATTTCAACAAACTCACCAAACTGCCAAATTGTTTTTAAACAACGCAAAACTACCAACTTTGTTCAGATCAGACCAAAACGGCAACGCTGGCTACATTCCTCTACTAAACCATGGCCAACTGTAGCAAAAAGACAAAGAGAGAGAGAGAGAAAGAGAAGGAGAAATAAATGTGAAATAAAAATAAATGAACAACAAAATTCAATCAAAAATTTGTACAAATATACCACCTATTGATCACAAAAAGAAACTCATGTTGTTACTGTTATTATTATTGTTGTTGTTATTATAGTCAGTTTATTTGTTATTTTATTTTGTTTGTATTTTCTCCAATTTGTTTTATTAAGCTCCGCCTCCTGGCCAAAATGTACCCTCTTCAAATACGACAAATAAATGCAAGTAATGATAGTGTGATGAGCGTAATAAAATTGATTTTTTTTCTTTAATTTTTACACACACACTAACGCAGTACAAGCAACCGAAAGAGAATCAACCTAATCAGTGTTGCCAAGAGCCTATAAAGAGTTGATAAAGGTCAAAGCCGAAAATTAAAAATTTTTTGTTGGAATATTTATTAAATCAGAAGTTAACTTGGAATGAATGCCGAATGGTGACAAAATGTGACATTTTTATTTAACAAAATTTTTTTATTTATAACTTCCACAGTATTTTTGTTAAATACATATATTTCACATTGTACGAATTAATGTTTATATGTATTTTTGCATATAAAATGTTTAAATGAAAATCCATACCGAATCTATTGAAAGTTGTATCAAGTCTAGGTGACGTTATAACTATTTAACGTTAACGTTTTAACTATTATTTTTGAGCTGATGTATGAGTCAGCCTAACCAGGTTAAAAAAACTCCTTCTATGGAATAAAAACACTATTATCTTCTTGTCAGTTATATTAGCAAACCCACCAAATTCTTTTTACATTAGTATTAAACGCAGCCTGCGACAAGGGCTTTCAAATTCTTCTTGTCATCGTTAAGTACATCATTATTTATCTATAAAAATGGTAAATTTAGAATTCTTATTAAACGTTAGGACACTGCTACACGTACAATATATATCGCGCGTGATCCCGTATGTAACGGCATTGGTTATATTGATAATGGGTTCGATCAATGGGCTTACAAAACCTTATAAACCTATTTATCGCCCTTTTATTTCCACAACTCATAACAAAAAACTTTTAGTTTTTCATTACTTTCATATTAAAGTTTAATAATTATCTTTAAATTTATAAATAAAAATTTTCATGAATTTATATAAGGTGCGCTTCCCAGTTTTTTCGCCATTCCACGCATCCTCAATCCCTGCTCATGAAGTGCCACAATTTGTCCTTGTTCATAAGATGATAAAGGTTTCCTGCGACCCATACCGCACAGATATTATTTAAATTATAAATTATTACAAAAAAAAATTAATAAATAAATAACAATCGTGGTACCTTCTGATTAGATTAATTGCTTATTAATCACTGACCTTATTATTTTGAAACATTGAATTTTGCACTTATTTAAATAAACATAATATAACGGTAAGGTGACCATACATAACATTGTATAGTTTTGATGAAATGAGAAAATATTAAGGTGACCTTATCATTTTAAAGCACACCTTATATATAAAGGGTCCGCCATATAAATTTTTTTTTTTTTTGAAAACGCTATAAAAAGAAACTACTGAATATTTTCTCAAATTTCTTTTTTTTTATTTGAAAGTACAATCATTCCGGTTAATAATAACCAAATAATAGTCCAACGGTGTCAAATCGCAGCTCCGAGGTGGCCAAACGACATCAGCTCTGCCGGCTGATAATGCGATATTCAAAAACAGGGCACAAAACATTGAGTGTAGCTTCGGCTGTGTGGCACGTAGCGCCGTCCTGTTGAAACCAAATGTTGCTAATATCCCCCTCTTCAATTTTTATGAACAAAAATTCGTTCAACATGGCCCGATAACGATCGCCATTGACTGTAACGGCCACTCCTTGCTCATTTTCGAAGAAAAATGGCACAATTATGCCTCTGGACCAAAATCCGCACCAAACAGTGACTCGTCTTGGTGTATCGGCTTTTCAATGTATGTGTGCGGGATTTCTGTACCCCAAATGCGACCATTTTGCTTGTTTACATACCCGCCAAGATCAAGATAAGCTTCATCTGAAAAGATGATTTTTTGGCAAATTCGGCATCTTCTGTAAGTCGATCGCAGGCCCACTTAGCGAAGCGAAAACGCATTGGATACACAACCATATTCGTTCAGCGGAAGGATAAAACTAATTATCTGTCAAATCAGACATGAGCTAAATGTTACCATTCACGAAATAAGCACTAGTTGAAAAAAACGTTAGATGGCGGACCATTTATATATAATAAAGGTAATTTAAAGATTTATAAAATTGTAAAAATTAAGTAGGGAAAGTATAAAATTTAAAAGTAACTTAAAAGTCTTGAAGATACTACGAGTATGTATATATCCGCAACTTATTTATCCTGGAAGTGAAAACTAATATTACAGTAGTAAACTATGCACAATATTAACATATGAAGTGTGTAGTAAAGAGAATTACTTTTAAGCAAAATTAAAATTTATTCTTTTATATACATACGTATAGCAAACAAGAAGAAAATTCATTATTAACAAATTTCAATATTTAATTTAAATTTTGTTTCATTTCTTCTTTTATTTCTCTATTTTTTTTTTCTAATTTTGTTCACTTTTTATATTTCTTTGATTTTCTTCACATTTTTTCTATTCTTAATTATTTCAGTTGTTGTATAAACCCAATATTGTTCAAAATTGATTTATTATTTTTTATATAGCGCATGTGATATTCTTCTTTTTTATTTAATTTGCATTTCTATTTTTTTTTTTTTTTTTTGTATTGCACTTATCCTATATTTATGTCTACAAAGTAAAATATCGCAAAATAGAAAAATTCAGTGCCTGTTGACAATAGAAGCGAAATTAGCTACCGAAAAGCTAGTTTTAAAAACTTTATTTTACATTTGGAAGAACTGCCAGAAATGTGGGCCTTGTCTATCAAAGATTATTCCAACAAAATAAGAACAGCATCTGGTCAATGACAATTATTATATTTTTTTTTTTTAATCAAACGCGGTGATGTAATAAAAAATTAACTCATGGAGGTCGAATTATAGAAAGGAATTAAAAAAATATATATATGAACTTAAAGCGGTCCAATGACATTGCCTTAGTTATGGACTTTTCAAGCTCTTCAATTTCTTGGAGAAACTGAAAATCCAGTATTTAATAATTGCCAACTTTTCTCTCGCCTTTCTTTTAAAGTAACCCATTTATTTATAAAGAATTGTGTCCATTAAACTTAAGTGGGTATATTTTTCCGGATTTTGCAACCACATTTTGCTCCAAATTCTTCCTTTTACACGTTTCTTCGGTAAAAAAAATCAAATCAGACTGGACATATTTATTTCTCATTGCATTTTTAAGCCGATTCGCTTAGAACAAAATTATAAAAATACTGAGACGATAAATATTGAACATGTAGAATAGAAACACAATCCATCAATCCAACCAAACGGATTACGATTCACAATATATATTGAACGTGTAGCAGTGCCATTAGTATTTTAAATAATAAAAAAACAAGCATTTTTATTTAAATTTAGGACAGCGATCGAATAACATTTGTTCATATTGCGCCAGGAAATATAATATGGGTACTCGATTAACTTGTTAAGTCGCTATTATACCTCATAAATTTTATAATGTAATTTATAAGGTCAAAATATGTATAGAAAACTATTACACGAGGCTATAAAAATTTCAATCAGCAATTTAGGTTTTAAAAAACCTGCTAAATATACGAGTCATATAAAAGAGGTCAACATGATGATAATTATTGTTTTTTAGTGTCTTTCATAAAAAAAATTAACCAAGGTAACACTGGTACGACTGATATGAATAAATAAACTTAATAATTAGGAAGTGCGTTCTCTATTACTGTAGGTTAATGCTAACGATTTAAAGGCTGTTAAAGTGGGTAGTTTAACCGAAAACTCTTAATAATTATTTTATTTTTTATTTATTATATTGTTTCTTTTAATATTTCATGAATTCAATAAAGGAGTTCAATTATTACTCTCTTAGGTAAATAGTTCGCTTGAACTAGTGTTCTACTCATCTTTATTTTTCTTTTGCAAGTAGCAACACTTTATTTTAATTCTCCAAAATTTTAGTATTAAAATTATTTCTCGTTCGATCTTTTATCTAAGAATTGTTAATCATCTACACTAGTTCGCTTAGTACAAATAATGGAGAAAAATTCAAAAAATATTAGTAATTGGTAACACTGATGGTAACCATAAATCGAGAAGAAATAACAAATCACCACCACCTTTACTTTACTGAATCGTAAACATGTTTTATACACTTGTGTATGTTAATATAAAATGTGTAAGTGTTTGTGAGTAGTTGGGAAATATTTAGTTTTTGTGTTACCTTACGAATAGGGTTGGAAACAATTGATAAAATTGTACTTATTTTAGCACTGTTTGCAAGTTAAAAGTACAAAAGCACCGCAATTACTAATTTAGCAATATTTCGAAATTTTTCATATATTAGAACTGTTGCAGAACTATTTTAAAGAATTGTTTTTCATCATTATCGCATTTTTGCATTCCTTTTATTTTCATATGGCAAGTTAGGTTAAGCATTTGTCTGTTTGTTTGTTGTGAATTTTTTGGCACATTGTGTCCAATCATCTTTTGTTTCGGAATGAATTTGTAGCATCGTACCGTTAATATTAAAAACGTTTTCTAACGAAAGTAGAAAACGAGCGAAATGTATAACTGTCTCCTAATATAAGGGTCAGTGAATGCACTAGACCATCTTTTCACAAAACCCAGAACAGCCCGAGCTTTACTAGTCATCATAATAATATGATTAATAAATGAAAGTTTCCTATCCAACAACATGCCTAGATCAAGAAAGGTAGTAACAGTCTCCAACGGGCAAAAATTAATTGTATGCTCGAACGGAAATACACTCCTGCGGGAAAACCCCATATGCTTGCATTTTCGAAGGTTGAGATCCATTTGATTAATTTTGCACCAATCAACGAAGACATCCATACCCTGTTGCAGAACAGACCGAACAAAAACATCATTAAAAGTATAAAATAATTTAACATCATCAGCATACATATATACAGTCAGAAAACACCCCGGGAAGGTCATTAGGAAAAAACAAGAACAAAAGCGGACCGAAATGGCTACCCTGTGGAGCTCCAGAAGAAACATGAACAGTCTTAAATAATACAATCCGAAACAAAACTCTCAGTGTTCTCAAAGAAAGGTAAGAGCCTATCCACCAAAGCAGTCTATCAGGAATATCACTCAGTGCCAATTTATGAAGCAATATCTTATGATCAACTCTATAAAAAGCCCTACTGAAATCAGTATAGATAACTTCAGTCCGAGCACCAGCGACAAAACCCTTAAAACCTTCGTAGTAAATTCAAGACGGTTAGTTACTATTGACCTACCCTTTAAAAAACCACGTTGAAAGGGTGACATTATAGATATCGTCCCAAAAGAGAGGTAATCAAATAATTATTTATTAAAAAAAAATAATTAAAAAATTTGGTACAAGCGGACTGAAAAAGTACTCTTTTGCATGAAAGTTCGTACATCCTCGCTTTCGAATTATTAATAGACATTTAAATATGTAATTGATAGGGTTAGAAAAGTTGGTACAATTGTACTGTTTTTTAGCATAATTTGTAAGTCAAAATACAATAGCACCCCAATGACTCATTTAGTACTATTTCAAAATTTTCTCTATTTCATTACTTTTCGCGAATGCATTTTAAAGAAATCTACTTAGTCAGAGTCTCATTTTTCCTTTCATTTTCATTATGGCAACTTCTAGTAAAACATTCGTTGTGTCTAATCATCTGTTGTTTTGGGAAGAACTTATAGCATCGTGCCATTAATATTAAAAACATTTCCTAGGGACGGTAAAAGTTTCAAGCGCTGGCGGATGTAGAAACTATTAAGTTTTTTAAAAACAACACAATGATAACTCTAATTTCACTAACATTCAGGAGAGGCGAAAAATTCCTTTTAAAAACGTGATTACTTTTCGCGTATGTTTTTTAAATAAAACCAGACATATAGAAGTCAGTAAATCAAATGAAATTTCCGTGGCCGTTAGTCGTTTACGAAAAAACACGACTTCGATAAATTTTGAGTTGTGACTGATTATGATTTAGAATGCGATATAGAGCATGTACAAATGAACTTTTATTTACGTTTTCAGTTAATTTTTTATAAAAAAATAAATAAAAGAAAATTTTGTACATTCTGACTAAAAAAAGTACACTTTTACATGAAGGTTAGTACAATTTGCAAATCTTTTTTCGCATCCTTGTGTTTGATTCAGTTATCAAGTCTCAAATTATGGTTGAGCTGTTGTTGTTGTTTTCAATTATGGTGGTTGTTTTGCAATTGTTGTTTTTATTTTTTAACATTTTGTCAGCTGCCATTGATGATAAAATTTTCTCTTTAACTGCCATCCTTTAAATTTCACACGCATATTAAATAGACTTGCTTCCATGTAAGTATGTGTGTGTGTGCGTGTGTTCCTGTGCATGCAGTTTTAATGTAAATGTTGTTTTTGTTATGGAATTAATTAAATTGAAACGTCAGAAATTCTTTATAAAAATGTCTGAAATGTTTAATATCGACAACGTTTAAAGAGGAGTGTTGGTCAAAATAGTAAATAACATAACACCATCACACAATAACGTTACTCTTCCCATATCCTATCAATTAAAATTTTTACATAAGAACGTAATTATTCATAAATATTAGCCACTGGCAGATATCTATAGTTTGTTTGTTTTTTCGTTTCTAATATTACAATCTCGCCTACGGGTAACCAGACAACGTCCAGCCCACCTGGGTCCAATATTGATCCCACTGTGATACCCTTTAGTAATCCAGCAAATGAACAACATAAATGTCCGCGTCCCTGTCTGATCCGAACCAACCAGACGCATGCACAAAAGAAGAGATTCTGGCGATATTCACATCAGCTAGATCCGACAAGGCAACCAGAAACGGACTGCCAAGGAAGGCAGTCCTAATGTCAGAAAGATTCTGGCACTGGCACAGGAAGTGCTCGACAGTCTCTTCCTCTTCCTCATCCTGACAACCCCTACAGTATTGAACGGCAGACCTAATCTAGCGTGCGCACTAGCCATCCATTGCCCAGTAATCACAGCCACAAGAGTTCGCAGCTTTAGTCGCGGCATTCCTATAATAGACTCCGAGCGAGCCCGATCATATAGGGGCCAGATTTGTCTTGATGCAGAGCACGTGGGTTCATCATCCCACCGTAGCCGTGCCCTGACAAACATGTACCGCAGGGCCATAAATCTGCAAGAGGAGAGTGGCATCCCAACTGAGTGATCAATCTCCTCATTTCTGAGGAGAGAGCCAACCCTCGCAAGTCCGTCTGCCACACAGTTCCGAGTTCGGGTGTCCGAGTGACCACTTACCCAGATAATCTCCAGGTCTGAATATCTCGCCATTTCGTTCAGAGATGCTCGGCATTCACACACCAGTCGCGATGTTGAGTAGACACCGGAGAGCGCTCTGATTACAGCCTGACTCGACGAGACCTTCGCCTGTAAGACGCTGCAGTGGTCCAGCAGTTTAAAGGATTCGCTCACCCCGTATACAGGAATTAAGATGCCGCCCCCAACCCCGTCCGAGGATTTTGATCATCCGTGTCCAATTACCAATTCTAATGGGATGCACACGGAGAACATTCTATATAGGATGTGTTTGGGTGTGCAGTAATCTATCGCATCAGGGATCGTATCCAAATACCTAAAGATGGACGCATACTCGTAAACCTGCTTATCGCAGTCATGCCCGCCATCTGCTTAGCCATTAGGTCCGCTGGAAGCCAGTTCAGTAGTACAAACAAGGCCTTCGATGGAGTGGACCTGTAATCATCAGTGCTGCACTCCGCGGAAGCCTATCAAAGATCCTGCAATATGTAGATTTCTCCAGAGACCTCCACCAAACAACCGCACCATACATAAGTATAGGCTTGACCACTGTGTTAAATATCCAATTGGAACTCCAGGATTTAGACCCCAAGGCTTTCCAACGGCCCTACGACAGGCGTACAGCGCAACATTCACCCTCGGCGCACTTGCACGTGTATTCTGGGGCCAGGATAGCTTGGAATCAAATATGATCCCCAAATACTTCGCGCTATCCGACAATCCCAGCTCAACACCGTACAGACGCGGTAGGGAATATTAAAATTTTAAATTATTTTGAAAAAGTCCATACAAGCGTAAACATAAGGCTATCGGAAGGGTAAATCAAGAATGTGATATCGCTTAAGTCAATGGGATACAGTTATTACTTAATCATTCAAGATAATTTGCGCTGAACTTCTTGATTTCATCTTTAAATTTTGGTTGTTCTGATAGATACCGTATTAATCTCAAAGTATTATTTTGGTACCGTTAGAGAATTTCGATATTTGTGTTGCTTGCAGTTCCCCACAACTGAATGCCGTAGGTCCACACTGGTTTAAGTATAGTCTTATATATTACAAGCTTAGTTTCAATATTGATACGAGACTTAGGGCCAGCAGGCAAAATAGTCGTTTAGTTTTTATTTTAAGATGTTCTTTTTTAGCTTTTATGTGCGCTTTCCACGTTAATCTTTTATCAATATGAAGGCCAAGATATTTCCAAAATTCGAGCTAAATAAGTTTCTGAATCAGTTGTTGGATATAATAGAACAAAGTTAGAACCAAAATTTAAAACAATATCTCCTCTGTTAGTACGTGGAGAACTGTGGTTAACTACTATCTTTGCTGAGGTTAGGCTAGGCTAGGTTAAAAAGGCGGTGCTTGCGCACTCCCCCCAGAGACCTAACAAAGGTCCATTTTGGATCTATTGCTGAACTACTGTCGAATTTTCAGGATACTGTCTATTGTCTTTTTTAACAGCCATTGAAGGCTGTATAAAGTAAGAATGTCATTGTTTTCACTATAACTTGGTCCCTATTGTATTACAATGGATTTCTCTCTCGTGTGCAACTACAAAACTGAGTACAAATTCATTCGGGTAGTGCTGTGTCTTATACAATGATATGAATAAGCTGTTGTTTAGTAACTAAAACAATTTGTTGATAGATTATCATTATCATCATTCCGACCAGGCACTCTTGCAGGACACTGCGACTCATGGGATCTGCTGCCTTCCTAATGAGCACCAGCAGATCTGAAACAAAAATGGTGGATATGTCACCCAATGAGACTCTATGTCCGTTCTCTCCAAATGGGCGATCTCATTTCCCAATGGCTGTAAGAAGCTCTGGGAACCTTAGAACAACGTCCTAGAGCGGCAAAGTTCTCTTTGAGCATTCAAGTGTTTCAAGCATCTGGTATTTTCCCAATCCTTAAGAAAATTGATTGATAATTGTAATAAGTGGTGCTGCACAGTAAGGTCTGGACCAATGTAGGGCTTAACAAAACCTTTTTTAGCCAATGCATTACTTAATATTCACTATACAGCACTTTTATTTCCGCTTTAACACGTTTTTATCTTACGACAGCCAAATGATAACTAATTGACATGTAGGTAAAACAGCTCTATGTACCTAATTGTGTGCACTTTAGAAGGTTAGGCAAATATCGGCCATCTTCTATTTCCATATCCGCCATTTCAAATGTAACGTAAAGATATTCGATGTGGCAGTGCTGCCAACTTGCAATATACCAAAATACCACAATGCAGAGTTGTATTTTTATTTTCGTAACAATATCAATGGTCATAATCTTGAGCCCTATTGATTGAGCCTATTGATATAAAGTAGTGCCAGATTATAAATAAGAGTCACCGACTATTATTAATTGCATTACAATCTCCCATGCTAATACTAGACGTGGTCAGTAAGATAATCTGGCAGCCTTCAAATACCACTGGAGTTTCGAACCAACAACCCTGCGTTCTATTTGAACTTCTTCAATTATCGATTGTCCCTGGACTGACTTTTTCGGCATGGATACCTCTGACGTGGTTAACTGGTTTATATGGCGTTTTAACTTATACCGGGAGTACATTAATTTCTTAAAAAGGAAATGCAATTTTATGGCTCTGTTCAGACGATTGTAAGATCTAACAATGTTGTCAAGCCTGGCAATTTGCTGATAACGACCAGACAATGAAACATTGCCACCAAAATGTAGTTTACACGGTTGCAAAACATTTCTGAGAAACACTAGCAATTCATTGAACATATATTTCTTTTGACAATGTTGCCGTTGTCAGAAATTAAAAATTTGACATCAATGATCTGACAATGCTGTTTTTTGATAATGTTTAAAAACAAAAGATGTAACTTCAGACGGTTGTAAGATATTTTCTGCGCATTTTTCTGACAACATATTGATAAATCTGAAAACCGTCTAAACAGAGCTTAAACAAGAAACGGGGTGAATCATAGAGCTACAAAACATTTCTATTAGCGTTACCTATATATTTATATAGAATTGATGTTCTCTGAAATGCGCCAACCGATTTTATTTTGTAAACTCTTAAGCGAAAGGTGAAATCAACGCCAGGGTTTTTGTGTAGGACCAGTTGTTCGCGAGTTATTAACGTTAGAGTGAACTCCTTTGTATTGCATAAGTTTTACTTGAAAACGAGATTTGTTACAGCATTTAGACTTTGTGTAAAAAAACTGTATATATAAAAAGCATATGTAGAAAGCTCTTAGTTCACTATTGTTCAACTAGGCGGTGCCACGCCCATATAAAATTTTAATTTATATGTCTATGTCTATATCTTTAAAACGGACCTAAAATTGGTCCAAATAACTTTGTGGCCAATACAAATCATCAGTCAAAAATTTGGCCAATTTGGATAAGTGGAATTAGCACCTGCCATACAAAGTAAATATCGATTTTTGTATATTTTTCGTACGGTAATATTGGAAGGTTCTGAAATTGATCTAAGTAATACACATCATCAACCGAAATCTAGGAGAAATCGAATAAGTGGGTCTGGCATCTGCCATACAAAATTAATATTAATTTTTGTATATAGAGAACAATTAGAACGAAAGGTTCAGAATTTGGTTCAAACGACTTCTTAGATAGTAAAAACCATCAGTTAAAAAGTGGGCGGAATCGGATAAGTGGGCATGGTACCTCCCATCAAATTAAATATTGAGTTTTGTATATCTTGAGAATGGCTAGAATTGAAATTTCTAAATTTGATTTAAATAACTTGGCAGTCAATACAAACCATTATTTAAAAAAATATGGAATTTTGCATGCGTAGAGAACGGTAACAATTAAATATTTCTTTGTCTATCCACATCAGTCAAAATACAGGTACAATATGAAGGTTTCCAGCAACACGGAAGGGATTACTCTAGTAAATTTATATAAAAGGACTATAAATGCGATGTAATTGATGTTCTCTGAAATGCGCCAACCGATTGTTTAAAGGTAAATTCAATACCAAGGTTTTTATGTATATGGGGTTATTGTAAGTCCATTGGTTCGCGAATTATTGACGTGTATTGCGTAAGTTTTACTTGAAAACGAAATTTGTTACGGCCTTTAAAATTTGTGTGCGTTAGAAAATATTTTAAAAACTGTGTATAAAACAAACATGTGTGGAAGGTTTTCATTTAGTGTGTGGCTTCACTATTGTTCAACTGAGCGGTGCCACGCCCATATAAAATTTTTATTTATATGTCTATGTCTATATCTTTAAAACTTAGTAGTTAACACACATCATCAATCGAAATGTGGGAGAAATAGATTAAGTGGGTCTGGCATCTCCCATACAAAATTAATATTAATTTTTGTGTATCTAGAGAACGATTAGAATGGAAGATTCTGAATTTTATCTAAATGACTTCTTAGATAGTACAAATCAACAGTTAAAAAGTGGATGGAATCGGATAAGTGAGAATGGTTAGGGATGAAGTTTCTAAATTTCGTTTAAATAACTTGGCAGTCAATACAAACCATCATATGAAAAAAAAATGTAGTTTTACATATACGGTAACATCTAAAGCTTTCTTTATCTATCCACGTTAGTCAAAAACCACGTACAACACAAAGGCTCCCAGTAACGCGGGAGGGAATACTCTGGTATGTATTTAGTTAACTTTTTAGCATACCGGGTGTAGTTTATGTTGATTGTAAAGCAAAATTAAATGTATTGATTGAGGTGAGTAGAATTATATCTTACATAACCTTAAACAAACTAAAATACAAAATTGTAATCCATTTTTTTAATATTTAACCCCTTGGCAATTTATGTCGAGATTGTTTATATAAAAATAAAATTTAAATAAGACAGTTATGCTGTCAGATATTAATTAATTAATTAATTAATTTAATTTTATTAATTTTTTTCTGTCATTATTTTAAAGCTAAAAAGACAGGTTTACGAAAAATATTTTTTTTTGTTTATGGAATGAAACATATTTTTAAGATGGGCTACCTACGGTAGTTAACTACCACTTTTTGTTTGTCCACGTATATGTCACAGTTTTATAATAGAAAATATTTTAAATTTCACCTACATACTGTCATATAGAATTACTTAAGTAGTTGGTTTCAAGTACATTCGAATTCGAATGAAGTTTTGGATACACAGAATATTTATAATTAGCAATTTAATGGTTTCTGAGATGTATTTTTTGTTGTTAAACCAATAGAATTTCACCTGAGCAAAATACACTTTGCTGCTTTAAAAATCTTTTAAACAGTATATATTTGCAATGATACGTAGTCTTCTAATTGTATAAAATTAAAATTTTATTTATTCAATAAAATGTTGTCCGGGGCGTTTAAAGTTAAACTGTTTTTATTATATTGGTCGCATCAAGGTTAAAGGTGGATTCCTCATGTGATTTGCACAAATTATTGGCTAAGCCTTAGTTCCTAGTATTCCGGCAAAAATACCATAGATGTCTGAAGCTTGGTAAACCAATGCTCTGGAGAGAACATACTAACCACAGAAGAAATTAAAAGCTTCATGGATTCATTGAAAAATATTCAACTACAGCAGGGTAGTGACAGAACCTTTCAGAATCTAAATTAAAAGAAGAACTATTTGTAGATCTTAAAATTCATAAAATTTCAAATGATTCGAAATTTGAGAGTCTCTTAGTCGGTTATAAACGGGCTGCTTGAAATTCTTTTAAACTTGTTATTCATTAATTTTTAGCAAATAAAAAAAAGTGAAAATGACCAAGTTATTGTTGCTGATTTACTTACTGAAAAGTTTCGAACGGATAATTAATTTTTTACATCCCATTTGGTTTTGTTTTCCAGAAAACCGTGCAAATATGAGTGGTTTGATCGGTTTGACCAACTTAAAAGTTGAGTTGAGTTTTTTCGTACCGGCATATGCTTGGAGACCAACAGTAGTCTCAGAGTGTCATAACAGGAACAAATTTGAATTGATTTAAAAAAGAAGTCATTTATTGTTTCGAAAGTGATGTTTCTTTTACGTTTTTAATTTTTAATAAATATCTCAAAAGCTTAACGTTCTATGTCTTGTTTTCAGTATTTTTCCTAAACTAACATCCCAATGCTTGTTTTATCTTATGAACAAAAACTTTCTAAACTAGTGAAATGAATTTAATATTTCATGTTGTTGAAAAAAACGCCATATACATCACTGATATCCGACATATGTAAAGGGTGTTTTTTATAGAGGTATAGAACTTTGAAATGGAATAAAACAAAGAAAAATTTTTTAAATTGACATAAAATTTACTTTATTCGAAAGATAAATTTCTGCCATTATTATTTAAATATGACTTCTGGCATATGATCGCCATAGCTAGCTCGAGCGTAGTCTAATCTGGAAGTCCAATTTTCAATGAGTTTTTCCAGCTTTGTGGCCGTATAGCGGCAATAACGCAGCGAATATTGTACTCCAACTAGTCAGTCGTTTCGGGCTTATCGGCGTAGACTAGCGACTTCACATATTCCCACAGAAAATAGTCTAGCGGCGTTAAATCACACGATATTGGAGGCCAATTCACGGGTGCGAAACGTGAAACTATACGGTTACCAAACGCATAAAACCAATTGCGCCGTCTTGTTGAAACTACAGCTCCTGCAGAGTATGGTTGTACAATTGTTGAACGGAAAAGTCAGTAATCATGGCTCTATCATCAGTCACCATTGACTGTAACGTTCTGACCAGCATAGTTTTTAAAGAAGTGCGGAACAATGATTCCACCAGCCCATAAAGCTCACCAAATAATAAGTTTTCCTGGATGTAACGGTGTCTCCACATACACTTGAGGATTATCATCACTCCAAATATGGCAGTTTTGCTTATTGACATATCCATTCAAACAAAAGTGAGCTTCATCACTAAACAAAAAGTGCGCAATACTTATTTCGAGCCACACCATATTTTTCAAAGCAAGCTTGCACAATTTGGAAGCGCTGATCAGGCGTCAGTCTATACATGTTGAAATGCCAAGCTAAACTAATCATAAATCACTTGACAGCTGATAAAATGGCCCCCAGTTAAAAGTGTTGCCAACTTAATGTTTTATACCTCTATAAAAAAACACCCGGTAGTTTTATTGTGGCAAATGTGTCTAGAATACTGGTAGAAAGCTGAACAAATTAATGCACTTATTAGCAAAGACATAAAACTTAGCGTGGCGCTTTAAAAAGTAGTCGGCGAGAGTCAGTTTACATGACTATGAAGTCACTCAATATTTATTTTTCAAGTTTAAATGTTGCGGAAACTTTAAAGGTTGTTGTATGCGTTCCTTGCAGCTCAGGCTAGAGGTTTTAATACACTGAAAACTTAAAATTTTAGGATACACTGGGCTGAAGCTGGGCTTAGTCCCAATATGTTGAGGAAGTTGACGAATATCTAAACCCCTACAGCCTCAATTGTAGCATCATTTGTTATGCAAAGCCATACACGAAAGGGAAAACAGTCAAGATTTGTTATGCATTAATAATTCTTCAAATACTTGCGAATTGCACTTGTTTCAGATTTAGCCGTTCTGTTTGTTGAGCCGAAAACTAGACATCTTTCAGAAGAATTTTTATTATTTATTTCTTTTTTTTCGGTCAATAACTTTTGCAGTTTGGGAAAGACTGAAAAGATGAGTGATTAAAGATGTTACGTTTGCAAATTACGTTGTTTTTACAACCTTGGCGAAGTTCTTAATAAATTTGAGAAGCACATTAAAGTCAATTGAAATTGAAATAAGAATATTCACATATGTATGTGAAACACTTTTACTGTTATAACATATATGTATGTAAAGCAAAATTAAATTTTCGTCCGTTTGAACGAAAAAAACATTTTTTTTTTTTAAAGCACACACTTTAAATGGTCTCATTTTGAGGAACAAAGAAAATTGAAGATTAGAAAATTCTCATTAACCCCACAATGTTTAACCATTCAATTCTGTGAATATTTGCTAACTGCCATTACTCATTGTACGCTTTCTACCAAACATTGTTCTAAAGATCAACCCGAGTGCAAAGTAAATGAAAATGGAACCACTTAAGCATTAAACAAACGAATGAAATACTTTTTGCCACCACTACTACCACCACCATCAGATGCCAATGCCATTAAGAAAAATTTCCAAGTAAAGGCCTTCAAATATCAGGGTGATAATGTCTGTTTGAATATTTCTTATTTGTGGGTTGGCTGGCTGGTTGGCTGACATTGTTTACGTAAAGGATCAAACAAAATGTTTTCATATGCTCTCGTTAATTGCCCCATAGTGCCAAGCATTTAAAGCTCTTGTAAAACCTCACGTCAACAAGATGAACGCTGTGTGCGTTGTGGTGCCACAACACTAAAAGTGGCAGCTCGAGAAAATGATAAATGGCTGTTGCTACTGTCGCCACTTCTCAATGGCAAATCCTCGACATTAGAAGAAATGATAACCGTTGATGTCTGAGCGACCCTTAAGGTATTACAACAACAATAACGACAAAAGGAAACATAAAGACACACAAAAAACTGTTTTTTGTGAATATGACGAACGTGTGGCACTTGAGTTTCTTTTTTGTGTTGTTGGTTATTCTGAAATATATCAAATACGTAGTCTTTTACTTGCCACTCACTATCTTCCCTCCGCATTGACTGCATCAATTTTGTTTGGCTGTTTTTGTTTTTTGGTTTAACATTGTAAAGTTAATTAGAAATTAAATATTGAATTTTTTCAAATATATTTTAAAATTTTTAGGCATTGGCAGATATTTAAAAGTTTAAATTCATTTGAGTATCATAAAAGAAGAACTCTCAACAAATCATAATTTCAGTAAAGGTTACCGCTAATAGCAGAGTTTAACACATCAATTCTAATGATGTCATCGCCAATAACCTATAGTCTAACAAGTCCCCAAGTGTGGATGATATCGTAGCCGAACTACTAAAGTATTTTCGTCGGCAATGTTTTGAAAACAAAAAACTTACCCGACGAGCTGACGGAACTTGTGGTGGTGAATATACATAAGAAAGGTGACTTAAAGAACGTAAATGATTGGCGCGGTATCAACCTATTCTATATGGTCAACAAGGTTATAAATCGTATAATTGCCCAAGGAATATCCTATAAAATTTCACCAGCTGTGAGATCAGAACAAGCGGAATTCCGTTACCTCTAATCGATTATAAACCATAAAAAGAGCCTGCGTGTCATCGTCAAACAATCCATTGAATGGCTATCGCCTTTATACCTGTGCCTTTTGACAGACAGAAGTGCAAGCAAATGCTTCAAAAATGTATTTCACTCATTATAGCTCAAAACGCCAACTGCCGAATAAAGCATGGCAAACTCTAAGTGGCAGAATAAAAGTGGAAACAGCAGTTTGGCAAAGTTGTGTCCAATCACATCTACTATTTAACTCAGTGCTAGACACAATGGCAAAGAAATTGGGGATTGGAAAGATGTTTAAGCGACGTGGACTACGAAGTTTCTCAGACATGCAAGCGAATCTTCATAAAATATCCGAAGCAACCTAGTTAGCGGGTCTCAAAATAAAAATTGCCAAAATTAAATCTCTTTGTATAAACTATACATTTCGAAATTTTTTATCATAAACGGCAGTCAAGTAGATGATTGTAATCAGTTTTCGAAAACTGGTATTATGTTTAAGATGCAAGTCTTTGTGAATTTAGGTGTTCGAAAAAGACAAATTGAATCGAAAACAATAACAATCGGCAAATCCCAACAGAAGTGAAAACATTAGCGCAAGACAGAATCATATATCGTGATTTGTTGTGGTCTATGCTCGTAACAACGAAAATAATTGGCTCAATCATATTCATAATTGCTCTGTTAAGTTATTGATCTCTTTCCTACGACAACAATACCAATATTCTTATAAATACTATAAGGTGGGCTTCAAAATGATAAGCTCACCTTAATATTTGCTCAATTCATCTAAACTATAAAATGTTATGTATGGTCACCTTATTAAAAAAAATTCTATGTTCAAATAAGTGAATAATAAGCCATTTTTTACTCCTAGAGATGTACCGTTATATTATATTATTTAAATTCATGCAAATAAGTGCAAAATACAATGAGTCAAAATGATAAGGTCAGTGATTAATAAGCAATTGATCTAATGAGAAGGTATCACAATTGTTTTTTTTTTTTTTTTTTTGTAATAATTTGTGATTTAAATAATATCTGCGCGGTATGGATCGCGGGAAACCTTTGAGTATACGTGGAATGGCGAAAAAACTGGGACGATCATTGTATGTTGTGCAAAATTTTCTCACAAACAGAGAAAATTATGGAAAATTAAAAGCACGGGTCGTTCAACGGTCCGAACTGCCCGTGAAACTCGGCTAATTTTACGAAAGGCCTCGAATTGCATGAAAAGTGCGGTAACACAATTCTAAGAGCTATCAACGTCCAGCCAAACCTTATTCGAGCAAAACTAAAAAAAATCCGTCTGACTAAGCAGCATAAGATTAAGCGTAAGGAGTTTGCGAAAAACAACATGTCAACTAATTGGCATCAGGTAAACATTCTTTTAAAAAAGGTTATAAGATATTCCATACATTTTTGGGTTTGTATGTAATCGTTTCTGCTGAGATAAAATTTAACCTGGATGGACCA
Source organism: Wohlfahrtia magnifica (assembly GCA_023159175.1). Classification (NCBI taxonomy): domain Eukaryota; kingdom Metazoa; phylum Arthropoda; class Insecta; order Diptera; family Sarcophagidae; genus Wohlfahrtia; species Wohlfahrtia magnifica. Next base: position 1,408,965 of record JAKWBJ010000216.1, on the reverse strand, counting down.
GATGGTTTCAATTGCTATTGGCGAGATTTAAGAAAGGAGCCCTTGTTTTTTCAAAACGGAATTTCAGCGGTGGCAGAGTGATGGTTTGGCTTGGCTTTAGCTCACATGGTACCCTTGAACTCTACTTTCCTTCCACTCGAATGGATAGTTTAGAGTACATCTGAACATTTGCTGCCTTATTTGGCCCAAAATGCTGACAAAACTTTCACCTTTCAGCAAGATAGCGCAGCAATTCATGTCAGCAAGTCGCTCCCCCGACTTAAACCCCATGGAAAATTTTTGGGGACTGCTTGTGCGTAATGTTTATGGAGACAACAAAAAGTACCGGACAAAAGAAGTGGCAATCTGCAACAGCTGGCGCGAAATCCGCTCCAACGTTCTGAACAATTTAGTAAGTGCGATGCCATCCCGTATTTATAAGACAATAGAAGGAAATGGGAGCTGCATAAATTAAAAATAATTGATTAATGCTGAGTTTAAATAAAACTTTGGATAAATGAATCACTGACCTTATCATTTTGACGCATAGAATTTTGCACTTATTTACATAAATTTAACGGTACATCTCTAGGAGAAAAACCGGCTTATTATTCACTTATTTGAACATAGAATTTTTTTGAATAAAGTGACCATACGTAACATTTTATAGTTTGGATGAGTTGAGCAAATATTAAGGTGACCTTATCATTTTGAAGCATACTTTATGTACGTGCTTGCTTTGCTCTTACTTATCTTCCATTAAAAAAATAAAGTGAGAAAGTTTATAAATTGTTCCATATTGGTAATTGGCGTACCATTGTATTTTTGAGTCTGAAATTGTACCACAAAAAAAAAAATACAATTGTACCAACTTTTGCATCTCTGTGTACAGCTAAACATTAGAGTGTACAGTGTATTTCTGGAAGGAACTGCAGGCTATCTTAAATGTTTGGATTCGGACCGTAAGGAAATAAAATAGAAAAAAAGGTACAAAATTATAACTAAGATAGTAGTTAAGATAATAACTATTATTTAGGATAACGAAGCACGCGAGAATCAGCAAGTATAAGTATGCAATACATATATAATGTTTATATACATATATACTAGTTGAACCGGCGGGAATACTCTATGGAAAGACAATAATATATTTTGTTTTTCCACTTCCTTGACCATAAATTAATAATACAGACTCATGAACAGGCAACGTATAATTGTCCGTGAGAGAATACTGGAAATTCTAAGTTTATTTTACAAATTCTCAAATACTGACCTTGCGCCTTATTAATGGTCAATCGCAAGGCAATACACACTGGAAATCGTACACGTTTGAACTCAAATGGCAAATCCGATGGTATCATTAAAATCAGGCTTCTAATAAAAATAGTGGCTACAACAACATTGTCCATTAACTTTTTTACAGTAGGTCACGTACCATTACAAAGTTTTGGCTGACTGATATTACGAAACATAATAACAGTCGCTTCCTATAAATGGGAGTAAGACACCAATTTTTGGAATAAATATTGTTTATAGTACTCTGTACTATTTTTCCAAATTTTATTACTATGGCTTGGTAATTTTCCGAGTTATAGGTATCTCTGGAAGGGGGAGGGCTGCCACAAATATTATTGGTGGGATTGTCGACATCGACTCTACGAACTTACTCACCAAATTCCAGTCGTCTGTAAAAAAAGTAGACCATACGAGGGCAGATTTATATTGAAGCAACCTAAGTAGAAAAAAACATTTTTTTTTCAAACAACATTCATTTCTCAACATAGTCTCTTTTTAGCTCAATACACTTAGTAAAACGATTTTCCAACGTTTTTATACCATCTGAATAACACGATTTTGGGAACTCCTCAAAATACGCATTAGTTTCGGTAATCACTTCTTCGTTTGAGATTAATCTTTTTCCTGCGAGACATTTTTCAAGTTTGGAAACAGGAAAAAGTCATTAGGGGCTAAATCTGGACAATAAGGTGGATAATCAACCAACTCGAAGTGGATTTATCGTAGTTTTAGCATCGTATCTAATGCCGTGTGAACCGGTGCGTTGTCTTGAAGAAAGATCACTTTTTTCTTGTTTAAATGTAGTCGTTTTTCCTTGATTGCATCAACCAATTGATCCAATAATGCACGATAATACTCTCCTGTGATTGTGGATCCCTTTTCAAGATAATCGATGGGCAATATTCCGTGTGCATCCCAAAATACAGTGGCCATAATCTTGCCAGCCGATTTCGCTGTCTTCGTCTTCTTTGGAGCACTTCAACCAGCTTCCATCCATTGCTTCGATTGAGTTTTGGTTTCAGGTTTTCCAAAAATCAGCAGGATTATGCTTTATCGTGTCTATACACCGCTGTGAAGTGATCTGTCGAACTCGTTTTTGTCAACACTGAGCAAACGCGGCACCCCTCTTGCCGATAGCTTTTTCATATGGAAATGTTAATGCCAAATGTTGAACACACGTTCATATGATATGTTTACTATTTCAGCAATCTCACGTATTTTGACCCGGCGATCATTCATAACGATATCGAGGAATTTCTTCAGTAACCACCTCTTTGGGCCTTACTGTTGATGGTATTGTTGCAGTGCTTGTTCGGCCCCGTTTAAATTCAGCAATCCAATATTTTACCATATAATCTGACGGAGCAGATTCGCCGTAATATTTATCAAGCTTTTCTTTTGTCTCTTTCGCCGTTTTGCCTTTCAAATACTCGTAATAGTGTTCAATCACTACACGAAATTCACTTTTTTCCATTTTCCAAGAAACACAAAAGTTGCTTACTTCAAACGACTACAACAAAAAAACTAATCGATGAATTTGGCTAAAATTTTAACAGCTGACGTTTGACAGGTCGTTATTTCTAAGAGAGAAAAAGTTTTTGTGTTTGTGCTGCCATCTAGCGCTAGGTAGCTTCAATGCCAATCCGCCCTCGTATGTGTTCTACGGTACGCAGGTCTATCTAATTTAAAATTTCATCGAAGTTGGTACGTTAGTTAGGTGAGGCATAAATTGTCACCTTGAGGTGACACCGCTATATGATAATTTCATATATTTGATGTATAAATGTATATATAACATATACTTCAAAAATATATCAATTTAAAGTGTTTTTTTTTAATTTTATTTGCTTGACTGTTCGACAATTGATTGAAATTGTCAATATGATTTCGTTCAATTACATTAAATGAGTTCTTCCTAGTTTCTCTTTAGTATTTTTATTTTATTTTTTTTAAATAAATTTAAATTTAATTTTCTTTTTAGTCTTTAAGAAATTCAATCCTTTTTGTTTTGTATATTTAACTAGTTGTTGTTGTAGTTGTTTCTTATTTGTTTGTTTGTTTGTTTGTTTCTGTTCTTCACCGTATTTACAACATTTGCTGTGTCTGCTTAAAATTCAACTTCTAAACAAAATATTTATGTTGCATTCCCCCCTCCCATCTTATTTATCACTTTATCCAACTAAAAGACACATTCCAACTCCTTTCTGGTTATTCCTCTGGTTGTTGTCGATACTGTGTGAATTAAGACATACACTATTCGTCCGTCCATTCATTCATGGACAATAACAGAATAACAGGAGAAAGATGAGGGCGAAGAAGCTGAAGGAATGAGTTACTTTGTGTTTTTTTTCTATCGGTTAGTTGTTGTTTAGATGTTTTTTTTTTTTGTTTTTTTTTTTTTTCATTGGAATTGTAATCGGATTCGTTTGAAACTATAAAAATTCAACTCAAGACTCTGGTCTTGTATTTCCTTTATCTTGCAATACTCGTTGTTGGAATATGTTTTTTGGTTTTGTTTTTCCTATGTTGTTGTAATACAAATTGTTATACAAATGGCGCTAAAAATTCTTATTTATATTCTTGTTGTTGTTTTTTTTACAACAAATTGTAATTGAATCGTAGGTTTTCTTTTATGTTGCAGTTGCACTAACAATAGGGCGCCAACTGGGATAAGTTTTTGGTTTTTGTTTTTTGTTTTTATTAAAATAAAAGGATTATTTGATTTAAATTTATAAATAGAAACACTTTACTCGTAAAATGGATTGTTGTTGCAAGTCGCAGATGTTAAAAATCCAAAAACTGTTTAGAATTTATTAAAAAGGATTTTTTTCTTTTAATTATTGAATTATTTCAGTGCAAAATGTCAAACTTTTTCATACTACAATTACAATAATCTATAGCCAGTTGCCAAATTTTTAGGGATACTAAGCAGAAATATATTTTTGATGCATTAGTCTCAAATTTATCTAAAAAGAAAAAAACAGTTTGAAGTAATTAACCCAGTAATGCCCAGAACTTTTTTGTGTTTTATTTTGTTGAAAAGACTTATACACACTATATGTATGTATGTATGTATGTTATATGTATTTCATCCTGTTGAGCATGAAAGTAAAGTCAATTTTCCAATGCATTGTTACACTTTTCCGAAAAACTCGATAAACTAGCAATTCCGTGCGATAGCTATGGGTGACTTAAAGGACATATTTTCTATGAAAGTCAATATATTTTTGTACACATTTATATGAAAAAATATACAAAACAACCAAAAATTGATTGAAAAAAAATTTATTTTAAATGCGTACGCTTACTTCCTTATCCTTCTACATCCTTATCAATGATTTTTTCAGACATTTTTAAGTTGTCGTATTTAGCTGTGTAGAAAGTGTACATATACTCGTACATACTTCGGAACGAAGTAGCAAATAGTTTCAGCAAAATTTATTTCGAAAAAATTAAGTCAGATTTTTTGTTTATCCAAATATCAAAAATAGGCTTAAAACTAAGAATTCCTTAATTCAATGGCTTTAGGTTTTATTATAGATCCTTGTCGTCTACCAAAATCAAAATGCCATTTTTTTCATTGAATCCATCCGCTTCTGCAACAAGCCAGGTCTAAGCTGACTGCACTCTTACAAAATTGAAATTTTGAGGTTATTAATATTGTCATATTTTTTACTTTCTTTATAAAGACACCTGACAAGTATTCCCCAAATATTTTCAATGAACACGCTAGACAGTCCATAGCTTCAACAGAACAATCCTGTAAAAATACTTTTGTTTGGCGACTTGTGTGTACTCGGGCGTTATCTTTCTTTTATCTATTTTCGTTCATGAATGGTAACAGACGTAACGTATGTACTCTGCACTATTCATTCTTGAGCTGGTAAACTGAAGAATCGCCAAAATTTCTCTTTGAAAAATACATGGGTTCCTTTCTGAGATAACGCTAATAATAACGAAAACCATTTGGTCCATCGTAATTAAATTTTTTCTCATCAGAAAAGATTACCTTTTTTGAGAAAAGCATGATTAAACTTATGCATATGACCCCAGCATGTTTCCAAGTTATCGAGAGCAAAATTAGTCCGTGCTATTTTGTGGCGCTATGTTAGTTTAGAAATCTTTTTCAAAATGCCTCTAACAATGCACCCAGATTTATTTAAAGTGCGCCAAACAGTCATGGCTGATACTTATTTGCTACTGAGAGCATTAAGTTGAAAACATGTCGCGGTCAAATCGCTTGCTTTTTTTATAATTCGCCTTTTGTCGCTTCCACTTAGGATTTATTTCCTTCCAGAACTACGCTTTTGTGATCCTTCAAAAAATTTGCAATAACCGTTCGACTCCGACTAATTTCTCTTGAAATTTTGCTAAATATAACCCTTTTCTTCCTCTCGGAGCAATGTCGAAAGCAGCATTTTATTAAAATAAAATAACTTAATAAGTTAAATACAAAAACCTCTCGGTCCGAACACTTTCGCTTCACTATACATAATGTGTCATATAATTGTGATACAGCTGCAGCTATGCGAACTTAGAAACATTAATTGAAAACTAACTTATTATTACTTATTGCTTTTGAAAGGAATAGAATTTGTTGATATATATTCGAATTTTGATAAGGACTATATATCGAAAACTAATTAACTTTTTTCTTAGTGTTCAGTGATGAAAAAAATGTGATATCTTTCTCAAAAGTGCTTTTTGTACTGGACTTTTTACCACAATAATAAAAAAACCTACCATAGCCATAAAAAATGAACCCTATACTTTTGTCACAGTTAAGAGTACCTGCTTTCATTAAAATGCTTAAAATGGAAAATTTATATCCTAACTTTTTGGAAATAAAAGAAAATAAATGTCCATTAATTTTGTAAAAAAAAAATTGTTCGCTAATTTCGGAAAAAGTTAGGTACCTTCATTTCATTTTGAATAAAATCAGCAATAGCAAACCGATTTTCATGATTTATAACTTATTTTATTCTCAATATTTTAGGCTTTAATTTAACATGTAAAATTTACATTCTGAAACATTTTTATGACTTAAGAAAAAAAACAAATTCTAATTTTGCGTGAAAAAATTTCTTGTCGCAACTAAGTTATGAAAACCGCAGAAACTATTAAAATAACAAAAAAAAAAAAATGTGGTTCAAGTGATTTATAGGAAATTTTATTCGTAAACATTTCCTGGTACTTGCATTAAAATCGGTCAAGTTGTTTTCAAGTTATGATGAAATAAAGGGTCCGCCATCTAACGTTTTTTTCAATTAGTGCTTATTTCGTGAACGGTAACACTTAGCTCATGTCTGATTTGACAGATAATTAGTTTTGTACTTCCGCTGAACGAATATGGTTGTGTATACGCTTCGCTAAGTGGACCCGCAATCGACTTACAGAAGATGCCGATTTTGCCAGCAAAAGTCATCTTCTCAGATGAAGCTCCTTTTGATCTTGGCGGGTATATAAACAAGCAAAACTGTCGCATTTGGGGCACAGAAAACCTGCACGCATCCATTGAAAAGCCGATACACCAAAGACGAGTCACTGTTTGGTGCGGATTTTGGTCCAGAGGCATAATTGGGCCATTATTGTTCGAAAATGAGTAAGGAGTGGCCGTTACAGTCAATGGCGTTCGTTATCGGGCCATGTTGAACGAAATTTTGTTCACAAAAATTGAAGAGGAGGATATTAGCAACATTTGGTTTCAACAGGACGGCGCTACGTGCCACACAGTTGAAACTACACTCTATATTTTGCACCCTGTTTTTGAAGATCGCATTATCAGCCGCAGAGCTGATGTCGTTTGACCAACTCGGAGCTGCGATTTGACACCGTTGGTCTATTATTTGTGGGGTGCCTTCAGAGATAAGTGTTACGCTAACAAGCCAGAGATAATTGACGCTTTAAAGGACAATATTCGTGAAGCCTTTGGTGAAATACAGCTGCATACAATCGATAATGTGCTTTAAAATTGGACCGATCGTGTAGGCTACTGCATGGCCAGCCGAGGCAACCATTTGAATGAAATTATTTTCCATTATTAACCGGAAGGATTGTACTTTCAAATTCAGATGATTTTTTTTTAGCATTTTCAAAAAAAAAAAAAAAAATTATTTGGAGGACCCTATATATCGAAAATATGGTAGTTATATATTTTGGGCGAAAAATTTGCCACGCCCATAAAAAAAATTGAGCCAAATGGGAAAAAAACTGAAAACGTATTTAAATTCAACGCATAAAAATAATTATATTCCATTAGTTTTATTTAAATGCCAGAAAATTTGTTGTTTTTTGTAGGCCAGTGTAATCTACGTTGCCATATTGTAACTATGGGTTATTTCGGATTCACCGATAACGGATTCACGGTTAACATTCCTTGCAGGAACATGGAGACTTCTCTGTCAATGAGTTGCATCCGATTATACGTTTGGACTCATTGGACCTACACTTTAACGCCAGCTACGAACACCAAATGCATTAGAGAAATTTTTATTGGTAGCAATACTCATAACCACTTACTAGCTAATGTAATGAGGTGATACCGCTGTTGAAAAACTTTTTCTTTTTTTTTCAGATGGTCTGGCCTGTTATTGAACACAGGAGCTTCTGTTGGTAGCCGAGTATCTAACCTACCATATCATAGTAGCACACATTATTTCGATTTAATATATACGAGGATTTATGATGATAATATATGTAATAACGTATTTAATGTTGTTAGAAGTACATATGAAAATATATGGTGGACAAATTTTGGTAGATGTACTAATAAGGCACAAGTAATATATTCAAATCAAATTAGTATTTAGTAAAATTCCCTTGTGCTTCGATAAGTGTTGTTATTCGCCTGGCGATGCAAGCTCAAAAAAGATAATCAATTTACAAATTTATCAATTCACTGCTTTTATACAGGGTGGGTTTAAAAATGCAATAAAACAGAAACGGTTTGAAAATTTGCCAAATTTGTTGTGAAGTAGAAGTGTTCCGATTAGAAATGAAATGTTATTTCATTCAGTCGCGGCAGCCACTGGACTCACAGTACTCCATTCGATCGAACCAATTGTCTCTGGTTTGTCGGCATGGCACTTGTCTTTAACGGTGTCAAATCGCAGCTTTTTGCTGGTCAACTGACATGACCATTTTGGCTTATTAAACGGCCATCAAACGTTTGTTGCAATAAATCGATTGTGGCATTAGATGTGTGGCAAGTTGCACTATCCTGTTGAAACCAATCATCGTTCACATCAATACCATGAAGAGCGGGCATAAAAAAATCGATTATCATGGTGTGATAGGTGTCTCCATTGACCGTAATGGTTGGGAAATATGGACCTCCGCTCCACAAGCCGCACCAAACAGTCACTCGTAATTAGTGCATTGGCTTCTGTAATACCACGTTTGGCTTTTCTGAGCCCGAAATACGGCAGTTTTGCATATAACTTACCCACCAAGGTGAAAGTGAGCTTCATCCGTAAAGATGGTTTTTGAATTTTTTTTTTTTTTTGATTTTTTGGCAATTTCCGCCAATTGTCTTTGTTTTGGAAATAAATTTCCAATAAATCCCTACGGTGCTCAAGCGTAAATCAATTCATTTCGTTTAGTGGAGATAATAAACTGAATTTTGTAATTCGAAATAACCAACGGCTTAAATTTAATATTTTAAATTGCCCACCCGAAATTTATTTTCCTCACCTCTGAACTAATTTCCGAATGCCGTCTTAGGAAAATTTCTTGTCTTTTAAGGTGATCCAACTTTGAATCACTTCTTTCTTCAAAAGAAGTGATTCTTCAAAAGAAGTGATTCGGCGACATGCCAAAAGATATTGTATTCGTCGAAAGAGCCAAAAGTCAGAAGGAGCAATGTTCGGTGAATATGTCAGGAGCGATATATGATCGTTTCTAACAACTGCTTGGCATATTTTGCGACCAAGCGTTATCATGCAAAAGAATAACTTAACCATGTCTGTCTTTATATTCCACCCGTTTTTCTCAGAATGCACGATTCAAACAAAGTAATTGCAGTCAGTTCCGATCACCGAGTTTTAGCATGTCATAGTACACAATGCCGCTTTATTCCGACCAAGACTGCAAAATTGCATTCTAAATAAAGGATGATTTTTTAGCAACTTTCTTTTTGGCATAACTGTTTTTGCCAGCTCAGCTGTTTTCGTATAACATGTTACTGTCAAACATGTTCAGTTTGGTCTATAATTTAACCATGAATCGACTTTTAAATGAACAACGCTTGCAGATTATTGAATTTTATCAACAAAATTATGATTGATGAGGATCCATTTTTTTTTTTTTTTTTTAATCGGAAAATTGTGTTCAGCGACGAAGCTCATTTCTGGTTGAATGGATACATGAACAAGCAAAATTGCCATATTGCCGTAATGAACTGTGTGGTGTGGATTATGGGCAGGTGGTATCATTGGATCGTGCTTCTTGAAAGACGACGAAGTCTAAAACGTTACTGTGAATTGCAAGCGCTGCCGTGCGATGATTAACAATTTAATTTGGCCTTTTGTTGTGAGTATGATCTTTCCTATCTATCTGGAAACATATGGATGTCTTACCAAAAGACTGCAAATTTTTTGAGGCCAATAACGCATCGAGCCAATTTCTCATACTCTGCTCTAAAGTGAAAAGTCATCCGATCGAAACAAATGGTAGTCTGAGGGGTAAGGTCTGGATTATAAGACGGCTGAAACTATTTTCTAAATAGTTTCAACTGATTTTGGAACATTTGGCTACAATTTTTTCCATCTTGAATAGCTTTTTGAGTTTGAAAATAATCTTCCTAGAATAATGGCCTCAATTGATCGTCTCCGAAGCTGGTCTTATTTTTCATGACAATTCATTACTTCTGAACTGCATAAATAATCTCTCGTACGTTGCGATGGGTGGAACATATTCAGAATAAGCTTTGGCAAGCAATGAAAGCAATAAAACTTAGTTGCTTATACTATTTCGTTCAGTGGCTAAGTAAGAATAAATATCAGACATATTTTAATTCAACGCTATCATGTTCTTCTGGTATTTAGCGATTTATTAAGATATACAAGTATGTTAGTAATGGTCATTGAGCTAAAATTATCGATATCTAAACATATCAGAGAACGATATTTTCTATTGTGCGAAGTTTGTTAATATATATGCAGTTAAAATGTTTAGAACAAATATGAGAATATGCCTCATCAATTATTGTACTAAGTTTTTTTTGACCAGCCTATATTCAATCCATACTGCTATAAATTTTATATATAAAATGATATTTTAATGTTTTTTTTTGTATTATTATAAATTATGATTTAAAATTTTGATTACTTTTTTATTGAAATTTGGTTACAAAAAATTCGAAGTTGTGGCAACGCTGCCCATGATGCAATGATGGTGGTATTTTTCACTTGGGCATCGCCTGGTAAAGCTCTTCTTATCGGCTAAAATTTCAAAGGTTGACTCATCTTTTTTATACATTACCCCTATCAACTGAGGTTTTTTACTGGACGATGATCTGTTAAACCTCTCTCTGTCAATCTTCTCTGCACAGTTATCATAGAAGCTGTTATGCCAGACTCTAACATTCTTGCATTTTTGTTCGATTCTGTAGGCAGATATCACGAACTTTTCTGTCCGTAAGTGGTATGGTAATGCGTTTTCTTCCACCATAACAGTAGATTTAGAAACATTTGCATTTTTTGCCATCTTCCTTTGAGAGTGTTTTATGTGCTGATGAAGAGTTTTGATTTCAAATTTTTTGTTTTTACTTGTAATACTTACGTTTCAATAGTATTTTACAAAAACAAAACAAAATCCTTACACAGAGAGCAAAATTATATTTTAAGATCGAAATGAATCGTTGTTGAATTTAAAATTTTATAACTTGAATTTTTAACGTTAATTCAATAGTAAACAACTTTAAAATTATGTAAAACCATATAAAATTAACGTATTCATCTTTAAAATAAAAATACATATTTTCGTTAATTTGAAAATGTTCAACATAAAAATCTTGAATTTCTGAATTAGTTTAATATCAACGACGACAATCTCAAGTTGAAAATGTTTTAATGTCGATTGTTTCAATGTCAAAACATAAATTTAAAGGCGAACGTTTTTAAATCAAAAAAGTACATTTTCGATTCAATGTGCACTTTGTTGAATATATTTTAATGGTGAAACAATATTAAATTCACGTCGATCTATCTTGAATTAAAATCATTGTTGATTTGAGGTTATTCGTCTTTGATTTTATCTTGTAGTAACTTCAATTTAAAGTTGTGTCACCTTACATTTGAACATTTTAGAATAAAGTTACACAAACCAAAAGTCAAAATAAATAAAATTTGAAAGCCGTCAAAAAAAGTTCTTTATTGTTGGGAAAAAAAAATTAAATTAATTTGGGTGATTCTGAAATCGCAATAAATTCAATAAAAAAATGAATATCTTTATTAAAAAATTTCAATTTATTACCACTGTTGCCGATATTATAAGGTAAGTAAATATATTTGAACATATTTTTACTACACATACAGTCTCTGGCAATGGCAGACAATATCGAATTTGAAAATGACGGCGACGCAACAGGAAGCTGCGATTTGACAACGTTGGACTATTTTCTGTGGGGCGCCGTTAAAGACAAATGTTATGCCGACAAACCTTAGACAATTAAACATTTGAAGGACAACATTCGTGATACCATTTCTAAGATACGACCCCATACAATCGAAAAAATTCTCGAAAATTGGTCCGATCCATATGAATGAAATAATATTTCATTTCTAACCGGAACAATTGTACTTCACAACAAAATAATAAATTTGGCAAAACTTCGAACAATTTCTGTTTAATTGCATTTTTAAATTTATTCTTTTAAATTGCCCACCCAGTATATTCAATTCTTGTTTTTAAATTTAAAAAAAAAATTTTTTTGTCTCTAAACTCATACACTATAAAAATAACTTCTTGAATAAAAGTAATTTAATACAATTTGACTTGATTCTATTTATTAATATTATTTATTGCCAAATTGTTAAAGTCAAAATTTGATTGAAATTGATTTTATTTCCTCATTAATTCAATAGCAATTCGATGTACATACATATGGTACATTGTAACAGCGTTTGCCGGGGTATACTCATGAAGTCCAGGTTATGTAAAGCGAAACACAATGTTTAATTTCATTTTTAAATTTAATTTATTGATTCAAAAAAATTCTTCAAATTCTACAACGTTGATATTAAGCCGACAGTCAACCGTCCAGTTTAGCGTACCCACTTAGAATCCTCTCATGCCCGGAAGTGGGTCCTGAATTAATTTATGAATGTTAGTGTGTTAGTCACTACCACGCCTTAGAACTATGGCCATTAGTTTCTCTGTGCACTACAACTACTGTATCTGGGACCTATGGCCGTTTCAAACCAGTGTCCCTGTACACCACTACTTCAGCTGGGCCTACCTGTCGCTTGAATATGGCTGTTGGTAAAGCTATTTCATACTTGAACAGCTGTCCACATACGAGCGCAGACAAAGCCCAACTGAAACAGCAAAGGCTTCTATACTTTAGCAGTAGTGACTAACACTTAAATTTCAGTATTACACTACTACCAGCTTACATGCGTGCTTGTATTAGTTCTCTTTGGCTGTTAAAATAACATAGATATTCTTGCCATTCACTTCTAACTTAACACTACATTAAAAGTAACGGTATTCAGAATGATTAAATCAGAAAAATAACTAATTGCAAGTGTGTAACTATAACCACAATAATAAAAGTAAGAAAAAAATCTATAAATGTAAACATAATAGTACTCTGTAATAATAAAATATACCAATAATATATAATCATAATATATAATAATAATGTATAATAATACAATATAATAGTATATAAAAATAATACATATATGTAATGTGTCCGCCAAATAATTTATTTTTTTTTTTTTTGAAAATGTTATAAAAAACACTACTGAATATTTTCTCAAATTTCTTTTTTTATTTGAAAGTACAATCCTTCCGGTTAATAATGGAAAATAATTTCATTCAAATGGCTGCCTCGGCTGGCCATGCAGTAGCCAACACGATCGGTCCAATTTGTAAGCACATTATCGATTGTGTGCACGAATATTGTCCTTTAAAGCGTCAATTGTCTCTGGCTTGTTGGCGTAACACTTATCTTTGACGGCACCCCACAAATAATAGTCCAACGGTGTCAAATCGCAGCTCCGAGGTGGCCAAACGACATTAGCTCTGCGGCTGATAGTGCGTTCTTCGAAACAGGGCGCAAAACATCGAGTGTAGCTTCGTCTGTGTGGCACGTAGCACCGTCCTGTTGAAACCAAGTATTGTTAATATCCTCCTTTTCAATTTTTGTGAACAAAATTTCGTTCAACATGGCCCGATAACGATCGTCATTGACTGTAACGGCCACTCCTTGTTCATTTTCGAAGAAAAATTCCCCATTTATGCCTCTGGACCAAAATCCGCGTCTTGGGTCTATCGGCTTTTCAATGTATGCGTGCGGGTTTTCTGTGCTCCAAATGCGACAAATTTGCTTGTTTATATATCCGCCAAGATCAAAATAAGCTTCATCTGAAAAGATGATTTTTGATTCTGCAACATTACCATGATTTTCAAAGTAATGTCGCAATATTTCCCAGCGTTGTTCAAGCGTATACACAACCATATTCGTTCAGCGTACCATTCACGAAATAAGCACTAGTTGAAAAAAAAAACGTTAGATGGCGGACCCTATATAATAATACTATATGATATTATATGTGAGGAAACTTCGTTACAACATATGTATGTATGTATTTGATTGAAAGAATGAAGAAGAAGGATGGTTGGTGGTAAATCAAAACATCCCTTCAAACATAAATTTATTTTTATTTTTTTATAATAAACAAATTCTTAATTCTTACATTTTTATTAACATCAAAAAATAAATATAAAAACAACAACAATACAAATCCAAAACAAGATAAAAACAAATTCATTAAAAAATTCGCAGAAAAATTGAAAAAAAAAAACATTAAAATAAATATCATTCGATTCACAATTCATTTCAATTCGGTTCGATTTGAATTTCGATTTTTCTTTTTCAATTTCATATTCCAAATTTCAGACTAATTGTTTATACAATTTACAGTAATTAACCAATTTATCGGAAACCGAACATAAAAGTTTCTTTTCTTTTTTTTATTGGCCATCGATTCAAACGAATACTCGACAAAAATAAAAAGACGAACGAACGAACGTTTATAATATTAACAGCAGCAACAATAACAAAGGGTATAATAAATTCCTGAAATTTTAAGTAGAATTTAAGAAAAAAAAAACCAATTCAGATGAGACGAAACGAAATGTTGCGATACAAAAGCAGAGATGCTGGAAAAGTTAAATACCTTTTGATTTAATAGTTCTTGGAAAATATTGTCGACATCATGTCTAACAAGAGCGTGTTAAATATGAAAATAAAAATAAAAATACCATCCCATAGCACATATTTCCATATCAAATCATCATTAAAAAACTGCCAGAAATGACGACAACAGCAGCAGCAGTCGGTATTTAACCACATGTTCACCCACCCCTAATCTGTATTTGGAATATTAAATGAGTGATTGAATTGCAGTTGCTGAGAAAAACCAATAAAAGTCACTCATGCTTAGCCCAACAAGTGTATGTTGATGCATTCAAAACATTATTCTTCATTACATGGCAATCATTAGTGATTTTGACGTGTGATCATCAAAATTAATTCAAAACTTTAAACATCTCAAGCTTAAAAGGCTGAATTCATCATCAATAAAATCAAAGAAATATATTTTGTTGAATCATTTCCAACGCAATAATTAAGTCAATTAAAATTTATACGGCTTTGTCCGGGAATCTATATATGTATTTACAGTATTGGCCAACTATTTAGGGACAACAATTTTCTGTATATTGTTACGTTTTAACCTTTTTAAAACGTTTAAGTTCGTTTTTATTGCGTTAAAATAACATAAGACACTACTTTTTTGTTGTTTTTACAAATTGTCTTTTTTTATTAATTCCATTGTAACTTTTCTGCACTTTGTCTTAATACAGCAAATTCGCTTTTACAACACTTTTTATTTGCGCCTAAACAGAGTTTACTTATTGACAACCAAATGATAACTAAACTCGCCAACCGCAATTCGCCACCTTTTATAGCATTGTAGTTTCTACAAATATCGATTTGTTTACGGTAAATTCAAATGTAAAACCAAAATATCTCAAAAAGAATCGAGCTGGCAACTCCGTTACGCATGCAGCCGCACTACTCTTAAATTAGGTATTTAAGCCAACGATGGTAAGCCCCGAAACAAACCAAATAAGATAAAATTCCCACAATAACTCCCAGATATGGTGGATTTTTCTCTTCAGGGCTTATCATTTTCGTAACAATATGGTCTCAGAGTGATTCGGTGCAACAAAAAATAATACCTAGATCCGTTTTTGAAATTTTCGAAGTACCTCACAGAACCTACCTACAATTGTCGGTAGCAGCATTTGTAGTCGTGTAGTCAGCTACTAAAATATATTGGAAACGACATCACAAGCAGCTGAAACAAGAAAAAATTGACGTTTTGAGAAATAAAATTTAAAATTAAAATTGCTGCAACTTCATGCAACTCGCATTTCCTTTTTAACCACTATCTTTGTTATTTTCTTTAACTATTATCTTCGTTATAATTTTTAACTCTTTTTCCCCATTATAGCCTCATCCGGTTCAAGTTCAAACATTTAAAATAGCCTGTAGTTACTCCAGAAAGACACTGTAGAAATTTCAAGATAATCGGTTCTGTTTTCTCAGTCTTCAAACTAATACACATTCAATTTTATATAAAAGATGTATGTATATGTAAATAGCTTTTATCCGGTGTGCTTTCTGCAATACCCGGTTTTTTGCTAATGTGTACAGATATCGAAGTTTAAATAACTCTCTACTATACAAAATTCTATATTTAATATGAATGGAAGGTGCCACGATTACTTATCTAATCTCGCCCAGTTACAGACTGATAATGTGTATTGTTTGTCCACACTTTTCGATTATTAATACTTTCTAGTATTTTAATTTTATATATGTATGTATATAATATTTTCTTTTAATTTTGTTGCCAAATAAAACAGAAATAAGCCTAAGTTGGCTACGGCAGCAAAGGTAGTCGTGTAGTCGTGTGGCTGTATTGCTGTCAAAATAATCGCATTCATATGAACGTGTGCATTTTATATTTTGTAATCTGTAGTCGGTAGCCTGCTGTCGTTTATGTGTTTAAGGCAATATACATACTTATATAATATATCTAATTAAATGTGTCTTCATTCGACCAGAGTTAAGCTGGCCTTCCAGCTTACCGCAAGAGATGATGACAAACATCAGACGAATGATCAGGAAAAAACACCACATACTGGGAAAAAATTACAATGCTAAGTTAATGGAAATCTTCACCACTACACAGTCATATGGAGGCGAGATACAGTAGATTAATCATCTATTTAGTTTGAAAATCAACTTGATTACTGATTACTGAAGGTAATGGATGCTTCGTGGTTAGCTCCCTACAGGAGTGACAGAGAAAAAAAAAATTGGAGTTTTGTACAATATAAAGAATTAATTCATTTAAGCTTCTGATCAATCAATTCAATAATATATTTAATTATTGAAGTTTTAGACGAGCCTAAAAACTTATGATCTATGGAACATATAAATTATAGCCAGTATGAGCAACCATACGTGGAGTTGGCAGACGGACAGACAGACAGACAGACAGACAGAGTAAAATTTCTACAAAACTTTTAACCAAACAATAAAGCATTTCTTCGAAATCTTAAAAGTCTTCGAATAAAATGTAATCATCGACATTATTGCTCTTCTAACTGATGGTCTAGTGATTTCTGGTGCTATCGTCACCTCAGTTACCTCAGTCACCTCCGCCATTTCTATACTCGTCGTATCTCAGCATCAATGATATTCGTATATTCGTTTGATCGTATAATCACCTCTGTTTTGTGGGCTTTGGTTTCTTCTGTTCATTTATTATTATTTATAATGTTTGTATTTGTGTGTGTGTGTTTTTGTTGCTTTAAGGTGATTATTAGCTAAAGTTTTGCGTCCGTCCATCACCTTCTACATTCATAGATATTCTTTCTTAATGGTTTTTATTGTTGTTGATAATTTGTTAGTGGCATGAGCGATGATTTTATTTTGTTTTCTTTTATTTCCTGTTTATGCTTTTGATTTATGAGCATTTATTTGGTTTTGTTGTTGCTGTTGATGCTGTTGGTGCTGTTGCTGATATTGTTGATCTTTCCATGAAGAGTTTCTCCTCTGCTCATCGATATTCGAAATTTTGTAATAAACAAACAATTAAAGAATTAATTAATAAATGAATGGTTAAGCCCAATGGCTTTAATTGGTAATTAATTTGATTTCATTTATCGTTAAACTTCAACGGAAACAAAGTAAAATAAAAAAATGTAATATATAGGAGACTTTAGAAAAACCTAGCCAATCGGTTTAAAGTTGGGCAACCATTTGCTTTGAAGTGTTGCAATCTTAAACAACTTTTGTTAGATTTGAAGTAACTACACATAGCCATGTTTTGCTGGGATAACTTTTTTATATACTCGTATATATGGTATAAAAGTCGTACAGATGATATTCCAGAAACTTGTAGTTCTGAATAATTAAAAATAAAAACACATAAGCCCAACGACATAATATTTTATAAACTTATGTCCCTTTTGGAATAATAAGTGTTATGAACTATGGTTTATGATGGACATAAAGCACGGTTCTCTTAAGACCTGACGTCGTACTTCACAAAATATATATATTTACAGTTCTATAGAAGAGTGTTCTGGCAAACACATTCGAATTGCAACTTAGACTACATTGTTTGGGTTTCTAGAGTTTGTGGGACTATTTAAGTCTTCACTGCATTTTTGGTTGCACCCCGAGTCTAAAATAGACTTTTCTTGTTACAATATTTAAGTTGGTGGTCAGGTGTGGGCATATAAGGTAAAGTCAATGGACGATTCTTATGAACAACCACGCAAGAAGACTTACTGCCTCCAAGTGGCGACCACCGGTAACGTGCTCAAGTCCCTGTCATTAGGAAGTCTCGCCTACCCTCCATACTGTAACTTACCCAGTGTGGGGGAGAAGATTCTTTCCTTATGACTTGCACTTGCGAATGGCGAAAGTAAGCAACACTGATGGTTTGCTGTATGTATGTATATTCGGGGGACTGTGCTAAGGTTAGCCACTTGGTATACGTATACAGAAGCAATCGTTATCATCCTTCGACACGACCTTCCTTCCTTCTGCGCTTCATGCACTATTCCTTTGTCATCGTCGTGGTTATTCCGACTCGGGCTGGTGGTTGTAGTCTTCTGGAACAATAAGTTGGGCCGGTGTGGGTACTTGGGTGTCGCCGATAAGTTGGTGGTGTAGGCTCGATTGAGAGAACTTCCGATTACTACCAGTCTCGCTCTGAGCACCAATTCCCATGAGGGTTGATGCCAACCCACGCATGGCCTCCCTGATTCAAAGATAACCATGGGACCATTATGGTAACTACACATTCGGGCATTGGATAGCGGCTGCAGAAAAGCAATGAGTGCGAAATGCGGTCTTACTCCTAGCGCGTTATTCGCTGGATTCATTCAGCGGTTATTGAACCGAATCTATTGTATGGAGTGGTCTTCTGTAGGACTACCCTCGATAAAGATTGCAATGTAAGCCTCTTTAATAAGGTCAGGAGATTTTCTGCAATACGTGCGTTACGTACCACCCCTACAAGGGTTCTTTTTGTAATACGTAGATGGCTTCTTTCGTTGCTTGTCAGGTAACAGGCCAAACTTATAGCGGTGAGACAGGCCAAACTTATAGCGGTGAGACTGAGCACCCTATCACGCTGGCATATTATCCTCTCGGGACACTCCTTAATACTGAGTGATATTGACTATGCCTCATCTGGACCTGAACTGTATAGGGGTTTCCGTTTCGGGTTTAGTCATCGCAAGGGATTCAATGGATGTCTATACGGACTGTTTCCGACTGGACAACAGAGTGGGGAGTGCAATTTTTCCGAAGGGCTCAACCTTGGTGTTGTCTTCGCCTTTCAGACTACTGCAGTGTGTTTCAAGCCGAAGTAATGACCATTTTCCATTCTGCAGATTGGATCCGTGGTATTGGTGCTCCTACCGATAATATGTATATCTGTTCTGATAGCCAGGCGGCAATCAGATCTCTTTCGAGTGTGACTTTTAACTCTAAGCTGGTCAGGAGTTGCCATGATTCCCTTGTGGCATTATCACGACAGTTTTGTATACACCTCATCTGTGTTCCCGGTCACAAGTCGCTATGGCGGGCACACTTCGTCCGGACATTTATCATCACGTGAGGGTGGGTGTGCTTCTTAGCGATACTATTGGTCTTCAGATATATTGACATAAGTACCATATTTTGGGCGAAAAATTTGCAACGCCTATAAAAAAAATTTGAGCTCGATGGAAGAAACTTAAAATGAATTTGATTTCAGCGCATCAAAATCATTATATTGTATATTGTTTTATTTAAAGGCGAGAAAATTGTTTGTTTTTTGTAGACCAGTGTTATTAACCGAAAACCGGTTTTTTAAATTCGCTAATTTTCGAATAATTCGAAAACCGGTTTTTGAAAAAAGTCGAATAATTGATCTACTTATTATGTTCCCACTAAGTATTGCTCAAGAAATATGTATATTTCATATCGGCCTTGCATCGATATTATGTTTTAATTTGTGTACGAATTACGAAGCTTTAAGAAGAGAGTGATTTTCTTCAGCTCCGCTCTTCTCTTTTAAAAGGTATAATTTTGTAGTTTAGTAGAATTATTCAAACAGCTGTTTTATTTTTATATATACAAATCAAGTTTTCTAAAAAAAAAAAAAATTCAAATTAAAAAAATTTAGAGATATTTGGCAAAAAAAATTTTTACTCTCACGTTGCAAGTTTCTGCAACTAAGTTATTGAACAAACCTTTTCAAAAGGTAAGCGTGTGTTAATTTCTTTTTTAAAAAAACTTTTCATATTAAATTATGAAATCAGCAGCGATGTCAATTGATTCATCCGTGTAATGTTTTCGGACTAATCGGAACGCATGCCAAGTGAATTTATTGAATTAAATTTGCCAAAATATCCTGATGCTCTAAAGTATTATTTTTTTTTTTCTTAAGTGTACGTGGAAAAGAAAAATCGAAAACAACAATTATGTGCAGGATTTTCTCCGATAATTGCAAACAAAATAATTGAAATTTGAGAAAAAATTAATATTGCACTGATGCATAGAAAAAGCATTTTAAAAAACCTAAATACGTTACTCAACAAATACCATAAAGAGGTAAAAAACATGTCAAGTGTTAACACATTTTCAGTATTTGAGACATCGTTGAATGATTTATTTTATATCGATAAATGCAGTTGCAAAAAAAAAACGATGCCATGCTCCTGTGGATTAATTTCTGATCGTCTCAAAGCATTCATGTTTGACCAACACACCAGCAGAGAGAATACAATTCCTGAATGGTTGTTAAATATAGTAGACCAACTGTCCAGCGAACTCCCAGCTAGCTTAGATCCTTCGTATAGATTCGACTCTTCACAAATGGACTTCGCTTCTGAAATTCAATTTGCAATGCCCGTTGCAAGGGAGACGATTATGCACAAAAGGGGACCGTATGCTAAGAGATATGACACAATTAATTAAAATGTGGAACCAATTATTATAGATAAATCCAAAGTAGGTGTTGAATAAGGGAGTCCGTTCGTCGTATGCAAAACAATGATTCAGCTACATTAGCTTTTTCTTTTGATGGCATAAAAAATGAAGCACTGACACAGGAAAAAATTAGTGGAAAATGAGTCTCTTAAACAGCCGGAAAGCAAGTTGTTGGGCCGCATAAAATGTGACTCTGAGAACTCCAATACTAAACAACTGCAATTATGTGAGTTCTTCATGGAAAAAAAATTATCGCCCCATCCAGCTTGATAGGTTTTTCTGCGATGGGGAAACCACCAATACTGAGGCTGAAATGGAAATGATAAGAAAGTTTGAAGTTTTGTTGAATAAACCATTACATTGGTTTGCTTGTTCGTTGCATTTCAACAAAATTCCGCTTCGACATTTGTTCAATGCTTTAGAAAAATGTGGACCACATACTGCTAGTGGGGCTTTGACGAAATTAATCCAGACCTGTGAACAACTTCTGTTAATCATGCATTTATTTTATCAACGCTTAATGTAAGTCCCTTAAAAGTGAAACAAGCATTTCGAACCAATCTTATTGGGAAATATGTCTCCACCTTTGCACGCTAAAGGTGAAAAAAAAGTTTTTCTACTTACGTTCTACTTATATCTCTTTCCAATAGCCAAAGCTGTATCGGATGGGACAAATTGTTCATTCTCGCTGGTTAACAAAAGCCAGCAGACTTCTGCGTCAATATGTTGCAACTAGTTTGCCTTCAACAAATTTTTAAAATATTGGCTAACTTTATTGTGAACAATTATATGACTTAACTAAATTCAGGGCTTATAAAAAGCATTCCATTAATTTCAATTGCACAGAATATGTGACTTAGTCGCCTT
This sequence comes from Wohlfahrtia magnifica, assembly GCA_023159175.1. Classification (NCBI taxonomy): domain Eukaryota; kingdom Metazoa; phylum Arthropoda; class Insecta; order Diptera; family Sarcophagidae; genus Wohlfahrtia; species Wohlfahrtia magnifica. The sequence continues at coordinate 1,387,028 of JAKWBJ010000216.1, read as the reverse complement.
AGATAATGACAACATATTATCTGAGCCTCCATTTACTGCAAGCATTCCATAGGAGTAGCAATTAGAGTTAAATCTGATAATCCCGCAATTCTGTCGCACATCCATGGAATCGAGCGAGGTGTGCAGGTAATAATGCATGTCTCACGACGAGTAATTGCAAAAAATCGTGACTTAAGAAGTCGCATCCAAACACCCCGAATGGATTGTAAAAAAGACTTAGGTTCTGTCGTTTACGAATAAAACATGAATTTAAAAAAGTTGTGTTCTTACTGCTTGTTCGATAACATTGCAAATTTAAGTTTTGAGGCAAATTTTCTAAAAAATGAAACGGAATTACGACCAGCATTATTAAAATGTGGTACTTTTTACTATCGCTTTATTGGTTGCTGTTTTCGATATATTTGCACCATACAAAACTTAAAATACTTTTTCTATACGTTTCATGATGTGGGGAATTAAGATTTCACGCTCATCAAATAAAGGGAACAGAGCATAATAACAAAATATAAATATGTAAGTGTATGTAGGATGTATGTATGTACATATATTAGGGAGTCCCTTTTTTGAAATATCGTACCTTTGTATTTGAGAAGTAAATATGTAAAATTTGGATCGAACCCGAAAAAGTTTTATGGACCAGCAACGACTTCAAATATTCGACCAGTGAATATGGGCAAAACATCAATTTTTATACATTTGACACTTTTTAATCGCGTCTATTCATTATTTTCTTCAAAAATACTGAAAGAAAAAAAATGTATTTTAATTTTCTAATTCTTCCCTGTATTATTCAATATTGTATAGGTAAGAGTTACCCCACTCTGGGATCGTGTTTTTACTTTTATAAAAAAAAACCTTTTTAGGTGTTATTTATTATGTTATCGGTTAGTAGCAGTACTGGACAATGCCAAAGTGTCTGTGGGAATGATAGTTCACATTATCATAACAGCAGATGAAGCATTAGGACACCGTGTAGAAGAACTTGTTATTAACCGTTGAACTATTCATCGTTTGCGCCAAGAAAACCGTGTAAAAGAATCTAAAGAAATTTCAGCTGTTTTTCGGGATAATGTTTTTTTTAACTAAAGCTAGATAATATGAAATTCTTTACAATCCCTTTATGATTTATACGTCAGTAAAATTGGTTCGGTGGAAGCACATTTTAATGGAAGGTTCATGTAAGATTTAATCGGATTCATCCAAGTTTCTGGGAGCACCGAAAGTAGAATCTACAACTAGCAAAAATATTACGGATGCAGTTTATGAAAGATTAGTTAAATGAAATATTGTGGACCAAATACGCGTCTTATCATATGATACAACGTCTACAAATAGCGGTATTAACAAAGGCGCCGCTGTCCTTTTGAAAAAAAAAAAATAATAGGACGTAGTCTAGTCAATCTATCTTGCCAGCATCATGTGTATGAAATAATATTGCGCAGCGTTTTTGAAATTAAGCTATATTCTACATCTTCTCCAGAAATTTCAATATTTGAAAGATTTGCCAAACCATGGCCAAGTTTTAATAAAGAATTATTTAGAAGTGGCAATGAAGGTGCAACAGTTTTATTACAAATAAGTCCAGCTCAACGTGAAAATTGTTTAAAGTTTTGTTATGAACAACTGACTAAATCTCAAAATTGAGAAGACTATAAAGAGTTACTTCAGTTGGTCTTAATCTTTCGTTGTGCAGAGCGTTATAATTTTCGAAAGCCTGGTTCAACTAACCGTGCACGATAGATGTCAAAAGCAATATATTATTTACAAAAATTTCTGTCCCGCGACCAATTCCCATTTACGAAAAGTGAATCAAATGGATTACGCGATATTTGCATTTTTCTAGTGAAACTTTATATTAAAGTCTGGTTCAGATGTACCAATGACATAGGTATAGATTTGACTTTTATTCAAGATGTTATAAAGTATTCGGAAACTTACTTAGAAATCTCAGCAGTAATTTTAAAAAACTAACAACCATTTATTTCTGAGGAAACAGTAACTCTATCCTTTTTTGATTCCTTAGTAAACACCATTTGAATTTAAGGAATGTTGGAGGTTGTTGTTAATGATATTGCTAAGAGAGGCATAGATTTAATTACGACTTTAACAGAACAAATGATGAAAAGGAAAAGCAATTGTTGCTTCTGGTTGTTGAAGCTTGTTCACAGAAATATTCTTTGTATAAAAACGCTGATCTAATATCAAAACAAATCTCTTTTCCAATTTTATTGTTGTTATGTTAACTCAAATCAATAAAAGAAAATAGTATTATAAAAAAATATTAATTTTAATCTATTAATTTGTAAAAAAGATATATTAAAGTCGTTCCCGGGTCCACTAAACGTTATCGGTTTCGCTCCAAATTTTACTCATTTACTTTTTTAATATAAAGGAACAAAAATCTGCCCAGGTAACTGAAATCAAATTTTGTATGTAAATTTGGCCATATTGACCTTTAGTACGTACAGTTAGTGTCATTAATATTCGGTTTTATTAAAGAGATATGTTTAACTGATTCGTCTTAAGCTAAATGTATACCTTTTTCAACAATTTTTTCTTTTCATTAATAGTTTATTTAGACACTTGAAAGTTCACATTTGTATTTAGAAAAAAAGAATAACAATATAACAAAAAAAACTAAGTTAATTCAGGTGGCATAAAATATTGCGCGTCAATAATATTCGGTTTTCTTTGAAAAGTAACAAATAATACATTAGAAAAATGGTTTTATATAAAATTCGGTTTTTTGTTGGATAACCCTTTCGTTTTGTAACTTCACTTAGACGGTTTGACATGTTTTTTACTATTTTAGCTGTATAAGCTGCAGGAATACGATCCCATTCTTCTTGAAGTCGCAATTTCAAGTCTTCAGTGGATGTTATTTTGTAGTTGCGGATTCGCCGGTCCAGCTCATCCCATAAATTCTCAATCGGATTGAGGTCTGGGGATTGTGCAGGTGGATGGAGAACTTTAGGGCAGTTATAGAGCAACCATTCTTGAATTAAACGCGACTTGTGCTTTGGGTAGTTATCTTGGTAGAATTTAAAAGAATCTAAAACGCCCAGCTTATTTGCACTTTCTTTCAAATTTTGACGGAGGATATTCAAATATGATTCCTTATTCATAATTCCACTGATAAAAACTAATTTTCCCGTCCCTTTAGCTCCCATACAACCCCATACCATAACATATCCATTTTCATGTTTTACGGTTGGTTTTAAATTTTGTGGTTGTTGCTCCTCGTTTGGCTTCCGCCATACCATTACACGCCCATCAGATCCAAATACGTTATACTCGCTCTCGTCCGCAAATATAACGTCATCCCACCAAGTTTCAGGCATCTTAATGTACTCCCTGGCAAAACTCAAACGAGCTATTCGGTTGCGTAAATTAACCAATGGCTTACGACGTGCTACTCGGCCATGAAAACTTGTTTTCTTATGGTTCTTCGTATAGTAGATGCAGATATTCTCTTTCTTTTTAAACTCATTGAGCACCTCTGTGACTAATTTAGGAGCACTTAAGCGTGGATTAGGTTTTATTTTTCGCACAACTAAACTTTTTTCCCGCTCGATCAATTTTTTTGGCTGACCTGTCTGCTTTATGAAGTCTATTCTTCCTTCATTTTTGTGCCTTCTGACAATGTCCACAACTGTATTTGGTTTCATATTCAGAATTTTAGCAATCTCTTTGTACTTTTTACCTTTTTCATAATGGAAAATAACAAATTTTCGCTGTTCTAAAGGATTGTTTTTTCCTTTGCGCCCCATAATTTGTATAATTTGCAGTGAAGTAGAATTTCGGACAGACAAGAAAGGAGGTGTTATGCACTTTTATTAAAACGTATCTCTATATTGCTGGAAAAGTAGCTGAATAACATGTTTTTTTGCAAATAGCATATAAATAGGGGAAAAACCGAATATTAATGGCGCTTAGTAAACAGGGTTAACAAACTTTGATCGATTTATCACGGTTGCAGGGTTACCATAGAGCCATTTTTTCCATATATTTGAATACTCATACTGACAACATTTATTTAAGTTTTTGCTATTCTTCTGATTGCCTATCCATTTCGCTAATGCCAGGGTGTTATTATCGATAAACTTAAAAACCGAATATTAATGACACTAACTGTACATATATATATATATCATTTAAAATAAGTAAGTTAGCATGTGTGTTGCTTATTCTAAAGTTTTCGAAGTTTTTGCAATAATTGTCTTTTATAGCATTAAAAATATTCGTAGCAAACAAGAAGAAATAGAGCACGACGTTTTTGCGTAAAATCAGTAGTTTTTAACGTAAAATCAAACAAGTGGCATTTCAGGTTATTTTTAAAATAGGTTTTTCCTTGAAATTTTCTTAAAATATGTAACACTTTGAACCAGGTATGATTTTTTAATAGAAAAGCCAATAAAAAAAATTACATTTCACGTATTTCTTTTTATTTTAAGCAGAGTTTTTATTTTTTATATGAAAAGCCAATAAAAAATAGCGTTTTAAGAATGCCAGTTGGAAAATTTAATACTTTGAAACAGGTAAACATTTTCCAATGGAATTTTAGAAAACATTGTTATCAAAATTTGTGCCCTCTTATGTGATCAGAGCACCACAAACAGAAGTTGCAAAAAGTGTTTTATTTGTATGATTTTCCACATTTGTTGAAGTCCACATTTGAAGTCTTTGCGAAATGTATGGATGAACTAGGACCTAAAAACACCAGTTGGAAATGCCAGTTTCCAAGTAATTAAAGAACAGTACTAGATGGAGATAAAAAATACATTTTTTCGAATTCCTGTGAAAAAATGAGATTCAATTTAGCAGCACAAGTTTTTAGTAGAAGAGTTACCGCTGTTATTAGGACCATGGCCGAAACCGCTATATTTAAGGCAAGTTCTACAGAATTAGCATTGTCATTAGCATAGTTTATAGGAAAAGTTGATACAATGATTGATTGCTTTAAAAGCGATTCACTCCATGCGGATAATTATTACCGATCTGCAGTTCAAGTCAACAATGAGAGTCATAGATTTATACAAACATTCATTGAATACTTGAACAGAGTGGAGTTTGTTGATGAAAAGAAATGCGCCTTCTTCTTAAGTGGGGAGAAGCTCACCATAAACTCACGTTTTTATTTTTAAAAGAAACTTTAAAGGGAAGTGATGTCTACTTTATTTTGACAAAATCTCTTAATCAGGACAAATTGGAAAATACTTTTTCAGTATTGCAACAAAAAGGAGATAATAAGAACAACGCTTCCGTAACCGAAATTAATAATATTTTGGCAAAATTTATTATCTTCAAAATTGTGTTGTCGAGCTCGTCCAATAATTGTGAATCGAACCAGGATGAGACAATGAAAATTGTAGGTATGGAAATTGATACTGATATTGAAGAAGTAAAAACGTCTACTGAACATAACGAATTAAATCAAAGTGAAACATGCGATGTTGAGTTCGATAAACATATTTAGGCAGATAATTTCTTGAAAGACGTTTTTAATAACTCTTCTCTTCTGAACATTGAAATGGCCCTAATTAGATAATTTGTTGGATACGTGGTTTTTTAAGTTATCCCGAAATTACAAATGAAAATTGTTGTAAGGAATTCAAAAAAGTTGATTTATTACTTACAGTACCAAGCGAACTTGACTATATTGGTATTTATGCTGATAACATTTTTGCGATAGCATCAGGTAATCCGGAAGTAATATTTTTGAACTTCAACAATTTTGACATGGAATTATATAAGTGGAGTAAAACTAGAAGTTCTGTCATACCGGCTCATAAAGCTGAAACTGCATGATTGATTCAATTACTATCAGAGGCGTAAGTATTGAAATTTTAGACGAAATGCGTATTTTGGGTTTCATATTTATTATAAATCTTCTTTGGAATAGGCATTTTAAATTCCTATCCTATAAATTAAATAAAATTAACAACCTGCTAAAACTGATCTGTTCAAGAAATAAAGATCCACACTTAGAAACAGCTTTAAATATCTGTCGGTCTTTAACAATCGGGACAATTTTGCATGGTTATGCCTTATATAGATGGACTTGTAATAAAAATGTCGTTAAAATTAACGCATGCATCAATAACTGCTTCAGAACAGCCTCTGGCTTGCTTCGTACAACACCACAAGACAAACTGAGATTCTGCATGAATCTTTTTGGATTATGCTGAACTCTGGAAGAAGTTGTTCAACACCTGCCACATACAGTATTATCTCTATTTTGAAGAACTCAAATATATCATTACCGCAGAAGCCAACGGCAGTTAGATTTTCTAATACATTTGTTCATATAGACGATAGTTCGAATCCCTGCAACAAAATTAGTACTGACACACCCTGCTTCAAAAAAATGTTTTCTCAGAATACAGAAATACCCTGTTTCCCAGAGGCCATAACAAATCAACCAGTTTATGTATCACATCAACACATGTAACACATCAACCAGACCTAAATACAATAAGGACTTAACTAGGTCAGAATGTATATGCTTGCTCGCTTGAGAGTGGGTAAATGTATATTTAATTCGAAACACTATATTGAAAAAACCAATCCACCTAGATGCTCCAATTAGAACACAATACTAGATATTCCACATTTACTAACAACTTGTCCAAACTCTAGAATAGAGCAACCATTGGATGATATTCTCAATTGTGAGACGACTAATAATATTAAAAAAATCAAAAGAAGGCTTCACCAACATAATATTAAGAACATATAGGTCCAAACTTCATGAATTGTTTTTAATTAGTTATACATACTATATCCTTAAAATTTTTGTTTTTTGTATATACACAATACCATATGTATATGTAAATATATAACACAGATCATTCATATGAACGTAAATATGTAAATGCGCTATACGAGCGCATATGGTCTTGCTACCGGCGCCTTTTTTTATATTTTATAAATTCACTTTGTAAAATATGTTCTTAATAAATAAATCAATAATTAAATATACATAAAAATTATAATTTTGTAAACTTATTTCTAAGAGATACATTTATTTAGAATTCTTTAATATAATCGAAAAACTAATTATATATAAATTATTTATTTATAATTTTTTAGTTCAAAAAAAAATTGAACTTTATTTTATTACTTCAAATATACAACTGAACTTACAACTATTTTACAAATTTAATTTCAGCTTAAATTCTACATTAAAATATGCTTAGTAATTAATAATGACATGCTTTGTTACCGTATGCAATAATATTTGTTTTTGACCGTCTGGAAATGTGTCAGCAGTTTGCAATCGACAAGTTTTTAACCAGAAGTTTAATAAACTGCAATTAGGTCGTTTTATTCTGGGAATTGAATGTTTTTTAATGTTAATGTATACATAAATATATTGTTATTATATATATATTGTTACGTTGTTACCTTTTCGTTTAAATTGCGTTAAAATAAAATTAACACCACTTTGTTGTTGCTGCAGTTATATTTTTAGTTACTACACAATAATTTTATACAGTTTACAACAAACTTAATATTCGCTTAAACAAGACTTTTATTTCCGCTTATACACGTCTTTATCTTGCAACAGCAAAACGATAACTAACTGACGTATAGGTAAAACACCCTCTTTATATACCTAATTGCCTACAGTTTGGAAGGTTTCGGAAATGTCTCATGTCTTCTATTTTTATATTTTTATTTTCGTAACAGTATGTGTATAAGTATGCACATGTATAGATTATATAAGGCACCATACATTCGATGTAAATTCATATATTTTCGTTTGCACAACAACAAAATAAATATGCTCTTTTCTACATTAATTTGCACAGTCATATTGTTTCACTGTATTCTTTATTTATAAAAATTTGTGAATTTATTTAAAATAAATATAAAGAAAAGAAGGTCGCAAGCAAAAAAAAATAATCACACATAATTATTTATGTGTGCACACATCACGGCTGGCGACCCACTGGGTAACAAAATTAAGCCCACTCTGGTCTTATTGGGTATTATATATAAAAAAACCCGTGTTGGTTTTCTATCTAAAGGTTTTCGTAGTTTATTTACAACAAAAAAAGTATAATTTAAATATTGGGAGTACAAATTAATTTGGTCCTTTATTTTGAGCTCAAAAATGATAATGAATTAATTAATCAAAATAAAAATGAATTAAATCACTGCTTACAATTTCTGCCAATAGTCATACCAATGTTTGGGAATACGGCGGGTGGGGCATTTGAGCGTTTCTGAAAATCGCTTGACTACTTTTGCGACATGAGGCCGAGCGTTGTCATGCAAATAACAATTTAATCACATTGTCTTTGTATTCCGATCGTTTTTCTCATAATACACGGTTCAAACGAAGTAATTGCAGTCTGCTTTAGCAACCCATAGTACATAACGCCTCCTTGATCCGACCAAGAGTGCAAAATTGCATTATAAATACTAAAACAACGTAATTTTTTTAACAACTAAAATTATTGTCGAATTGAATGAAATTAGGAAGCAGTTATAAAATGCAAAAAAACCCAAAAAACAGAGCAAGCAATGTTATATATGTACATATGTACAACCAATTCTGTTTTTACACGGTCTTCTTTTACACGTTTTTGTAATAATACGGTCTAAAAAAACTGATTCTCATTTACACGGTGATATTTGATATAGCACGGTTGAGAAAAGTTTATGAAAATTTTAAACTTTAAAGAAATATACATACGAGTATACATATATTAACCGCAATCTTTCAGAAATGTTCTTTTACCTGTTATTTATAAAATAATTTGGGAATTTCCCTTTTAATTTATTTTCATAGCAGCTTAGGTATGTATGTGTATACATATATGCGTATATATTTTAGTCTTTTGTTTAATTTGAATAAAACTAGACATGTTCTTATACAAGCTGACTAAGCAACACAAAAAAAGCTTAAATCGATACGAGTTTTAGTGAGTTAAGAAAAATGTCTAAATCTACAAATCCTAAACTGATATTTTAGACCGTCTCAAAGATGTAGAGGGTTCACCACGTTGGGTAAGAGTAATGGTCTGAATGAATCCACAATAAGGACCATTAAACGAAATGAAGATGCTATAAGGAAATCTGTAGTACCCGGAACGAAACTATTTGCTAAGGCGTCATTAGAGATTCTGTTAAAGAAAAGCTGGAAAAAGCATTGGTAATATGGATAGAGGACAATTCACAACAAAGGATATCAGTTGATGGAAACACTATTAAGCAGAAGAGAACTTGAACCATCTGCATCCTCTCAAACAAATCATGATAAATACTTTATATTTTCTGCAAGTACAGGGTGGTTAACAGGATTTCTCAAAAAGGCACGCGCTCCATAATATAAAGATCAAAGGAGAAATTGCTTCTAGAGATGAGAAGGCTGCCAAAGAATTTCCACCGAAACTCGCCAAGATTATTGCAGATGATGGGTACAGTCCAGATCAGTTCTTTAATGCGGACAAAACTGGTCTCTCACGATACGGAACGTATCTACCGTGTAAAAACGGAATTAAGTGCATATATGTATATTAGTTCCCATAACATTCCATGAAGCAACATGGGGACTTCTCTCCGTCAATGAGCTAAACCCGAATCTACTTTTAGACTCATTGAAAGGAACCTACAGTTCAACGCCGGCTAACATTACTAGTTACTAGCTAATGTAATAAGGTGATACCTCTGTTGAAAAACTTTTTCTTTTATCAGATGGTCTGGCCTGGTATTGAACCGAGGACCTTTTGGGTTGGTAGGCAGGTGTCTTACCTACCATACCAGAGCGGCACACAATACAATGTTACACGATAACAAAATTAAAGGAGCCAACATTAAAGGCAGGTTCCAATATTACAACCCTCGTAGAACAATTTTGCATATACATATGAGATTCACTTTCTATGTATTGTATACTTTTCGGTCTTATCCAAACTCAGAAAAAAAGTGTATTTTTTTGTACCAAATATTTGTTTCTAAGAAAATACAACGGTTTTTTACCTGCCACTATGTTTCCATTAAAATCTCAGAACCCAATAAACTCTCTATTCTGAAAATTTAAGCTTAAGTAGTATAGGAAATCTGTATTAACATACCACTCTTGCTAAATGTTTCAAATAGCGCTTTTTGGGATACGAATATATGTAGCCTTCCAAAACTTAAGGTTTAACCTATGATCTTTGATCTTTATTTAATAAAAATGTGGTATAGAAGGTGCTCTCAATACATATTATTTGTATCGTTAATTGACACCTTAATTTTGCGTACTTTTTGAGATAGCAGCATTTATGTCCCCAATTTCCCCAATAGGGTCTATAGTTTCGTAGTTTTCTTAGAACTTATTGTAGACTACGTTTTTACTATACGCCTATTTAGAAAAAAAATTGACCCATTCTAATATATGTTTATATACATATGCATATATGTAGGTTTCCGAGCAACGCTGGATGGATACAGCTAGTTGTTAAAATACGGATGCAATAGCACTTCCCTTCGATCAGTGTTATAAATAAAATTATAGCATTTTCTGAATATTACAAATTTATTGTTCACCACTAAAATCAATTTCAGACTATGAAACGTTAAAAAGGGCATCGTATTACACAATTATTTGAGCCCTAATGTTATATTTTGATGGTTATTTGTCAAATTATTTAAATACCTAAGAAATATCAAATAAACAATGATCTGTAACTCAAATTCACATTTAAATAAACAACGAAGTTATTATCAAACATCTGCTGAACAAACAAACAGAAGGGGAATTAATTGACCTCAAACTTAAAATCCAATAATACGGAAGTAACTTTCCCCATCGAACACTTCACTAAAAATAAAACGTATCTACTTACCCATCCATTTATCCACCACACATCCATCTATTCATTCATCAATCAATCACAAAGTATAAGAGAATAAAAGAAGAAAATATATTCCAAATTAGACTAAAATGCAAACAACAAATTCCTTTTTGTCAAAACAACATCAACAACAATTAGTCGAAAACCAAGAAAAGAAAAAAAAAATAGTTCAGATTTTTAGTAAATCTTTTACATCCATCCACCACCCATTTATTGCTTAACAAATTGCAGGCAACAATTCGATTCAATTGTGATGGCAGAACACACTCCATATGGTCCAAAAGGGAACATGTGTATCATGTACTGGATCAGACTTGAGGTTAAACAAATATGACATAAAGTAACGGATCCACCCTCTGTTGCTCTGTGTCTACATTTTCCATTTAAGGTGCACTCTATTTCTATGGAAACTCTCTCATGTAACGATCTCGTAGAGGATCATTATCATTTTCTACTAAATGGCTGGCTTATTGTGTTTTTTAGTTGGGCTACTAGACTGTCTGCCCGAGTATTTCACTTTTAAATGGAAATAAAACTTTTCAAATAGTAAAACGTCAGGGTGTCTGTCATTTTTAGAGAATATTTTTATTTTTCGTGTTTTTGTTCAACTTTTTTTCTCTTTTCATTTCCAAACAAGCTGGCAATTTGTATGTGCGTATGTATAATAAAGTAGTACATTTATTATTGTTGTTTTTTGGTTTTTTTGTGTTGAAATTAATGAGCTTGTCATGGCCTTTACTTAAAGGAATTTAATTCATAATTAACCCAATTCGATTCAATTCAACGATTATATGTATTTGACATTGTAAACGTATACCTACAATTGTAATAATTTCGCATCGATTATAAACGATCTTTTCCGGTTTAGTTTGAAATACCGTTTGAAAACATAAATATGACCGTTAATTTTAAGAATCATAATAATTTTTTTATTTATAAACATATTTTTTTCGATTTGTCATGTTTTTAATTATTTAAAATTAAGTAAGATGACAAACAATCCTTGAAGGATAAAGTCCCACTTAGACAAGAAGTTGGGCCAACTGTAATACGACATCAAATCAAATCTCTTCTCTAGAACCACAGCTCTTGCTGGAGTCTTGCGAATGAATTCCGAGTCTATCGGCATGCTTTTCTATAGTGACAGTTGAACGCCAAAAAGGCACGAAAAATCCAACATCGTAAGAACAGTTAAAACGTGAGTTTTCCCACATGCTCCAAATGACTTCGTATGAACATCAGTATAATACAAACCATCAGTTTAAATGTGGACAGAGTTCGATAGGTGGGCGTGGCATCACCCATACATAGTAGTAGTAGTAGTAGTAGTAGTAGTAGTAGTAGTAGTAGTAGTAGTAGTAGTAGTAGTAGTAGTAGTAGTAGTAGTAGTAGTAGTAGTAGTAGTAGTAGTAGTAGTAGTAGTAGTAGTAGTAGTAGTAGTAGTAGTAGTAGTAGTAGTAGTAGTAGTAGTAGTAGTAGTAGTAGTAGTAGTAGTAGTAGTAGTAGTAGTAGTAGTAGTAGTAGTAGTAGTAGTAGTAGTAGTAGTAGTAGTAGTAGTAGTAGTAGTAGTAGTAGTAGTAGTAGTAGTAGTAGTAGTAGTAGTAGTAGTAGTAGTAGTAGTAGTAGTAGTAGTAGTAGTAGTAGTAGTAGTAGTAGTAGTAGTAGTAGTAGTAGTAGTAGTAGTAGTAGTAGTAGTAGTAGTAGTAGTAGTAGTAGTAGTAGTAGTAGTAGTAGTAGTAGTAGTAGTAGTAGTAGTAGTAGTAGTAGTAGTAGTAGTAGTAGTAGTAGTAGTAGTAGTAGTAGTAGTAGTAGTAGTAGTAGTAGTAGTAGTAGTAGTAGTAGTAGTAGTAGTAGTAGTAGTAGTAGTAGTAGTAGTAGTAGTAGTAGTAGTAGTAGTAGTAGTAGTAGTAGTAGTAGTAGTAGTAGTAGTAGTAGTAGTAGTAGTAGTAGTAGTAGTAGTAGTAGTAGTAGTAGTAGTAGTAGTAGTAGTAGTAGTAGTAGTAGTAGTAGTAGTAGTAGTAGTAGTAGTAGTAGTAGTAGTAGTAGTAGTAGTAGTAGTAGTAGTAGTAGTAGTAGTAGTAGTAGTAGTAGTAGTAGTAGTAGTAGTAGTAGTAGTAGTAGTAGTAGTAGTAGTAGTAGTAGTAGTAGTAGTAGTAGTAGTAGTAGTAGTAGTAGTAGTAGTAGTAGTAGTAGTAGTAGTAGTAGTAGTAGTAGTAGTAGTAGTAGTAGTAGTAGTAGTAGTAGTAGTAGTAGTAGTAGTAGTAGTAGTAGTAGTAGTAGTAGTAGTAGTAGTAGTAGTAGTAGTAGTAGTAGTAGTAGTAGTAGTAGTAGTAGTAGTAGTAGTAGTAGTAGTAGTAGTAGTAGTAGTAGTAGTAGTAGTAGTAGTAGTAGTAGTAGTAGTAGTAGTAGTAGTAGTAGTAGTAGTAGTAGTAGTAGTAGTAGTAGTAGTAGTAGTAGTAGTAGTAGTAGTAGTAGTAGTAGTAGTAGTAGTAGTAGTAGTAGTAGTAGTAGTAGTAGTAGTAGTAGTAGTAGTAGTAGTAGTAGTAGTAGTAGTAGTAGTAGTAGTAGTAGTAGTAGTAGTAGTAGTAGTAGTAGTAGTAGTAGTAGTAGTAGTAGTAGTAGTAGTAGTAGTAGTAGTAGTAGTAGTAGTAGTAGTAGTAGTAGTAGTAGTAGTAGTAGTAGTAGTAGTAGTAGTAGTAGTAGTAGTAGTAGTAGTAGTAGTAGTAGTAGTAGTAGTAGTAGTAGTAGTAGTAGTAGTAGTAGTAGTAGTAGTAGTAGTAGTAGTAGTAGTAGTAGTAGTAGTAGTAGTAGTAGTAGTAGTAGTAGTAGTAGTAGTAGTAGTAGTAGTAGTAGTAGTAGTAGTAGTAGTAGTAGTAGTAGTAGTAGTAGTAGTAGTAGTAGTAGTAGTAGTAGTAGTAGTAGTAGTAGTAGTAGTAGTAGTAGTAGTAGTAGTAGTAGTAGTAGTAGTAGTAGTAGTAGTAGTAGTAGTAGTAGTAGTAGTAGTAGTAGTAGTAGTAGTAGTAGTAGTAGTAGTAGTAGTAGTAGTAGTAGTAGTAGTAGTAGTAGTAGTAGTAGTAGTAGTAGTAGTAGTAGTAGTAGTAGTAGTAGTAGTAGTAGTAGTAGTAGTAGTAGTAGTAGTAGTAGTAGTAGTAGTAGTAGTAGTAGTAGTAGTAGTAGTAGTAGTAGTAGTAGTAGTAGTAGTTAGTAGTAGTAGTAGTAGTAGTAGTAGTAGTAGTAGTAGTAGTAGTAGTAGTAGTAGTAGTAGTAGTAGTAGTAGTAGTAGTAGTAGTAGTAGTAGTAGTAGTAGTAGTAGTAGTAGTAGTAGTAGTAGTAGTAGTAGTAGTAGTAGTAGTAGTAGTAGTAGTAGTAGTAGTAGTAGTAGTAGTAGTAGTAGTAGTAGTAGTAGTAGTAGTAGTAGTAGTAGTAGTAGTAGTAGTAGTAGTAGTAGTAGTAGTAGTAGTAGTAGTAGTAGTAGTAGTAGTAGTAGTAGTAGTAGTAGTAGTAGTAGTAGTAGTAGTAGTAGTAGTAGTAGTAGTAGTAGTAGTAGTAGTAGTAGTAGTAGTAGTAGTAGTAGTAGTAGTAGTAGTAGTAGTAGTAGTAGTAGTAGTAGTAGTAGTAGTAGTAGTAGTAGTAGTAGTAGTAGTAGTAGTAGTAGTAGTAGTAGTAGTAGTAGTAGTAGTAGTAGTAGTAGTAGTAGTAGTAGTAGTAGTAGTAGTAGTAGTAGTAGTAGTAGTAGTAGTAGTAGTAGTAGTAGTAGTAGTAGTAGTAGTAGTAGTAGTAGTAGTAGTAGTAGTAGTAGTAGTAGTAGTAGTAGTAGTAGTAGTAGTAGTAGTAGTAGTAGTAGTAGTAGTAGTAGTAGTAGTAGTAGTAGTAGTAGTAGTAGTAGTAGTAGTAGTAGTAGTAGTAGTAGTAGTAGTAGTAGTAGTAGTAGTAGTAGTAGTAGTAGTAGTAGTAGTAGTAGTAGTAGTAGTAGTAGTAGTAGTAGTAGTAGTAGTAGTAGTAGTAGTAGTAGTAGTAGTAGTAGTAGTAGTAGTAGTAGTAGTAGTAGTAGTAGTAGTAGTAGTAGTAGTATAGTAGTAGTAGTAGTAGTAGTAGTAGTAGTAGTAGTAGTAGTAGTAGTAGTAGTAGTAGTAGTAGTAGTAGTAGTAGTAGTAGTAGTAGTAGTAGTAGTAGTAGTAGTAGTAGTAGTAGTAGTAGTAGTAGTAGTAGTAGTAGTAGTAGTAGTAGTAGTAGTAGTAGTAGTAGTAGTAGTAGTAGTAGTAGTAGTAGTAGTAGTAGTAGTAGTAGTAGTAGTAGTAGTAGTAGTAGTAGTAGTAGTAGTAGTAGTAGTAGTAGTAGTAGTAGTAGTAGTAGTAGTAGTAGTAGTAGTAGTAGTAGTAGTAGTAGTAGTAGTAGTAGTAGTAGTAGTAGTAGTAGTAGTAGTAGTAGTAGTAGTAGTAGTAGTAGTAGTAGTAGTAGTAGTAGTAGTAGTAGTAGTAGTAGTAGTAGTAGTAGTAGTAGTAGTAGTAGTAGTAGTAGTAGTAGTAGTAGTAGTAGTAGTAGTAGTAGTAGTAGTAGTAGTAGTAGTAGTAGTAGTAGTAGTAGTAGTAGTAGTAGTAGTAGTAGTAGTAGTAGTAGTAGTAGTAGTAGTAGTAGTAGTAGTAGTAGTAGTAGTAGTAGTAGTAGTAGTAGTAGTAGTAGTAGTAGTAGTAGTAGTAGTAGTAGTAGTAGTAGTAGTAGTAGTAGTAGTAGTAGTAGTAGTAGTAGTAGTAGTAGTAGTAGTAGTAGTAGTAGTAGTAGTAGTAGTAGTAGTAGTAGTAGTAGTAGTAGTAGTAGTAGTAGTAGTAGTAGTAGTAGTAGTAGTAGTAGTAGTAGTAGTAGTAGTAGTAGTAGTAGTAGTAGTAGTAGTAGTAGTAGTAGTAGTAGTAGTAGTAGTAGTAGTAGTAGTAGTAGTAGTAGTAGTAGTAGTAGTAGTAGTAGTAGTAGTAGTAGTAGTAGTAGTAGTAGTAGTAGTAGTAGTAGTAGTAGTAGTAGTAGTAGTAGTAGTAGTAGTAGTAGTAGTAGTAGTAGTAGTAGTAGTAGTAGTAGTAGTAGTAGTAGTAGTAGTAGTAGTAGTAGTAGTAGTAGTAGTAGTAGTAGTAGTAGTAGTAGTAGTAGTAGTAGTAGTAGTAGTAGTAGTAGTAGTAGTAGTAGTAGTAGTAGTAGTAGTAGTAGTAGTAGTAGTAGTAGTAGTAGTAGTAGTAGTAGTAGTAGTAGTAGTAGTAGTAGTAGTAGTAGTAGTAGTAGTAGTAGTAGTAGTAGTAGTAGTAGTAGTAGTAGTAGTAGTAGTAGTAGTAGTAGTAGTAGTAGTAGTAGTAGTAGTAGTAGTAGTAGTAGTAGTAGTAGTAGTAGTAGTAGTAGTAGTAGTAGTAGTAGTAGTAGTAGTAGTAGTAGTAGTAGTAGTAGTAGTAGTAGTAGTAGTAGTAGTAGTAGTAGTAGTAGTAGTAGTAGTAGTAGTAGTAGTAGTAGTAGTAGTAGTAGTAGTAGTAGTAGTAGTAGTAGTAGTAGTAGTAGTAGTAGTAGTAGTAGTAGTAGTAGTAGTAGTAGTAGTAGTAGTAGTAGTAGTAGTAGTAGTAGTAGTAGTAGTAGTAGTAGTAGTAGTAGTAGTAGTAGTAGTAGTAGTAGTAGTAGTAGTAGTAGTAGTAGTAGTAGTAGTAGTAGTAGTAGTAGTAGTAGTAGTAGTAGTAGTAGTAGTAGTAGTAGTAGTAGTAGTAGTAGTAGTAGTAGTAGTAGTAGTAGTAGTAGTAGTAGTAGTAGTAGTAGTAGTAGTAGTAGTAGTAGTAGTAGTAGTAGTAGTAGTAGTAGTAGTAGTAGTAGTAGTAGTAGTAGTAGTAGTAGTAGTAGTAGTAGTAGTAGTAGTAGTAGTAGTAGTAGTAGTAGTAGTAGTAGTAGTAGTAGTAGTAGTAGTAGTAGTAGTAGTAGTAGTAGTAGTAGTAGAATTAATGTGTATTTCTTTAAAGACTGTATACAATCAAAAAGCAGACTTTATGGTCTATTTTTATAAGGAATAGGTTATCTGGAATATTTGGTAATTGTAAAAAATTATAATTAAAATAAAGATTAAATTAAGAGAGGGGTAACGCAGTACTCTGGGTTTTAGGTAGTATATATATATATAACTAATAACACTAGTATTACATATATATTTGAGTGCGCCTTATTTAAAAAAATGCAAAATAGCACTCTAACTCAGCCAGTTTTCCGTAGCCAAAAAATGTGTTGTGGAAAATTTTAGGAAGATTTCATCCGGGGAAGGCGTGCCACTTCTGCCCACAACTCCCTCAACTTAGCATTTGTACTTGGTTCTCATGGATTTAACATATTTTGGAAAGCGTTAAAGTTACCCATTAGCAAAACTATATCGCCAAGGTTCGCCTATGCGATGATAATGCCCAGGTGGCTGTGAAAGTCTTTCTTGACGGAAGTATCTGTCGTAGGGGCATAGAATTGAATAACAAATCAAATTTCTGGCAAGTGTTCTGAAGCGAAACCTAATTATCCTATCGGAGTATGGAGTTTTAAATAACAAGATCCCCACACCATCCACTCTAGTTTTCCCAGAATACAGTAGAGTTGTATCATTATTAAAACCGCTCACTATTAAAACCGCTCATATTAAAATCTCTACTGAACGAAATGGATCAATTTACGTTTGAAATCATCTTGTCGAATTAAGCTCATTTTCATCTTGGCGGGTACGCTAATAAGCAAAATTGACGTATTTGGGTCTCAGAAAACCCAAACGTGGTCTTACAGAATTTATGCACCCATAACGAGTGACTGTTTGCTGCGGTGCGTGAAACGGAGGCATCATTGGCACATATTTCCTTGAAAATGAGGACGGCGATTTTTTTTGTTTTGTTTGAACGATGTTTGGTTTCAACAGCATGGTGCAGCTGCCAAACTTCTCATGCCACAATCGATTTATTGCGTAAAACGTTTAATTGCCGTTTAATTGGCCGCCAAGAAGCTGCGATTTGTCACCGTTGGACTATTTTCTGTGGGGCGCCGTTAAAGACAAGTGTTATGGTTGCCCCAGGTCCAATTTACCACGGTCAAGAACTCTAACTAGTATTTATAGCTTTGTTCGTCCGTTCTTCTTTATGTCGGCATCAACAACTTCACTTTGTTACAATGAAATTCATCATATGTATATCGGACATAATAATGGTTGATTCTTGCTGAAAGCCTTTATAAATCTAAAAGTACATGTTTAGGTTAAAGAAGTTGGATGTTGTCTGAATGAACAGATAGGTAATGTTATTGGCACCTTATGATCTTTGCATTGATTCTTGTTACTTTACACTGATTTTACTAGTCGTCTCATTTCATTGTACCAAAGGGACGATTAGATATTTTTTTCTTTTTTAAGGCTTAGCAGTAAGATTTGTCTGCTTAAATTATATTAAAGCCGTAGTTTTTATTTAGGGTAACTTTTATAAATCGATTATGTCAGGTGCACCATTCCTATGTTGGCTGTCTGTAAAATTGTAAGCACTTGTTTAGTGTATTCTTTTAAGATACTGACATTTTCAAAACGCTTGTTTTTGTTGTTGTTTTACAACACTGCAATATTTATTGTTTCATTCATTCATTAAAACAAATATTAATTGTTTCGTATTGGAGTGTGAATATATTTTTTCTCTTTTCTTTTTTCATTTTGCTTTCGGTTTTAGAGAAAACAAAAACAGTGTGTTTTATTTCAATTCATTTAAAAGTTTGAAGACAACATTACGAAGAATAAAAACAACAACAATATCAATAAAAATAACACCGAAAATAATACAAATAATACATAAGCACACAACTGGGGTATTTTCATAGAGTGCATCTCGTAAATTTTCCTTCAACTTTTCTATTTTGAATATAAAAAGAAAAAAAAATTAAATCCTCTTCCATTTTCAATTTAATGGTGTGCAAATGATATTTAACAAGATTATAATTTTGTAATTATATGCACCACCCCCCACCCTCTCAATCACCAAATCGTTTAACATACATACATATGTAGATCATATCGATTACGAATAATAACACTGGTCTACAGCAAAAAGGGCTTTAAATCAAACTACATATTTATATGGAATATAAATATTTTCGCCCGAAATATGGTTGTTATGTCAATATATTTCATCATAACTTGAAAACGACTTGACCGATTTTAATCCAAGTACCAGCAAGGGTTATTTTACTTTCAACATAATGGGTCCGCAATCTAACGTTTTTTTTTTTCAACTAGTGCTTATTTCGTGAATGGTAACACTTAGCTCATGTCTGATTTGACAGATAATTAGTTTTATCCTTCCGCTGAACGAATATGGTTGTGTATACGCTTGAACTTCGCTTCGCTAAGTGGGCCTGCGATCAACTTACAGAAGATGCCGATTTTGCCAAAAAAAAGCATCTTTTCAGATGAAGCTTATTTTGATCTTGGCTTGTATGTAAACAAGCAAAATTGTCGCATTTGGGGCACAGAAAACCCGCACGCATACATTGAAAAACCGATACACCCAAGACGAGTCACTGTTTGGTGCGAATTTTGATCCAGAGGCATAATTGGGCCATTTTTCTTCGAAAATGAGCAAGGAGTGGCCGTTACAGTCAATGGCGATCGTTATCGGGCCATGTTGAACGACACTCGATGTTTTGCGCCCTGTTTTTGAAGATCGCAGTATCAGCCGCAGAGCTGATGTCGTTTGGCTACATCGGAGCTGCGATTTGACACCGTTGGACTATTATTTGTGGGATGCCGTCAAAGATAAATGTTGCATCAACAAGCCAGAGACAATTGACGCTTTAAAGGACAATATTCGTGAAGCCATTGATGAAATACAGCTGCACACAATCCATAATGTGCTTAAAAATTGGACCGATCGTGTAGGCTACCGCATGGCCAGCCGAGACAGCCATTTGAATGAAATTATTCTCCATTATTAACTGGAAGGATCAAATAAAAAAAGAAATTTGAGAAAATATTCAGTAGTTTTTTTTATAGCATTTAAAAAAAAATATTTGGCGTACCGTTTATATGGTCTTCATTGAAATGCTTAAAATGTAAAATTTATATTCTAATAATTTTTTTATAACTTCTTGCAAATAAAAGAATAAAATTTCCATTAATTTTGCAAGGAAAAAATTTGTCCGCTAATTTTGATCATCAGCAAAGGCAAACCGATTTTCATGATTAATAACTTATTTTATTCTCAACGTTTTAAAAATTGCTCTAATATTGCGCTAAATATTTTTTTATGAATAACTCCGAAACTGCTGAAAATACAAAAAGAAATTTATTCAGTTGATTTGAAGGAAATTTGATTTCTAAACACTTGCTGGTACTTGGATTATGATGTATACATATATCGACATAACTACCATATTTTGGGCAAAAAATTTGCCACACCCACAAAAGAAAATTTGAGTCCGAAGAAAAAAAATTAAAAACGGATATAGTTTTATTTAAAGGACCGAACATTTTTTGTTTTTTTTTGTAGACGAGTGTAATGTATAGCAAAATCAAATGATTGGAAATGAAAATATCAATTCTAATAGATAATTTATTATATTCAATACATACTACTCGAACTTACCACAATTGTTATCAAGGACAAAGTCATTAAGCAATGATTTGGTTTGTCATTAAAAACTCTTGTCGATTACATTTTTTTTTTAAGAAAAGGTCCAACGGGTTCAATCACACAATATCAGAATGTGACATGAGCCGTGTTGCTCATAGCGCTTAACCGATGACACCGCCAGCCCAAAGCAGTAACTTTTTCGAGATGCATTGGACATTCTTGGATGTCATGTAGTTTGGTATCGTCCCAATTTTGTTTTAGGACGTACACATTTATTCGGAAATGGGCCCAATCACTAAAAATGACTTTTTGATGAAAAATAGGACCAATGCTCCATGGATCATTCAGCAAATATACGGCGTTGTCTATGATCATTTATCACTTGACCAGTTAAAATATGTACGATTGCAGGCCTAAGTAACGGTGCAAAAGAATTTACTTAACCAAAGGACTCGAAATTATCCAAAATGTTTTTCTCATGCATTCAATCAAGTCGAATGTAAGATTTTTATCCGTTTTAAGAATTTTCATGAATTTTGTTACTGAGTTTTTTT
The DNA here is from genome assembly GCA_023159175.1 of Wohlfahrtia magnifica. Classification (NCBI taxonomy): domain Eukaryota; kingdom Metazoa; phylum Arthropoda; class Insecta; order Diptera; family Sarcophagidae; genus Wohlfahrtia; species Wohlfahrtia magnifica. Next base: position 1,366,031 of record JAKWBJ010000216.1, on the reverse strand, counting down.
TACATATTTTGCTCATAACAGCTTTCTTTGCATATTTAAGTTTTAGGAGCATGTTTTCGACATTATTTTATTATTATTCCAGCGAAAACAAAATATTTGCTTTGAATTTTGACCCAGTCATGGCTTTTCTGAATTATCTGTTATTTGAAATTTATTGCGCCAAACCTAACTTTCAAAGACAAAACAATCAGAAAATATTCTCATCGGTGCAAAAATAATAAATTGCACAACTTTTACAGGTTTCGTTAAAGATATTGAGATATTAAATGAAAACTGAATTTTGCTATTAATGACAGACGCAGCTCCGTATTTTGTAAAAGCTACCAAAGCTTATGGCTTATGTTTTAAACTGAATTGACACAAAAACATGGATTGCACATGGACTGCGTCGTTTATGCGAACGTATTAAAGATCAATATAAAAATGTAATAAGAGTGTCTTTAAAAGATCAAGAAAAAATATCAGACTTTTTATTGCCACCCGAACCAATTCTAGCTTTGCAGCCATTAATTACGTTTACAATTCTGAAAAGATCTTAGAAGTATTTAGCGTATTAAATAGTGCGGAGTCTTAAAACATTTAAATGGTAATATATGGACTTTAGAATATAAACTGAATTGAATTTTATTGCTGCAAAATTTAATTTCACATTAAAAAGTTATTTAAAAAACCGTAAACAGTCGCCTCATACTAGTTCAGTAGTATGTCATGTCAACTGAGAAGTTTCAGAATATCGGCAAAATGAGAACTTACTATAAGACGAAAGAAATAATAGCAAAAAACGATAAACTTATGTAGTAAAATCTGCATATATGCTAACTGGAGTTGGGTTCTTAAGCTTCTTTCAATGAGCTAGTTCGTTCACACACACACATACATAAATAAAATTTTTGTTTTACACACATGTTTTTTGTTGTAAGTAAACGAACTAGCTCATTGGAAGAGCTAAAGGACCCATCTCTAATGCTAACATTTTACAAAAGATCCTAACACATCTTCTCCAAAACAAGCTTAAAACTATAACCTTAAGGTGTTCCTATCCTTTAAATATGCGCCAATTTTATAAGTAGACCTTCGAAGGACGTTTGCAATGTATATAAGTTTGTCCAGACGTGCATTATAATCAATCGAAAAGTTTAGTTTACATTTTGTGTAACTCAGGACTTCTTGGATTTTATATGACGATATGTATGTATTGAATAGTAGAATAAAACTTGTTTTCCATTAACAAAGAAGAAATTTGTGCTTTTCTGAATCTGAAAATAGATTTTTAGTGCATAGATTTAGTGCATTTTTGAAGAACATATTTCTGGTTTCCCTGATTACTACTAATCTTTAACTCTACCACTAAAATTAAGTGAAATATATATCAACACTGTGCGGCAAATAAAAAATACCGTAATGTACATACATATGTATGTACATATGTATAATGTCAATACTTATTTTGGCATTTTTTTGAATTGAACTGTCTCGAGTGATATGTTTTATAAGAACTTAAACCATACATATACGAGTACATATGTATGTCGATCTATATCTTTTTAGCAGTGCGGTAGGTTAGTTGACTATACTATACGAATGTAATCTCTTTTAATAAAGCGTCAAAACATCTTCATTTACTATGCCAATCAAATTATCATCAAAACAGTGATTTCGAATAATGATGGCGAAAATTAAAAAAAAAAAAAACATTTTCGCAAAAAAACAAAGTAAAAAATATGGAAACCACCACATCGAATTAAAAAAAGAACAATTCAAAATCCTCTAAGCAAACAATGCGTTCAAAAAGTTGAGAATAACACACACAATGTACGCACAGATACAGTTACAGATACGTCTACTTAATCCATCTTTCAATTCAAACAATTCAATGAAATTGTTATCGAAAATCGTGTAAATATCCTAAAAGGTGCTCTGAAATCCAAAAAAAAAAAAAAAAATCTTTAATTGTTGTCAGTGGTTGGCGGGCTAAATTCGCATTTTAATTGTCTGGCTGATGTTGATGCAACAGTAATACATTTTCTTTGTTGGTTTTGTTCTCGTGTGATTTGTTTTGTTTTGCATTGTTTAAGGGGATAAAAAATCCTCTTGGATATGGGGTTGCGCAATAAGCCTCTGAGTCACAGAAATTTTTTTTAACTGCAACTGCAAAAAAGTGAGCAAATGTTTTAAACAAAATTGAAATTTTTAACTGCTACTGATAATGCAACACTCACTAACAGAGACACACACACACATACCCTCACAATCAAGTGTGTTGCAATAGCAAAAGTACGAATGAAAATAAATTGAATGCAATAGTTTTACGGTATATGCCCAACGGCTCATAACGTTAATCGTTTATTGTTGTTTGAATTGTTATGGGTAAAGAACTCAATCTTCCTCTCTCGCTCGCTCTCGTTATTGCCAATTACAACATGTGTGTGTGTGTGTGTGCAATATTTTAGAATTTCTATAAGAATTTAATAAACAAAACAAAAGAAAACTCATACATATGTACGAGTATGTATTCCGCTTTTTATATTTTGTAGCCAGCAATACAATTGAAATTGAATTCCAATTGAGTGGCACAATTTTGTTTTCCCATGAAATTGTGTTAAATTGCAAACAAAAATAATGAAATCGTGCGTAAGACAAATTCAAACTTTTTTCAGTTATCCTCTTCTTATTCTCTGGGGGAGTCCTGTCAATCAAGCAGGGACTCTTTTTTGTTTTATTTTTATTTCTATTTGTATTTGTTTTGTACACAAAGTGAGAATAAGAAATTGTACAATCAACACCTGTTGCAAGAATCCATATTTTCGTAACAATTTAATTGAAAGAAGATTTTTTTTAAATTCACATGTTGAATTTAATTCAAACTTTGTTTTGTTTCAAGCAATTTTTTTTTTCGTTACTCCTGTTGGAAGCATATTGGCTATCGACAAAGCATCTATTGCATGGTTTCAGTATTATTCGTCAATCAAGTTGATATTCTAGTAAAGTAGATAAGTAGTCTACTGTAGCTCACCTCCATATGGTTGTGTAGTGGTGAAGATCCTTGCTACGTGGTGGTGGTGATTCTTACTTAGCATTGTTATTTTTTTTTTTCTCCAGTAGGTAGCGTTTTCTCCTGATCATTCATCTGATGTTTGTCATCATCGTTTGAAGGTAAGCTGGAAGGTCAGGTGACTTCTTTTTAGGTGAATTTATCTCTTTATTAAACACTCAAAACCGCAATTAAAGTTTTTCGTCATGTCCTCTGCTGGGCCGATTATTTTGTATGCTTGCACTCTAACCATTACACCACTCCCTCTGTTTTAATAATATGTTTGTTTAATTGTTAATACAAAATCAAGGGTTAACTGAAGACTTAATTCTGATACCATGAAAAAGTCATACGGAAAGTTCTCTGAAAAAGGCTCCATTGCTGCTTCTGTTGCAGAAAATGAAGGTGTGTCAAAAAAGGCACACTTAAGCACGCAAAGCAGCCCGTTGTGATACCACATAACGCGTTATCCCTGTTCTATTCATCAGAGTCCTGGTGATCAAACAGCAACGCACAGAAACACTTCCCTACACTAGATCGGAAACCAGCCCGACAGTCTAATGCCTATTGACCTGATGTCAAAGATCGATAGTTCGGATAAGCCATCGAGAAATTGGGAGCAGCACCCAGTGTGAAAATATTTCACCGTGCAAGAGACGGACCACGGTCTTCTCTTCTTCAGGCCATCCACAGCCACGACAAAAGTTATTTGCAGGTAAGCGCAGCCTCTGTGCGTGCCTACCAATGACGCAATGGCCAGTGAGGATGGAGATGCTCCGAAAGTCCAGTTTGAACAGTTGATTGGCACGCTTCATATTCAACCTGTGCCAGGTGAGTCTGGAGTCATCTTCCGTCCAGGCGCTTTCAGCGTCCAACATATATTTTCGCTTGATTGCAAGTTTAATGGAGGTAAGAGACACACCCACCTTTACGTGAGGATGAATGTGCCCATCTTATCGAGCTCATCAGCAGCACAGTTACCTGAGATGTATTTGTGACCAGATACCCAGGTGAGGTGTACTCAAAACTGTCGTTATAATGCCACAATGCAATCACGACAGTCCCTAACCAGCTTAGAGTTGAAGGTCACACCTGAAAAAGATCTAATCGCCAGAACAGATATATATATATATATATATATATATATATATATATATATATATCGATAGTAGCGCCATTACCACGCCGTCCATATAGACAACCATATAGGGATGAGAAAGCCAGAGGTCCAATCTTCCCTACTAGGAATCATGACGCAAAATTTCCTATACAGTTCAGTTCCAGATGAAGCATAGTCGATATCACCAGTACCAGGGGTTCCTCAGATAGAATAGAGTGTCCCAAAGTGATAGTATGCCAGCACGATAGGGCGTTCAATCTCACCGCTACTGACAAGTATCCCTGAAGGAAAATATTCAAGAATTACAAAAAGAGCCTTTGTAGGGATGGTACTGTAATCTGGGTTGCAGAAGTCTACTGACCTTATTAAAAAGTCTGACATCGCAATCTTTATCGCGGGCAGTCTACCAGAAGACCACTCCATACAAAAGATTCGGTTCACCGCTGAATAAATCTATCGAATAACGCAAGAACTTAGACCCCATTCCGCACTCACTGCTCTTCTGCAGCAGTAGGTGGCACAATCCGCCTTGCGAGCTCTCTCAGCCATGTTGGCTATCCAACTTATCTTGAGGTCAAGAATAAGGCCCAGATATTTAATAGAAACTTAGTGAAGAGTATTGTTTCGGTCTTGCACACTAATTCCAAACTCCCTGCACCACCCAGACACAATTCTCAAGGAAAAATTGAGCTTGTCCGACAGTATCTGTGAGCAAATGCAAGACACAGCAATGGCGATATCATCCGTGTAAGCGACGACCATATCGCCAGAAGAGTTTAGCCTAGTAAGGAGCGTGTTAACCGCAAGGCTCCAGAGAAGCGGAGACGGGACTTCCCTCTGTGGGGTTCTCCCTACAAGCGGAGATCCAAGAAGAAGCTTGATAAGCGCACCAAGCCACTATCGACGCCAAAGTCACGTAGAGCATTAACTATTGTAATAGGGCAGCCATAATTGAAAGCGTCTTCAATATCAAGGAAGACAGCAAGCGTATACTCTCACGCGTATAAAGATCTTTTCACCCGCGAGATCAGCGAGTGAAGTGCAGTCTCTATTAGTCTTCAACTTGGATATGCATGTCGAGAGGCAGACAGAATTGAAGGACTGATAGAGTTCTTAATATGGAGGTCAAGAAATCTTTCTGGTGTCTTCAAGAGAAAAAAAACTGAGACAAATGGGTCTAAAGTCCTTAGGATCAGTGTGTTATGCCCTTTCTGCCTTGGTAATGAACACTAACTAGGCACTCCTCCAGCACAGAGGAATGTAAATAATGCTAAGGCAAGCATAATAAATAGTTAATAGCCAGGAAGGATAAGATCCTTTCCATATTGGATATCAGCCGGAACAAAACCGTCCGGTCCAGGTGATTTGAAAGGTTTAAATGATCCCATAGCCCAGCTTAACCGATTGGAAGATACATGAATCAGAGGATGATGGCCACCCGTAGATGCAACAACCAGGTCATCACCAATACTCATAAAGTGATTGCAGCCAGGGAAGTGGGTATCAAGAAGCGATCGAGCGTTTCGAGGTAGTCCAACTTCCATCAGATCTTCGAATACTATCGAGAGATCCGCCAGAGTGACTGAAGACTTTATGAAACTGACTGGCCTTAATGGACGCTTTCGCAGAAATTACTCCATGAGTCTTTTTTCGCTCACCTTATTGCGTATGTCAAACTCCTTCTTCTTGGTTTTATTGAGTTCACATTGCCTTGGCTCTATTATAGAGCTTGACGCAGAGACGGCGAAAATCTTCAATTTCCCCATTCCATCAAGGAGACTTAGGCCTTCATCTGTACGTGAGATGCTTCGTCGGGGATGCAACCGCCATTTTAAGTGCAGTGGATAAAATTTCCGCTGCCTTGTCAACATCCACACAATTACGGATAAGGGGAGGAGTTTATGAAAAGACTCGCCTGTAGTTTGTCCTCGAGACCAATCAGTAACCTTTCTGTTAAGAGTAAGGATTTCCATATTATGGGAAGTAGACATTCGATAGAGAAGGTAATGTATCTGTGATCCGAGCAAAAACATTCGTCAGATACGTGTATATCAGTTCTTAATAATTTCAGAATAGTGTGCACTCACTAGAGGATGTCCAATACCTCCCTCCTGTTCACAGTGAGAAAGGTTGGTTTATCACCACAATTAGCAATATTCAAATTATTTGATACGATAAAATCAAAAAGACGCTCACGCCTTTGATTGGTATCCGAGCTTCCCCACACCCCGTGATAACCGTTTGCGTCCAAGCCAATTATGACAGAAGTACGCGCTTCATGTGCCTCTGCAACCGGTTGGCCTCCAGATTCTTGTGGGAGACTAAGACCATAGCCGTGTGCGAAGTACGATGAAATTGTCCAGAGAGATCCATCGACCTGATCGATCGATTACCATTGATACGGTGTCATTGTCGCTGGACTTGTGAAGTAGAAAAGCATAAATACAGGTCCTGGGCCTACTTTCGTCGTGGATATACACCGTTTGATATCTCACTGTGTTGAGTTCGAAAACCTTGTCATTTATTACCTACCCATGGTACTTGGACAAGTATGAGGTCCCAGTCCTTTCGTAGGGTCAAGGCCGCTGAAGCGTCTTTAGAGCGATATTAATTAATTTGAGTGACTCTCAGCATATAGGGCAACTACCGTCTGATCGGCATCCTCACCCGATGGCGGAGAGACAATGCTGGTCTCAACTAACTCAGAGTTTGAGATCCGACAGAAGGAGAAGCACTGCGATGAAATGCTATCCCCTTCATTAGATGCTTCTGTTGTGGCAATATCGGAGCTACTCGGTTGTTCACACGGGGTTTGCATCTCAGCTTGAAGTTTCAAAGCCACGCATTAGCCTTATACTCATTAAATGTAATAGCTCCGAAACCATAGTTGATCATGTCATCGCGGGCCCTGATGGGGGGAGATAATCGCATTTCGAGCGTTGCCCTAAACCTCTCTGTCCTTTACCTCACTCCCACCCACCTCCATTCTGCCGGGGTGATAGTTCCCTGTGAGTGGCTATTATCCACAACCGCTCACGTAAGAGCCTCCTTAATAATCTCCTTTAGAGGTTTAGAGGAACCGGAAGAGACTGCTATTCTAGGCCGCTTAGAATACTGCATAGATACCTGTGTAACCTGTTCAGCTGAACTTTGCCTCTTTTGTGTGGTGATGTTGACGGGGTGCAAGCTGCCTATGAGTAGCTGCAGAACCTGTTTCTACAGAAGTAGCCGATTAAAAGGATAGTTTAGAGGTTTTAGCTGCGTGTTTAGACTGGGAGCCCCTGTGACCAGAAGCTGAAGTAACGTATACCGGAGTATGCTGGGAAAGCACCTTGTGCGCACCTGCAATGTTGGATATGGATTTTTGAGTTTTCTTATTTTTAGAACTCATTAAAATTTGTGTGTCCCTCAAAGCCGCTATCTAATGCCCGAATGTGTAGTTACCATAATGTGTCCCATGGTTCTCTTTGCATCAGAGAGGCGACCAAGCAAGGGTTGGTGCTCAGTGCCCGACCGGTACTAATCGGGAGACCTCTCAACCGAACCTACACCATCAACTTAAAAAACTTACATACATACATAATTCTTACCACGACATCCCAAGTGGAACAAGAGAGACTTTTTTTAATCAATGAGCTGCAAGTAATTCTATGTTTAGACCCGTTGAAATGGACTTACAGTTTAACGCCGGCTCCGAACGGCAGATGCATTAGTGAGAAAACTTTTTCATAGCGTAAATACTCATAACCAGTCGCTAGTAATGTTATGAGCTGATACCGCTCTTCAAAAATTGTTAGATGGTCTGGCCTAGGATTGAACCGAGGACCTCTTGGTTGGTAGGCCGTTGTCTTGTCTACCATACCACAGCGGCACATAACAACTTATAAAATCAATTATTAATTGCTAAAATCAATTAAGGTAAGAACTTACGAACTATCAAAAGTAGTTTTATCTTAATAATATCTATGAGGTTTGTTCAAAAATAGAGTAAGAGTTTGACTCTTTTTTTCACTAATAATGTATCTTTTTTTCTCTAAAACAAAGGTATTTTGTACATTGTTTTGTTCAATAGTGTATATAGAAGTATTTATATTAGGGCAGGTCGATTTAAAAATCGCCCATGTGACAAGAAAAATCGTATTCTGGGGTTCAAAAAAAGAAACTTTCACAAGGAACCATACCTCTAAAATTCTGTGGGATTATTCAAAATTTTACCTTTGGGTCAAAATAAGGAACATCAAAGTTTTTTATTTTGATGCATAGAATACGATTTTCCTTGTCACTTAGGCGATTTTTTGCGCCCCTAAAAATCGACCTGCCCTAATGTATATAAATTTCATTTAAAATGATTATTGCTTCACTTACTTAAGCCTCATAGTTCATGTCTTAAAGGTATGCCATAACATTAAACATTAACATTAAATAAAAATTTATGTATGTATGTATGTATGTATTTAAATTTCTTACCCGGGTAATAATATTAGAATATGAACTTTATTTTTCCAAAAGCCTTACTATACCATATAAAATGAAAAGCAATTATTCCTCGAATATGATAAAGTTGTTGAAGGAAGAGAGAATATTTTACGCATATAAATAAGAAAATTAACACGTTTCGTTGCACTTTTGTATAAATTTGATTTGAATTAAAATGAAAATTCTTATTGTTTTCGGAAAATCTTTTCTTCAGAATAGGAAACCAACACACACACACATCCTTAAGCATACACACACATCCTTAAGCATCCTTAAGCATACACGGGAAGACTCTAACCGCATTAAAAAAATACACTTTAAAGGAGCATCACAATAAATGGCTCAAGTTTATCCTTAAAATAACGATTGCCTTGAATAAATCCCAGTTAATGTGTATACGAAAGAGGCAAAATGGTTACTTAAGGCTCCGGAGAGAGACAGAAATTAATGCGAAGGGTTGATTGCATGTTTGTGATAATTCTAATGCCATGTTAACAATAGAATTCATTTCACTTCCATTCACCGCATTTACGTTATTCATATGCTCGTTGCTTGGTTGGTTGGTTAGTTGCCTCGAGTGTGAATCGTATTTTTTAATTTGAAACTGTATCATTCATTCATCCATCCATTTATCTTTTCTTTTAGTAGGCCTGCAAATTGTATGATAATAAGTATTTCTTTGTTATTGTTGTTATTTTATGTACTTTGAGAGTAGTTTGTGGTCGTTGTTAACTGACAACATTATTCATTAATTTTCTGGTGATGATGACGACGACGTTAGTATTGTGTTATTCCACACAAGGTTCTTATTATGTAAAATTTTGTCCAAATTATAATTATAACGGTTAAGAATATTGTATAAGGAAATATGTTGGTTTTGTTGTTTAATTAAACAAAATAGTAGAATTCAAGAAATAAAACAATAAATTCATAAGATAACTTAGTTTTAAAGAAAATAAAATACATTTCATTCAAATAAGGTGTGCTTCAAAATGATAAGGTCACCTTAATATTTGCTCAATTCATCCAAACTATAAAATGTTACGTATGATCACCTTATTAAAAAAATTCTACGTTCAAATAAGTGAATAATAAGCCGGTTTTGCTCTTAGAAATGTACCGTTATATTATGTTTATTTAAATTTATGTAAATAAGTGTAAAATTCAATGCGTCAAAATGATAAGGTCAGTGATTCATTTATCCAAACTTTTATTTAAACTCAGGATTAAACAATTATTTTTAATTTATGCAGTTCCCATTTCCTTCTATTGTCTTAAAAATACGGGATGGCATCGCAATAAATAAATTGTCCAGAACGTTGGAGCGGACTTCGCGCCAGCTGTTACAGATTGCCACTTTTAATTCATCTTTTGTCCGGTACTGTTTGTTGTCTGTATAAACATAACGCACAAGCAGTCCCCACAAATGTTTCATGATGTTTAAGTCGGAGGAACGTGTTGGCCAATCAAGTATTTTAATATTGTGCTCCTCAGACCCTTGTCTAGTCGACTTGATAACATGAATTGCTGCGTTATCTTGCTGAAAGGTGAAAGTCTTGTCACAATATTGGGCCAAATAAGGCAGCAAACGTTCAGAATGCCCTGGTACTCTAAACTATTTATTCGAGTGGAAGGAAAGTAGAGTTCCAGGGTACACTAAGTCAGTGGTTTAACGTGAGTACCTGCCCTAGGACGTTACCTCACTGTGCCAAAGCACGAGTGAATACAATGCGTCCACCAACGCTCTCACCTATGATTAGAATCACCAGTGAGTACCAATTTAAAGCCATGTTATTTGGACATGACCTCACACCTTAGTGAGGTGCCGGAGACTATCTAAACTCCTACCGATCTATGGGTCACGGCACCCGGTTAAAAGTATAACTCCACACCGAGCCAGCATTGCTCTCCCCGCGAGCCACCACGTTGCTCCTACAAAGGAGGCCTCACCATAGTCGGACAGGAACCAAAATTCCTGGGGCTCCCGACACCCGTGGCACCAGAATGGACTTTATAGTCAAAGCATTAAGGGTTCATAGCTAGTCTTCCGTTTTGCCTATACAGTACACGATAAGCGATGTATAAATCATATATGATTTGTTTGTTATACATATACACGCCAAGCAAGAATAATAAATTGAAATTTTATATATCCGGTGGGCCATCTATCGGTATAAATTTGAAGCAGCGGTCCTTTCGAATCTGGCAATGCTTATATCATTCTATTCTATTACAAAATTCAGTATATTATCTCCACTTAACGAAATGAATCGATTTTCGCTTGAGCAGCGTTGGAATTTATTGGAAATTGGAAATTTACTTCAAAAACATCGACAGTTGGTCGGGAATTGCGAAAAAACAAAAAAAAAAAAACAAAAAAATGAAAAAAAACGAAAAAAATCATCTTTTCGGACAAAGCAAAATTGCCGTATTTAGGGCTCTGAAAACCCAAACTTGGTCTTACAGAAGCCAATGCACCCATTACGAGTGACTGTTTCGTGCGGCTTGTGGAGCGGAGTCATCATTGGCCCATATTTCATATTTCGCAGCCATTACGGCCAATGGAGACACCTATAGCACCATGATAACCGTATTTTTTGTGCCCGCTCTTCTTGGTATTGATGTGAACGATATTTGGTTTCAACAGTATGATGCACCTTGCCACACATATCATGCTGCAATCGATTTATTGCGTCAAACGTTTGATGGCCGTTTAGTTAGTCGAAATGGTGATGTCAGTTGGCTGCCAAAAAGCTGCGATTTGACACCGTTGAACTATTTTCTGTGGGGGCCGTAAGAGGCAAGTGTTATGCCAACAAACCAAAGACGACTGAGCATTTTAAGGCCAATATTCGTGATACGACCACATACAGTCGAAAAAGTTCTCGAAAATTGGTCCGATCGAATGGGGTGCCATATGTATAAAATAATATTTCATTTCTAACCGGAACAATTGTACTTCACAACAACAAAAATAAATTTGGCAAAATTTCAAAACGTTTTTGTTTGATTGCATTTTTAAATTTAAACTTTTAAATGGCCCACCCTATATTATATACTATATACACAAACTTACGCATAATAAATAGATAACGTAGAAATTTTGAATTCTGGGAATATTATAGATGTATAAAAAGTCCGGGAATACACTACATGTTTTCATGGTATTCTCATGGCCGGCCAAAATAACCGGTTCGTATATTTAGATATAACGCATAAATAGATATCTATGAAAATTAGAAGCGTAAAAACTAAATAATTTATAATATTATTGTATGCACCCATATAATAAAAGTCGTGACATTCTCGTAAAATACTAAGTAAGACTTAAATTGCTAATGTGGTTTCGATAAGCTAATGTGAATTCTTTGATTCAATAACATTGAACATATTGAATCTTTAAGTTTGTTTACTAACTAACAATATAAGAATAACGGAAGCTAGCTTGATAGCTTAAGGCTACCAAAGTATTCAGAGAGCAACGATCTTTTTTTTGATAGCCATTCTACCAATTTCAATAAACTTCACTTCAGTTATTCCTAAAAGACTTTCGGAGGTCATAGTTACTAAGGTTGGAGCTACTAAGTACTGATTATTATAATATTCCTTCCATTTTAATTTACGTTATCATTTTAATAATCGGTAGTGCTTTTTTAATCAAAAAATAAAAATCGAAAAAATTGTTCTTTAAAAAATTTATATCAAAACTTTAAAAAAAATATAATAATTTTTATTGATTCAAACTCTGGACATATGTATGTACGAGTATTATTCAATTTATCTTATTATCTTAGTTCATATTTATTTTTTACACTATTTTTTCATACATACTCGTACATATATATCGTGTGTGTTATTAAAAAAAAGAAACAGGACCTCTGCACCAACCAATCTTGGAGATAATAGATTTGCTGCATTAGCAATTTCTAATAGTCTCAAACGCAAGAAGTAAAGACTAAATCCCCATAAATCCCTGGTATATTATCTTGGAAACAAATGATCTAAAAAATCCTATTCTTAGTACTCCTGCTTCGCTGTATATCGTGCCATTTAATTCATAAGCAAACTATTACATCTATTTCTTAATTTCGCGATGGAAAATTATTGCTTCCTGTTAACAGCAAAGAAACCGCTGATAAGCTTGTATCAGCTAAAGATTTGTTTGTACTTTGCAAAATCAACTGTAGACTTCACGATAACTTAAATTTTGCTAAAGCACCATATATGCTACATACCTTAATGAAATTTCTGAAAGCGAATTTATAAAGAAAGTAATCGACCAGGGTGAAGTGGCTATACATAAATTCAAAAAGCCAGATAACACATTTACCAAAGATTTTTTTTATCATATGCCTGATAAAATTAAAGTATCGTGGAATTTCGTTAATGTTCAACAATATTGTTACGTTTTTACTCTTTTAAAAACGTGTTGTTATGAGTTCGTAGATTGTAGTTAAAATAAAATAAATTTTGTGCTTGGTTTTAATTAAAAATCCTTTATTCAACACAATTTTGTGCACCACTGCTTGTAACCTTTTTACAGGCAATAACAATTTTCTATTCTTAATTACTCCGTCTGTTTACAATCTTGTAAACAACAACAATTACTCGACAGATCTTCCTACTTAAAGATCTTCCAACCCGATCGTAGTTATAACTTAGGTTCGATCAAAACCTTAACTCTCTTTACTGAGTTAGCTCCAACTAAACTGGTTTTTTACATCACGATTCACTTCACAAACTGCGCTCGCTGGGTTTACTTTACTTAAACTCCACTCGCTGAGTTTACCACACATCAACTCGTTCACTGAGTTTACACCAAATAAACTGACTGCTGTTCGCATCGATGTGCTTTTTATATGGCTGAGTAAACAACACATCGAAAGCTCTCGTTCCTCTCGATATATCAGGTAGATTCCATTTCTTTCTTTTAATTTCTTTTTAGTTCTTTTGTAGACATGCGTATGTAGACATCTACCTCTTTCAGCTCTTGGCATTTGTTGTTGCTTTTTTATTGTCTGTTACTTGTTTTCTTTACTGCTTAATTATTGTTGTTGCCGTGTTATTTTTATTTACTTTGTCTCTGCTAATAGTTGTTGTAGAATTGGTTATTTGTAAACAGCACGTATAGTTGTTCTTGCAGCTTTTGTTTATTTATTTTAGCGATGTAATAAACGCTGTGATGCGCAACCTTATTGTCGTAATAATATTATCCAAATCCGATTCGTTGCAAGAGATGTCAAAATCTTGGGCATACCACTCAACATTGTAAGAATTCAGAATCCTGTGTAACATGTAATTTACCACCTCACAGTGAAGAATGTATTCGCACCCAACGTTCAAATTGTCTTGAAGAACACTACTCAATATCAAACAAATGTCCCAGTTTTATACAACAAAAAAAAAAAAACTTTTAAAAATCAAAACACTAAATACCATAAGTATTCTATGAACGAAGCTAAATATATACAAAGAAATAGCATTCTATCATTACCTCTCATCCCAACATTTTCTTCAATAGTATCAGCAAATACAACAACTAACAAGAAAACAATCGAAAATAAAAAAGTAGTAAAAGAAAAATATTTAATTAATATTACAATCAAATCTACAAATAACAACCGTCACAACGAAAATTCTCCAGCTTCTTCCTCTTCCTTAGACTTTGGTAGTTCGCGAACTACCTCGTTCAATTAAACTACTCACACAAGTGAGCTAAGAGAGTCGGTCATTACAATAAGATCTTTAGCTCCATAGTTCGTTCAGTCGTTCGTTCTTTCATGTTTCTTCTTCGTTCATGAATTCTCTTTAGTTCGTGTGTCTTTTTGTTCATGTTATATGAAAAGAACATACGTTGGTAGTGCCACCCTGAAAATAACATATACAATCAGTGTTGCCAGACAGTGAGTTCTATTGGCTCCGTAGTTCATGTTTCTTTTCGTCCACGTTTCTTCTTCGTTCATATTTGTTTCGTTGATATGTTTGGCACTTAATTTGAAAAATACGTACACCATGCAAATAATACATATAAACAGTGTTGTCACAATCTTAATATATGAATGAAATCAATAAACAATTGAAAACTCTTATGAAAAAGTTATAAAACGAACATAATTTATTTTGCTCTGTTTTCTCTTTTTTCATTCAAAATATTTCTGGTCTGACTGACTTTAATTGTTCTAAGGGTCTAATTCATTCAAAAGAATATAAAAAATGGAAAAACGAATTCGTACAGAGAATAATTTGACATTAATTTTGAGCCTCATTTAAAGAGATAATTAATCCAATGACATTTATGTAAAATCAGTTAAAACTCCGGCAATAATATAACAAAAACTGCCTGAAATGCTAGTATATATTTTCAAATTTTGTGAAAAAAAAAATTTTAAATGTACAATATCTGCAGTAACATGTTATTGCACTCTCAATTACTAAAATTAAAAAAAGAACCTTTTAAAAGCAACCGCAATAAACTGTTATTTTAAAAACTATCGGCAAAAATGCTATTATATATGTACGTATGCACTATATGTGTTCAATTTTTGAAATATTGAAGTAGATTGTGGCAACGGTTGCTGCCATGGTGAAGTTGTAAAATGTGAAGTCCGGCTGACTACTTTTCTTTTGTTCACATGCTGCCAAAAGTTTTACTTGCACAGCACAAACTTATTAAAAAAAACAATCCAAGGATATCGTCAAGCTAAATACTCAAAATACACACATTACAAAATTATATATTTATAATTATGTCTAATATTCAATGTTTATAGTTGAAAAACGTCCAGAAAACGAAATATTTAAAAATTAAAATTTTCTGCATAATAATAATTTATGTATGTGAAATCTACAAAAAATCAACCGAGCACTGAACTAAGTGAAATGTACTGAACTAAAAAGATCGATCACTGAAAAGAGCTAAACAATCCAAGTCTACTCTCCATCTCTACAACTTACTTCTCCTACTAATGATTTATTCAATAATATGCCATCAACTCCGGCAACAAAACAAGCAACATTAAATGACAACCTTTTAAACAAAATACTTACATAAGTAAATGTACCCAGAACAACGAAATCAACTTGGCATGAAATACTTAATAACATGGAATTCGCTTCAATAACCAGTGACGAAGAATAAATAAAAAGTACACTTTTCTCTTAATTACTACTTATATCGACCCATTTGCGCAAAATGATCGTATGTTACAAAAAAACAAATTTTACAGGAGAACTATATCTCCCTAAGTATTGCGATTATCTACATATATAATGTGTTACTATGTGGTGGGTTGGTGACTTTGGAATGCATTCGCATCAAAAAGTCGATTTCGTAAAAAATGTAACATTCGATAATTTCGCGTAAAGGGGTCGATATGATCAAGCTAATCTATTGGAATATGAATGGATGCAACAATAACTAAAACGAACTGTCTCTTCTAATTAAGGGAAATAAGCCAGACATAATAGCTTTGCAAGAAACCCATATACTTCAGAAACCTTCTAATATTATTACCCAAAAGTCATACGAAGGATATTTTTTTTAATCTTCCCCACAACTCCTTGAAATAGTATTTAAAAATATACAAAAATTTACTCAATGAAACTTGTCATCATCAACTTGAACATTTCGTTTTCTATTATAAACTGTTGCACTATATACCATCAAACCAGTCATTACCAGACATTATTTCTTCTAACAAACTTTCGCACATTCTACTTGGGGACTAAGTGTCTGCTGATCTGGCGCTCCTCTCTTTCCAATGTTACAGGAAAAATAATAAAAGACTTTATTACTGATGAAAACTTAACCGTTTTAAATGACGCACAGTGCGTTGTTCCGTAGATGAAAATCAAAAAATCACTCATAACGGATATTGATAAAATATATATTTTTTGTAAGCTAATTATCAGCTGAGTACAATACTGATCGATTTTTTCTTGGTTACTTATCTATATTGCCGCAAGAGGGTGCTAAACTCAACTAATCTTTATATATAAAAAAGGACTATAAAATGCGTTGTAATTGATATTCTCTGAAATACGCCAACCGATTTTGTAAGCTCTTAAACGAAAGCTGTAATTTTTATGTATATGCTGTTTTTGTAGATCAAAGGGTTCGCGAGTTATTGTCGTTAGAGTGAACTCCTTTGTATTGAATAAGTTTTACTTGAAATCGAAATTTGTTACAGCACTTAAACTTTGTGTACGAAAATATTTTTAAAACGTGTATACAAAAAGTATGTGTAGAAAGCTTTCATTTGGTGTGTGGCTTCATTATTGTTCAACTGGACGGTGTCACCCAGTGCCCATATAAAATTTGTATTTATATGTCTATATCTTTAAAACGGTCATAGAAAGCGTATCTAAATTTGGGCCAAATAACTACAAATAATTGGACCAAATCAATACAAATCGTTAGTCAAAAATAGGTCTATATTGGATAAGTGAGAGTGGCACCTCCCATACAAAATAGATATTGCTTTTTATATATCTACAGAACGATTAGTATAGAAGGTTCTGAATTTGATCTAAATGACTTCTTAGATAGTACAAACCATCATTTAAAAAGTGGGCGGAATCGGATAAATCGGCATGGAACCTCCCATACAAATTAAATAATGATTTTTGTATATCTTAAGAATGGTTAGAGTTGAAGTTTCTTAATTTGGTTTAACTAACTTAGTAGTCAATAGAAACCATCACTAGAATTTTACATGTGTAAAGACCGGTAACAAAGCCTTTCTTATCTATCCTTATCAGGCAAAAAGCAGATACAACACAAAGGCTCGCAACAACGCGGGAGGGATTACTCTAGTTTATAACAAACAAATAAAATACTATATAAAAGAAATTAAATTTAATGTATTGCACTTCAGAAAAGTAGCTATAAAAACTCTATTTATTTCAGAAAATTTTAAAAATTTGGTTTTCTAATACTTTACAATGTTATAAACAAAATAGGGAAAAAAAGTTTAAATTTTGTTCATTGCTTTTATTTTGTACTGCTTTGAAAAACGCACTTAAATATTTTAATAAAAATTTTAAAGTTACCAAACTTTGAAGGCGTATTAAAAAAAGAAATGATATATACTCGTACATATATTTTTTTATTTCTATTTTTGAAACCATATAATACATTTTATAAAATAATAAAAAAATTAGAACCAACTTAGTCGTACAACTTAAAAAATTTTGATATTTTAAAACTGTATAAATTAGAGAATTTTTCATAAATTCTGCTAATACTTAATAGCTTAAAGCAAATATAAAATTAAAAATAATATGGATTATCAATTTAAATGTGATATATTGACCCAGAAATACATTTATAATTTTTTGTTGTTGTTGCAAAATCCACAAAATTACATGCCTTAAAAACTGGTTGTTATTTGTAATTTATCAGTAACTAGCACACCCATATGCTAAAAAGAACCTTTTTTATTAAAAAAATTAAATATAAAAAAATTAAAAAAATTTTGCACACATCTGTATTATCCCCTAATAATTGTCTGTAAGAAATTTCATTTATCTTCGACAACTCCTTCTACTTTTATCCATTCGCACTATGCACGATGCACTATGCGACGGTTGTTCTACTTACCTTTTTACCCACAACACATTTACGTCCTTTGTTGACGTATCATTTTGCAACCCTTCACTTTCCCCGTCAATATTCTGGAATACTCTAAACTCTCTATATGGTTGTGACCACCTTCCTATTCTCCTTGAAATATATTGCAATCATAATTCCTTAAAATGGAAACAACACTCGAAATATAAAATCGATAATGTTGATCTTATTGGATCTTATTCAAGCAATACTGTATTAGTCAAAATTCTATAATTGCTAGATCCACTAACGTAAACTGAAAGTAAATTAAGTTTAATGGAATTGGAAAAGCTCTAATATGATAAAATTCCTTACCCTAAGTACTGAAAAAATTAATTAATAATTAATTACATCCCCCTACTATTCACAATCCGCACACAGAAGACTAGACAACTCTGTCAGTCGAAGATTACGATCGACAACTCAATATTCCGATCGTACCCGCAATGCGACCCAAAATTTTTACCCTGGAAACTTTAGGGAAAGAAGATGTCTCATATCTCAAGATAACAAAAACGTTTTTGTAAATTATGGATTAGAAACTCCAATTTACCCCCAAAGTGAAAACAGAAATCCCCAAAGAGGCTATAGATTTGCCAAAAAGCACTGAATGTCTCCCCATGCTCAGTGAAAAAGCTCCTTGCCAGAGGAACTTGCAGAACTAAATTTACCCAGTCTAACGCATAAAGAAGCCTCACAAAAAGATAAATAGTCACAAGTGGATGTTGAAAACTCAAGCTCAGTTCCCATATTGCATACTATAAAAGATGATATTCCTATCAAATTGCTTGCAAGAAATGACTATGCTAGTACTCTGGATTCTGAACGCAACTCTAAAATCAACTCGAATTGATAAAGCATGAGGATCGTATGGTAAATCAGTCATATATCCCATATGACGAATTTTGTGCAATGACTCTGCTCGGCAACAGCAACCCTACAATTATTGGAAACTCAAGCGAAATTCCCAATTTACAGTTAGTGTCATTAATATTCGGTTTTATTAAAGAGATATGTTTAACTGATTCGTCTTAAGCTAAATGTATATCTTTTTCAACAATTTTTTCTTTTCATTAATAGTTTATTTAGACACTTGAAAGTTCACATTTGTATTTAGAAAAAAAGAATAACAATATAACAAAAAAAAACTAAGTTAATTCAGGTGGCATAAAATATTGCGCGTCAATAATATTCGGTTTTCTTTGAAAAGTAACAAATAATACTTCACTTAGACGGTTTGGCATGTTTTTTACTATTTTAGCTGTATACGATCCCATTCTTCTTGAAGCCGCAATTTCAAGTCTTCAATGGATGTTATTTTGTAGTTGCGGATTCGCCGGTCCAGCTCATCCCATAGATTCTCAATCGGATTGAGGTCTGGGGATTGTGCAGGTGGATGGAGAACTTTAGGGCAGTTATAGAGCAACCATTCTTGAATTAAACGCGACTTGTGCTTTGGGTCGTTATCTTGGTAGAATTTAAAAGAATCTGAAACGCCCAGCATATTTGCACTTTCTTTCAAATTTTGACGGAGGATATTCAAATATGATTCCTTATTCATAACTCCCCTGATAAAAACTGATTTTCCCGTCCCTTTAGCTCCCATACAATCCCACACCATAACATGTCCATTTCCATGTTTTACGGTTGGTTTTAAATTTTGTGGTTGTAGCTCCTCATTTGGCTTCCGCCACACCATTACACGCCCATCGGATCCAAATACGTTATACTTGCTCTCGTCCGCAAATATAACGTCATCCCACTAAGTTTCAGGCTTCTTAATGTACTCCCTGGCAAAACTCAAACGAGCTTTTCGGTTGCGTAAATTAACTAATGGCTTACGACGAGCTACTTGGCCATGAAAACCTTTTTTTCTTATGGTTCTTCGTATGCAGATATTTTTTTTTTTTTAACTCATTGAGCACCTCTGTGACTAATTTGGGAGCACTTAAGCGTGGGTTAGATTTTATTTTTCGTACAATTGAACTTTCTTCCCGCTCGGTCAATTTTTTTGGCTGACCTGTCTGCTTTATGAAGTGTATTCTTCCTTCATTTTTGTGTCTTCTGACTATGTCCCCAACAGTATTTGGTTTCATAATCAGAATTTCAGCAGTCTCTTTGTACTTTTTTCCTTTGCGCCCCATTTGTATAATTTACAGTGAAGTAGAATTTTGGACAGACAAGAAAGGAGGTGTTATGCACTTTTATTAAAACGTATCTCTATATTGCTGGAAAAGTAGCTGAATAATCTGTTTTTTTGCAAATAACATATAAATAGGGGAAAAACCGAATATTAATGGCGCTTAGTAAAGAGGGTTAATAAACTTTGATCGAGATATCACGGTTGCAGGGTTAGCATAGAGCCATTTTTTCCATATATTTGAATACTCATACTGACAACATTTATTTAAGTTTTTGCTATTCTTCTGATTACCTATCCATTTCGCTAATGCCAGGGTGTTATTATCGATAAACTTAAAAACCGAATATTAATGACACTAACTGTATATGTGGTAGCAAAAAAGAAAAATATTTCTAGCAGTTTCTCTTCAGGTATTCGAAACTCTAAAGAAAACTATAAACTGAACTGTATCTTATTATGTTGGCTTGCAATAAAATATCTCAGTTATTTTTCCCGTATGACAAGCATAGATTATTTATAGTACTCGGCGACTCTCATATGTGTCAAATTTCTCAAAACTATTTACATAATTTGATCTTCAAGATGGCGAAGTGTAATCAATTTTAACGCCAGGAGCAGCCTAAATTCTACATATTTAGGCATACGACACGTGTGAAGAATATATGCTCAAGCTACAGAATACTCGTGATCCATGAACAACAGTCAAGTATCAAAATATTACCCCAATTAATGGCAAAAGGATATGATGTAACAATTTCGTTAAAAGATTCTGCTGTCAAATTCTCTAGCCTATTCGAAATCATTATTAAAGAGACTTTCTTCCGCTTCATTTGGAGGCGGGGACTCCCTCTATGGGGTAATAATGGACAGCGGCTAAAACTCCTGGAAACTACTCTCGATGCTAGATGATACAACTCTAACTATATTCTTATTATTATTTTTTTTTGCTTTCCACAAAGCATCTATTGCTTTATTTCAGGTTCTTTAATCAATTTGATCTTTCAAACTAAGTAGATGATTAAATCCTCCATATGATTTTTTTTGTGTGTGTAGTGGTGAAGATCCTTGATAATTGGTGGTGATCTTTACTTTAGCATTGTAATTTTTTCCCAGTAGGTGGCGTGTTTTTCCTGATCATTGGCCTGATGTTTGTCATCATCGCCAGAGGTATGCGAAAAGGGTCAGGGGGGCTTTTTATTTATTTTTTTAGATGGAGTTGTCTGGAGGGAAGAAGTTGAAGCCTTTTTTTATTATTAAACATTCGAAACCACAATTAGATATTTTCTTCGTCATGTCCTCTGCTGGGGCCCGAACCTGGGTCGTTTGTGTTGTTGTGCGTGCGCTCTAACCACTACAGCACACCACCCTACTCTATTATTATATACCCTAAACACATCTTTCAATATCGTGATAAGTACAACTCTAATAATAATATAATTTTTTCTACTTACTTTCTTTTCTCATTATTAGGACTTGCCAGAGACGTAAAATATACTGACAAATCAACCATCACATCATTAGTCCAAAAAACAACAAGAAGCCCAAATGATTACATTAACGCCAACCAAACAACTCCAGAAAGTTGTAGACAACTATATCAATGCCAACCAGAGCTCTCAGCCACAGACCCTAAGATCATATTAAGTCATTTGTTGCCTGAGAGCAAGCCCGGCGACAGGTCCAAATTTATTTGGACAATAATCTTTTTTATGTATAATTGAATGATTACTAAATTTATTATTAGTAACTTTTACTAAGCACATAGCCCGTGCTGTAGTGTAGACTTCCAATATATCAGTTGTCAATTAGTTGTTGTTTTCCACTAAACCGTGGACCCTTTTTATGCTTTATTTTCAAATTACAAATCACTCACCTCTCAAACATCAAAGGGACAACATCTACTACTACAAACAGAAAGAACGACGAATATCAAACATAAAATATTAGAGGAAATACATACTAATTTAAAATGTAAATTAAAACCATAAATTAAAATATAAATTTAAAATCTAAATTAAAATAAATAAAATTTATTAAACTAAACTTATTTAAATATAATTGAACACTAAATCTACTTAAACCTAATTAGATTTGACCTTAAACCTACACTAATGTTACAACTACTCTAATTAAACTAAATACTTACCCTAAACTAAATAAAGGAATTGTCCTATTTTAAAGTGAATTTTAAATACTTACTCTTCTATGATATTGGCAATTGATCTCTATACTCAAGGTAAATATCCCTAAACACTTTTAATTACAAAAGAGCAATAATTAACCCCCTAATTACAGTGACAAACTTTCTTTTATAAGGTTGATCTTTGTATATACCACCCTCTACAAACCTTTATAAAGGGAAGTTTATTTAAAAGAATAGCCCATAGGTTCTTTTACACCATATGTTTAAAAACTTACCAACTTGTTTAAAAGAAAGAGTTTTAACACTCTAACTCCGGAACATACACCCAAAACTGACACAGCGCAACAATTTTACCAATTCAAAAACCTAATAAGTTCATCGTGAAAATCAGCAATTTTTTAAAAAAGTATAGTAGTATGGATAATGTGGTTCGATTCTAAAAGCAATCTCATTCACTCTAACAAAGTTGCATTCAAGAAAAATTAATCAACATCAGATGCCCTACTCCACATCAACCATTATATCTCCCAGGCCTTATCACGCAGAAACCGTATATCTTTGGAAGAGCTTTTGATCGTATTGGAAGTCACATAGTTCTTCAATAACTCAGAAACTGGAAAATAGGAAAGTAAATCTTTATGTTTATTAAGGCTTTCTTAACTAATCGTAAATTTAAAGTTCGTATTAATTCAACATTTTCTGATTCATTCACATTAAATAATGGAATTCCCAAAGGATCTCCTCTCTCGGTGGTTTTATTTCTCATCGCCTTTAATAAAATAAGCAAAGTTACTTATAAATATAAAATAATTTATTATACGCATAGGACACAAAATTTTTATCAGAAAACAATGACTCAGCACGGGTTAAATCTTGTTTATTAAATCTTCTTAATGATATAAAAAATGGTCAAAACTATCAGGTGCTAAGCTTTCGCAATCCACCGCACCTTCTCTACAATAAATATTCTATTGAACATGCCAGAGAATTGAAAATATTGGGAGTAATTTTTGATAAGAACTTCAACTTCACAATCCATTGAAATAAACTGCGAGGAGATTTTTATACGATTGAACATTATCAACCCGTCAAACCCTTTTACGCGTAAATGCAGTAGAAAAAGTGTTCCAAAGGCAATCAACTTTTTTGAACTGTTAACTTTTCAAAGCATTTTTAAAAACTTAATAAAGAAAAAAAAGCAATAATAAACATTCATGTTTTTGATAAAATATGTTAAATTTTTATTTATTGAATTAGTTTCCATCGCTACAAAAAAGAAAATTAGATTTAATTTGTATTGGCTGTTTGAAAATTCAATGTCACCGTTCAATATTTTTGCCCGTAAGAAATAATATTTTGTACAAACTGGTTTAAAGAAGCAGTCGAGACTTGTTTGGTTTTTTCTTTCATGTAATAGGTCTTCATTGTTTTCATGCGGATGTTGACAAGATCTGCTACTTTTGCGCATCGTTATTGTTTTCAAACCATTTAATCAACTGCTTTGGAGTAGCTCACTTTAGATTCTTGAGTATCTCATCGTCTAAAATTTGATCATTGTTTCAATTCTTAATGTCATTTATCTTGATGCCAACATTATCGCCAACCTTTGTCATCAACAATTGAACTTCTCGAAGTATATCGTTGTATGCAGTTATTGATTTATGCTATGTTCGCACGACAACGTTTTTTCATCATTCGCTATCTCATTCATAATACAAAACTCGATTATGAGTATGACATAAATTTCCATACAAGATTTTAAGAGATCATCACTCAAATTGTAAGTAATACTATTCTTATTATTTGATTACTTTAAAATTAGTACCATCTCTAATTTTTAATATAAAACTTAGATAATATGCGTCTGCCATACTTTGAAGCTCTCAATTTAAATGTTTTATTACAGATCTAACATTCCATATTTATTAAATTGACATCCGTAAAGTATGCTGTCAAGTACATATAAAAAACAAAATATAAAATAAACGAAATAAAGACAACAAACAAAACAATTGTCGCTAACTGCATTGACTTCATATGCTAGCAGTTAAAGGGTGCTGTGCGAACTGAAGAATCGAAATAAGTAATATAAACAGAGAACGAAGTAATCGGAAGTCTCGTGTGAACATAGCATCACTCAATTCAGAGAGTGGAATATTGTCTTCACTATCATACTGATTGTCATCCCACTTTTCTATCTTATTCCATGCCTTCATAAGAACTGCTTTAGGCAGTTCATCCTACACTGACTTAAGTAGCAAAATAGTATCACGATTTGTGTCTTTAAAAAATTTTCAACCATAGAATATGCTTTTGTGGTATGGGATCCTCAATATAACATTCACATATGCAACATTGAATCAGTGCGAAACAATTTCTTCTATTTTGTCTCCGTCATCTTCAGTGGAATCCGAACATGATCTTATCAACTTATGAATCTTGCACTTATAAAGCTCTTCAACTCTTAAAAGCAGAAGAGTTTCTATAAACATTTCCTTTATAAATAATTTGATAAGTGGTGTTATTGACTCTGAATTTCTACTTAATGACCTAGAATTCAGTGTTCGGACTCGCCCAACAAAATATTATGTTCCTCTAGCGCTTCAATACTTTCGTTCAAATTACGCTAATTTTGATCCATTTCAAAGAATGTGTGCAGAATTCAACAATAACTATTTTCTTATTGATTTCTCGACAAATTATGGCACTTTAAGGAATAAAATAATTAATTTTCTGAATATACGAGTATAAAATGTATAAATTGATTACTTATTTTTAATTGGAAATTACGTATTGTTAAATATAAATAAATAAATAAATAAATAAATAAATAAAAAGAAAATATTTTTAATTGTGGAATGTTTTCTTGTGCGACAATGTTGCATAACAATTTACTTCGATATCCTAACTTGACTAATCTTATTGGTTTTTGAACCGCTGTTACCTTAAGTAGGATCAACTGGCTTTTGGGCAGTACAATAGTCAATTAGCAACAATGCCTTTGGTGGAAAATAATTTTCAGTAGAAAATTGGCAAACCTGCAAAGATTTCCATGCAATAACCTGAACAAATTTTTATGAAACTAAAAAAATAAGTTTACCTGTTTTATAAATGAATTATGGGTATGGAACCAGTTGAAGAATATCTCTGAATTCATCCACTACTTCTTCAAACGTGCATAGTCTAATTAGTTTTCAAATCCCTTAAAACAACGTGGATTTGCAGATTTACCACCAATCCGAGGTTTTAACTTGTGCGAACCATCTGCGTTAGCAAACAACAAATATGTTATTCTTACCTTTACAATTTTTCGGCCCGTTGCATTCTTTTCGTTTGCAGCAACACATGTTTTGTCGGCTAAAAAACGATAAAATAGTCCAGATTCATCTGCATTATAAGGTTGAGAGTCGGAGATGTTCATTTCTTGAATTTTTGCTCGTAAATTGTGAATGAAGGGTGTAGCACTCGACGTTTCGCTTGACAGCATTTCGCAACAAATTTTTAGAAGACGAATACCATGTCTCTTCTTAAAATTGCTAGCCATCCAGCACTGGCATTACATTTCTTTCCAGAGTGCATTATGGCGAATTCGTGCTTAGCTCTGGATTTTAAAATTGAGCCAGTTACTGCACAATTACGCTGCCGTTGGCATATTCCGGCTTATGAAGTGTTTTCTTGTGTACTTTTTCATATGTGTTCGACACCGACTCTAAGATTTCAGATACATCAGTGAGAATATTTTCAAATTATCAAAATTGCCACACTTATGACCGGCAAAATTATTGTTTAAAAAAATAGTCATACGTTTGGAAAAGTTAACTGGAAAAATAACTTTTTAGAGATGCATATAGATGCTAAAATACTGCTAACTTATCCAAGAGTTTACCTTTTACGCGAGTTAACTTTTTCGAGATTCTACTGTATAACTAAGGTATTTATACTATCGAAAATCGACTATGGTCTTAAAATTTATTGACATTGGCCAAATAAGTATTTGAGAATAATTTTCCCACCTTATCACGCTGCATTTAGATATGCATTAGGAGCATTTCCTACAACTACTATGAAGAACATGCTCGCAAAATCAGGCATCACATTGATTACAGAACGAGTACACTCCAGTTATTTTAAACACATTCCCAGACTTTATATCTCTAATAACAAAAACCTATTTAGACACCTTCAAAATTCAATGAAACAAAAAACTATTTGCAAAATACCATACAGACCCCAATTCTAATCTTTAAACATTTTTACGTAAAGCAAATAAAGAACCTTGGTGGCAATTAAAACCAACTTTTTAATACTTGATCTTCAAAAATTCCCAAAATATACGTCTTCTACAGTTGTATACCAACCATTGTTTCAAACCATAACAATTACCATAACAAATACTACCAAAATTGGAGTCTTGCCTTCACAGACGGTTCAAAAAACGAGCCTTTCACGTTCTTCGTTATTATGGATTAATATTTATCAATCTTATAACACAGATTTTTGGAACCTTACTGTAGCAATTTTACTGCAAATTAAAAATTTCTGTTGAACATTGTTCTAAGCAAAAAGGTCGTTTTATTATTTGTACCGATAGCAAGTCGACTGTTGAGAACGGCAAAAATTCAGGACCTTTCATATCAGAAATACGAAATTATCTTATAAAACATTGAAATAAAATTCTTATTAAGTGGATCCCAGAACATACTAATATAATACAAGGAAGCGAAGTAGCAGGCGCTACTGCAGCGAATGCTAAGAAATATCCCCAGCTTACATTTCTTACTCAGGAACATGTAATCAGATCTTATCTCAACTTAGTAAAAAACAACGAATAGGCACCATATAATCACCACTACAAAACATCCAATCCATTAGGCGCCAACACTATTTTCTATCGATAATTTTTCAGTAACAAATGGCCAAGACTAATGGCCACATTTCTATCACTCATCAATACCTGTTGGCTAAAGACAATATGCCTGTAACATCTGTAATTCAACATTATCAGTCCAACATGTACTGGACATGCTATACACATGTCCAAAATATAATTAATTTATTTATTCTTTTATTAAAAAAATGAAACTATTAAATAATATATAATTAACGCAGGCCTCAAATGCTTTCTTTTATAATATAATATTATTTATATAAAAATAAGTTGTCCTATGCTCGTCATTTTATAATTCGAGAACCACCAACTCAACGTTGGATTATTACAACTAGTGTAGTAGTACAGTTCCAAACCTTTTACTTACTTCAATATCTTTAATGCAAAATGTAATAATATTTTTCTTAATTTTATTCGAAATAAATAATTTACAATAACATTTTTGGAAGGATATAAAATACATATGTAAATAGATAAATAAATTTCATCAAACAGCATTTCTATATACATATTTGATAGATGACATCGTGCAATAAAGCTACTTCTGCTAAAAAAGGAATTGAATTTTTTTAAAAAATGTACGTAAGTATGTATATAGCAATATAACAATATATTTCCAGGCTAAAATACTGGCTGTTCTTAGGGCTACTCAAGTTAGTGCTTAGAATATTGCAATAGGGAAGGAGGCAGCCAGTGGATACTTAGAGCTCTGGTGGGACAGAGAGATTTTGACTGATTAGATTAACGGAGTGCCGTTACGGGCCTTTTGGACCATTATGTTGTCCGATTGTGATCGGTACCGGGTCTTTGCAGTATTAACGGTAACAAAGTTCCCAGCGAGCTGACAAGACCACAATAGGAAAACAGAGCTTTACCTGTGGAACGATAGCCATTTCTTCAGAAAGAAAAGAGATTGTCTCGATGAAATCCGAAAGCGTATGGAGTGTAAGGAGTAATTGCGGGATATTTAAAGTTATGGCTCAAGTTGAATGAATCGAGAACTCAGTTACTCTTGGAATAACTGGAGAACCCTTAGGAATGTGAAAATTATAATAACGGGGCACGTCTTTTACGGAATGTACTTACTTACCAAGAGTATTAATAAATAAATTAATAAATTTTATTAAAGATGTTAATTTTTTAGTTAGACTTGTCGACAAAAACTAATTTATTTCATAAAAATACAGAACTTTTATTCGACAGCTTTTCAGTTTCTTTATTTTATTTTATTAATTTTTTTGACTTCTGGTTTGTGTAACTTTATTCTAAAGTGTTAAACACTATTTTAAAATCGCACAACTTTAAACTGAAGTACCACAAAATTAAAACAAAGACGAGTAACCTCAAATCAACAATGAGTTTTGAATTTAAGCACAAACCAATGTTAAATTAATATTATTTCACAATTAAAATATATTCAACAACGTGCATTATAATTTCAAAAGTGTTTTCACATTGAGTCGAAAACGTACTTTTTTAATTTAAAAACGTACGCAATACATGCGTATTAAAGGTTTCTGTTCAACTGAGCGGTGACACGCCTATATAAAACTTTTATTTGTACTCGTATGTCTTTATTTTAAAAACGGTAATGGTAATTGATTCGAAATATGGTTCAAATAACTTTTATGGTCAATATAAATCATCAATAAAAAATCGGGCGAAATTGGATAAGTGGGAATGGCACCTTCCATACAAAGTAGATACTGACTTTTGTATATCTTTGGCACGGTAGGTTCCGAATATGAAAGGTTCCGAATATGATCTAAATAACTTAGTAGTCAATCCACAACATCAGTCGAAATATGTGCGAATTTAATACAAAGTAATCATTGATTTCTTATGTATAGAGAATGGTTAGAATGACAGTTTCTGATTTGGTAGTCAATACAAATCATCAATCTAATGCATTCCTTTTAAATATTTCTTATGAGGAATACATTTTTTTAGATTTTTATTTTTTTATTTTTAACAATAATATTGAGTTTGATTCTTTTTTTCTCTGATGAAATATAATAAAGGTACATATTTTGCACTATATTTTATCCAATAGTGTATGTTTAAAATAAACAATTTTTATCATTTAATTTTGATTTCTGGTTATAAATTTTCTAAGGAACTGTTGTCCATAAGTCAAAATAAAAATCATTTTTCTGCATATTAATAGGCTGCACTAATAATAACAAAAATATGTCTTTTTAATGTAAAACCCGCATGTGTCTACGAAATCATTTCCTTAATATTTCAAATTTCAAAACACCGATACCGGAATAACTAGAAAAACGATGAAAATTCGTAGAAACACTTCAAAATCAGACCCTATTATATTACACCATCGATCTTTGAAATAAAAAATAACCTCAATTGCACAAATTTGTCTGTAATTTATGCGTTTGGCATCGATCATAACGTTGCACTTGACTTTAGAACTTAAGGAATAAAAAAGGAAAAAAATATGTATATTTTTGTCATGTGATACTTAAAGGCGGGAATGTGTGACGAAATAAAAGAGGGAATAGAAATGCGTATACATAAGTATGTATGCATGTAAACACATTGAAAAAAAAAGTTGTGAATATGAATTTACTGTTTACGAACTTGCTGTTTACTGCTTTAAGGTCCAATTAGTCTACAAGTAACGTAGACGAGACCTAAAAGTAACGCAATCAAAACGTCAAGTGTGGTTAGTTGGTGAAGTAAGAAGGTGTCAGCTGTTTTCAACTGTGTGTGGGTAAACAAAAAAAGAAGAAGGAGACAAAAAACACTTATAAATTAATTCATGCTCTTGCACCGACATATTAATATTTTATCAACCAAGTTTATTATTCAATAATTATAACTTAAAATACACACTTTTAAATTTTTGTTTATTTATTTAATTTAAAAGAGAATTCCTTGTTTACAATTTTATGTCAGCTGAAGTTGTGTGTGAAGTAAAAACGTAGTAAAATTCTGCCAAAAACAAAAACACCACTTCTACGTTACGTTCGGTACAGAACAACTAATCATTTGTATGTATTCTCCATTTACTTATCGTATCAGCCGACACGTCACATCTACGTTACTTCCAGACTAATTGGGTCTTTAAAAGATAAAAAAAAACTTGTGCCACTAAAATATGTAAATATGAGCACTAGCTGCATAGATACTGCCTTGTTGCGATCGGTCCGCTATTGCCATACCATAATGATATAGACTATTCTTTTCTTAAAAATTGGGTTAAAATCGGAGGAAAAAGGGAAATATAAGTGACTTTTCTTCTGAAATTATTTTTTTTTCCTCTTAAAACAAAGTTTTTTTTTGATAACATTTCATGTTTAGCTAAGGAAAGTGTTATAGTGTATGCTTTTTTTCAAATTTGGACCTAGAAAATGTTAACACGGGCGATATCGGTCCAAATTAAGTCATATGAGAAATAATTTTGTTTATTCAGTTTGTTTATGAGTCAATCCCGCGTCAATTACGAGATAAATTTTGTGGTTTTTATTCTGAAATGACGCGCATTTTTTCTTTGTGAAGCAAAGTTTTTTGTTTGCTAACATTCATCATCCACTTACGAAGGTAAATTTTCAAAAGTTGTATTTTAAGGGGCTAATAACGGGCAAAAGGAGAATTTTTGGTTTATAGTCCATTTCTACTAACTATTACCATATATCTGGATAACTATAATAAAAGATGGTCTTTAAACTTTCCACATGCTTTTATCGAATTGTTAAATAAAAATTGACTTCAGAGAAAATGTGGTCGTGTCACCTCCTATACGAAACTAATACTTATTATTATTCACACCTCAATAAATACATCAGCGGGAAACGTCAAAAGTCATTTTAGCATTTTTTTTTATAAAGACAAACAAGCGGCAAAAAAACCGATAGGGTCGGGAGAAAAGGGAATTTATCTCCTCTTTATAACATATATAGATTTCTGGATAACGTCGGTAAAGCTAGTATTTTAATTAAAATTCAAGTTTAGTTAGACAACAAATGTAGAGATCAGAAGTAAACTTAACTTTCAGCAACTATCGTATCCTTTTTAGTCATAAATTTCTGTATGCATTTATAAGAGGTAACTTTTATTACAAAAGTTATAAAGTGGTGTAGGGTATCATATACATATTTAGTATAAGCAACTACAATATAACACATTTTTTACTTGTTTTTTCCTTTATTCTGTTACAATATTTTTGGTAACAAAAAACACCTTTTGACATAATTTCTCCAAGTGTATCAATAATATTTTACTTGTAAACATATTTTCAATATTTTCTAAGTTTTATTTTCAATATTACGCACATTCCTAAACGATCGATCTTCATTACAAAAACTATCACCATAATTTGTGTAAAATAGGCGTAAAGACTCATTAGTAAAACCATAAATAAAATTCTGAGCACAAATGCATAAAACCCATCTTCCAAAAAAAGTGCGTGCTATTATAGAGACTTGTAATAGTGCAGCCGTAATTGGAGATATGCGTGACATAAACGAAAAGATACCTTCTTCATCTGACTTACAGGCTCTCTGTCTGCAATCAACGAAATAAGTGAATTGTAAGGCGACACAATGTCTAGCATATCTGGTCAACTACTTCAAAAAGAAAATTTAAGTGATTTTTTTTTTTAGAAATTTAATCGGAAGCCACTTGAGTTTATTCATTTCTTGGTTTTTTGTTTAGTCAAAAATAAAAAATAAATTGCAGATGTTTTTTTTGCTCATGTACGTTTTTCAGTACTTTCTTCTATTTTCAAAACAAGGGAATTCCAAGTTATAATGAAATTCATAAGAAATCAAAAAAATAATATCATTTTTAAAAGTTTTAAATTCGATAAAAAAAAATTAATTTTTAGTTATAACTAAAAATAGCTAAATCCCGGCGTGCTTTGCTACCCCTATATTAATTACTTATTATAATTTTTAACTATTTTGCTACATTTCAATTACTTCCAGCCCCAAGGCTAAACGGATTAGCCTTTAAGATGTACACAGGCTTCAAAAAACCTACATACACACACACATACATTCAAAAACACATTCATTTTTACACATATGTTTGTATGTACATATATACAGTTTGTAAACTAAATGTTTTCAAGGTAAAAATAAAAAACGTTGAAATCTGATTTTCTTTTAAAAATTCCAAAAAATTATTAACATGTTTACATATATATTTTTTTTTGTACACATCCAGTTATTGTACTAGAGATGTCAAAATACCGATGGCACTATCGATAGTATCGTTAGTTTATATTTTTCGTCACTATCGATGTTTTTCTTTTGCAACATTTAACTATTATCGATAGTTTTTAACACTATCAACAGCAAATGTTCCACCACTAATTTTTTGTTATCATTTATAAACTGGTGATTCCCACAGTATTATTATAAAATGGAGAGTGAAGTAAATACATCAACTGGTAAGCTATGAACATATCTAATAATTTGCTTTCTTTTAATGATAAATATTTTTTCCCCAGGTTCCCCAACCGAAAAAAGAACAAAGAAATCAATATGAAACGTTGGGAAGCATTTTACATTAAGTGAAGTTAAAAACAAGCGAAGTGCCAAACATGCAAAAATATTTACAGGACGAGTGAACACACGTCAAATTAATGGATCATTTAAAGCGCAGTCATTCGTCGCTCAATGAACCCAAAAGTTCTTCCATAAGAGAGTATTTCAAAGAAGCAGCCAAGTATGATAATAATTCTTTGCAAAAAAAATAGCTGGATGTAGCTTTAACAAAAATGATAGCTTTGTATGTACAGCCATTCCGTACTGTTGAAGACAAAGGTTTTCGAGACTTTGTGTATTGTTTAGATTCTCGTTTTGAGCTGCCAGCTAGAAACACTATTCGAAATGTTCATTTAAAATTGATGTACATACAATGAAATGGAAAAAAATTGCGATCAATTCTCGATCAGATAGAAAGCTGTGCAATAACTACTGATTGTTGGACGTCAAAGTCAAACGAAAATTATTTGACTATCACATGTTATTTTACAGACGTCGATTTTAGACTACGATCGGCAGTTTTAACAACTACAAAACTCGACAAAGAGCTGAATCAGAAAATATTGCGGAATCGCTGCGCGTGTCTCTTCATAAATGGAATATTCTTCAAAAAGTTTAATGCCTTGTAACAGTTAATGCGGCCTCTATGACAAAAGCTTGTGATCGGCTTCAAAAAAGTAATCTTCCATGTTTCGCGCACAGGATGTAATATCAACTGAAAGCCTCAAGCCCATAGTGGCAAAATGCAAAAACATAGTTACATACTCTAAAAAGAGCACCATTACGTATGCCAAATTTAAAAAAGAACAGGGTCGAAAAAACCCGTACAGTCTCATTCAAGAAGTGACAACTTAGTGGAACAGTTCTTTGTAATGGTGGAACGAATTTTGCTTACTAAAGATGCCATCTTTTCAGTACTATTAAGTACCCCTAAGTCACCGGAGATTCTAACGGTTGAAAAAATAGAGCAACTTCAACATATACGTTTGTTGTTGGAACCATTCGACAAAAATACAAAAATTATATCGGGTAATTTGTATGTCACGATATCATAGGTAATTTCCATCACGCTAGAATTGTATTACGCTTTGATAAATCTGAAACCAAAAATGAAAACTGCGCTAAGATTAGAAATGTGCACCTTTTTAGTCCAACAAATCCAACAAAGACTTTTTGTTTATGAATCTAGAAGTGCCACAAGATTAACAACTTTATTGGATCCTGGGTTCAAAAAAAAGGCTTTCGATCTGCTCAAAATGCAACACAAGTATATATGTACGTATAAAGCTTGAAAATGAACTGGTTGAGGTAAAAAGAAAAACGTCAATAACAGGAAATAAAGAGAAACCGCAAACATTTAATAGCTCTGAAGA
Organism: Wohlfahrtia magnifica; assembly: GCA_023159175.1. Lineage (NCBI taxonomy): Eukaryota > Metazoa > Arthropoda > Insecta > Diptera > Sarcophagidae > Wohlfahrtia > Wohlfahrtia magnifica. The sequence continues at coordinate 1,331,737 of JAKWBJ010000216.1, read as the reverse complement.
AATACTAAAAAATTTTCCACTTTATGACCGAAAAACTGTCATCCAAAGTCTTGTCTAACAGAGCCGATGCAATTATATGTATCTCTGCGAGAGTATGCCGAAAAGCCCAAAGATCTTATAGCAACTGACTCGTTGGAGTACTGAAAGGTATGTGCTGCTTAGATGTATTTTATTTATAACTTAAAACAATTGTTTTATTTCCAGACACGTTCAAGTAAAATGAAAGAGATGCAAATACTTGATTGCATCCAAGCATTTATGTATCCCAGCTACCTCGACTGAGTCAGAAAGAATGTTTAGTAAAGCTGGTCAAATAGTTTCGGATAGGCGTACAAAATTTATAGAAAATATCGTGGATATGCTTCTTTTTATAAACAAAAATTATTGGTTGACTGATCATTCATCTTAAATACTTACATGTTTAATTTTGTAATTTTTGAACAACGAAGATATAAAGTTCGGTTTTGTTTATTTTTATTTATTCCAAATGCGTTATTTAGTATTTTAACTTATTAAATTCAAATATGTAATAGCAAATGTATTATTTAAGATGGTCCGATAGTGTTACGATAGTATTACTGATATATCGATATTTTGTGTAAGAACTGATAGTTTAGATTCGATAAATCGATATGTTTTCATGAACTATCAAAAATTTTCGATAGTAGCAATATCGATAGTTTGACACCTCTATACTGTGCCTCTTAAGGACTTCGAGACGTCATAATTTTTCAAAATAGACTCACACACAGTGTTGTCATATTGCAAGGTTTATCTTATTTTGCTAGTTTTTTAAGAGGCAGAAAAGTCTTTTAGTTTTTATTAAAAAAAAGTTTTTTTCAAAATCTATGTAGTTTCATTAATTTATGTACGAGGACGGATTGATATTGAAGCTACCTAAGTAGGAAAAAAATATTTTTTTTTTTTCAAAAACCATTCATTTCTCAACATAGTCTCCTTTTAGCTCAATACACTTAGTAAAACGATTTTCCAACCTTTTTATACCATCTGAATAATACGAATTTGGGAACTCCTCAAAATACGCATTAGTTGCGGTAATCACTTCTTCGTTTGAGATGAATCTTTTTCCTGCGAGCCATTTTTAGAAGTTTGGAAACAGAAAAAGTCACTAGGGGCTAAATCTGGACTATAAGGTGGATGATCAACCAATTCGAAGTGGATTTCTCGTAGTTTTAGCATCGTATCTAATGCTGTGTGAACCGGTGCGTTGTCTTGAAGAAAGAGCACTCTTTTCTTCTTTAAATGTGGCCGTCCAATAATGCAGGATAATACCCTCCTGTGATTGTGGATCGCTTTTCAAGATAATCATGAGCAATATTCCGTGTGCATCCCAAAATACAGTGGCCATAACCTTGCTAGCCGATTTCGCTGTCTTCGCCTTCTTCGGGGCTCTTCCACCAGCTTCCACCCATTGCTTCGATTGATTTTTGGTTTCAGGTGTGTAGTAGTGGACCCACATTTCATCAACAGTTATTAATCTACGCCAAAAATCAGCAGGATTATGCTTTATCATGTCCAAACACCGCTGTGAAGTGAACTGTCGAACTCGTTATTGTTCAACACTGAGCAAACGCGGCACCCATCTTGCCGATAGCTTTTTCATATGCAAATGTTCATGCAAAATGTTGAACACACGTTCATATGATAAGTTTGCCATTTCAGCAATCTCACGTATTTTGATCCGGCGATCATTCATAACGATATCGAGGATTTTCTTGATATTTTCTTCAGTAACCACCTCTTTAGGCCTTCCTGTTGATGGTATTGTTGCAGTGCTTGTTCGGCCGCGTTTAAATACAGCAATCCAATATTTTACCATATAATCTGACGGGGCATATTCGCCATAATGTTTATCAAGCTTTTGTCTCTTTCGCCTTTTTGCCTTTCAAATACTCGTAATAGTGTTTAATCACTACACAAAGTTCACTTTTTTCTATTTTATAAGAAACACAAAAGTTACTTACTTCAAACGACTACAACGAATAAACTAATCGATGAATTTGGCTAAAATTTTAACACCTGACGTTTGACAGATCGTAATTTCTAAGAAAAAGAGTTTTTGTGTTTGTGCTGCCATCTAGCGCTAGGTAGCTCCAGTGTCAATCCGCCCTCGTATATATTTGCTTAAATCAAAAACGTTGTTACAAAATCTTCGGAATTTAGTTTATTAATAGTTAATATTAACTAAAGATGTTATATGGGTTGTGCGTATGGGGCTATATACAACGTTTTAAACGTTCCAGCAAATCTGCCACAATCGCCAGGCCTAAATCAAAAATTTGTGGAAATATTTGGAAAGGCGAGTAAAAGTTCGGGTAAATGCCAAAATTATGAGACGAAGCGGGTACATATTTGTCTAAAACTTGTACAATATCATAACAGCGGTCACCAAAAAATGTATGAATCCTATTCCAAAATGACTGGATGCAGTTATAAAACAAAAAGGATAAACAATTTAATATTAGGTTTCGATTTATAACCAATATCTTATAGTGAATTTTGTGGTAAATATATGTATTAGTTTATCAAAAATCTCTTTAATACGAACATCAAATTACCCCTAAAGTTGAAAGAGCTTACTTTGCCAATTATGAAGTTCGTCATTGTATATAAAGTCGTAATTTATGTAATGAATTAATGAACTTGATTTTAAAATATGTATTAAATACATATCAAAAACATATACATATTTACATACATATGTATGTTCTCTGTTTACGTTTTTAAATAAATTAATTTATAGAATACATGCAGTTTCAGTGTTTCTTATGTGATTTAAAAAAAACAAAGGTTTTTCTCAAATTGAAATATTTTTTGAAAAGAAAATATGACAACAATGCTCATTACATTACAACGCTAACAGCAACAATCGTATCGTATCCTGATATCTTTGCTGTAAAATAAATGTTTTCAAAAATAAGAAACTATTGAAATTTCTTGGAATTTGGGTCTTTTATGAAAAAAGTTTGGGTTTTTTATGAATGTCATCGTATCTAAAAGACGTCACATAGTGTTTAGCAATAAAAAAAGGGACAAACGTAAAACAAACTACTCAATATTTAAATGAAAACATTCTGGGAACACGAGTCTGTAGTGTACGATGCACATCTCTTTTTCCTAATATTAAAAGTTTTTCTTTTTTTAAGAAAAACCCTTTAAATGTTGCTTATATTTAAATATTGTTTGTATACATGCTGCGAAGTAATTCTTAGAATTTTTCAGATGCATTACTTCTTTTGAACAAAGTTGCATGAACTCGATGATACCTTGAGTGTCATTTCACTTATCTTTTTAATATATTTTTTTGTTGTTGTATTAATTCAAGTCGCAAATTACTAGATTGATATATATTTTTTATATGAAAATTTTTGATAACTGACAAATATATTTACATAAGTATTTTTTGATTCACGAAAATACGTCTAAGGTTGCTATGATTTAACAATTAATAATAACTTGGGGGTGGCGTGGTGTAGTGGTTAGAGCGCAAGCATAACAACACAAACGACCTAGGCTTGAGCCCCAGCAGAGGACATGGCGAAGAAAAAATGTAATTGTGGTTTCGAATGTTTTATAATAAAAAGGCTTTCAACTTCTTCCCTCCAGACAACTCCACCAATTAGCAAGAATCTTCACCACTACACACAAAAATATCATATGGAGGAAGCCACAGCGGATTAATCATCTATTTAGCTTGAAAGATCAAATTGATTAAAGAAACTGAAACAAAGCAATAGATGCTTTGTGGAAAGCCAGTATGCTCCCTAGAGGAGTGACGGAGAAAAAAAATAACTTAATAGAATATATTACATAGAACCTCATGTCTATTTATGAATTCACTCGAAACGGATTAAATTTTTACATGTGTAAAAGTGAATAAAATTTGAAGAGTGAAAATTTTTTAAATTCAACTAAAGATATACAAATTTTATTTTACATAAAAAAATTTGATGGAATATTATGAATACGTTTTCTTTTCTGGAGAAAAATTATGTTTACGTTCCCGAATAGACACCATAGAATATTTCCTTTTTCGGAAAATTTGTTTTTGTCATAGAGGACAATTACATATTTGAGTCAGAATATTGCGGTAAGTTAATATGGATATATTTTGGTAATAAGGAGGCGTCTGAGAAAATATTACATTTTTCTGTTACATTTAGGTTATATCAGGCTCAACTCTTGTTCTAGTCTATATTTTTTTAAAAAAGAGCCTTATTACAATCCTTGTTTAATCTGGTTATGAGTATTGCTCTATTTAAAACTTCTCTAATGCATTTGTCGTTCGGAGTCGTCGTTAAACTGTAGGTCCCTTTTAATGAGTCTAAAAATAGAATCGGGTGCAGCTCATTGACTTAAAGAATTCTCCATGTTCCATCATGGAATATTCTGGGAATTAATATACATAAATATATATTCTGGACATTCGATATCAATATTTGAAGGACGATTCAAAAATAAGTCTTTACTTATAATTTTGGGCATTTTCTTATTTGGAAATAGGTCTATGGAAATTAAAATTTACTAAACTAGAAAATCTTACGAGATGGATTTAAAGCAGCGACGCTCATCCATATTGTTCAGATTACGAAGTTTTTTAACTGTTTCTTCGTGAATATAACAACCAGGGTTGCTAAAAGAAAAAAATTCCTACCAAAAATTTTCTTGAAATGTACCAAATTATATACCACACTGTATTTTTGGATATTGCTTTTTTTAGTTCCTTAAAAAATATTTTTGTTTTATTTTCTTATCAAAAGCTTAATAAATTATAATAAATAAAAAATGCTACAAAATCTTGAATAAAAGAAATTCATACGCTTTGTTTATATTATTTCAAATGGCAACAAAACAACAAAAAATATGTGTGTACGCCACAATTTTAATTCAGTCGCTTGCTTATTGTCAAAGAAGAAGGACTGTATCGCATGTTTTTGTGGTTTTTTAATTTCACGTGATTTATAGGGTCCGCCAAATAATTTTTTTTTTTTTTTTGTTTGAAAATGCTATAAAAAAACTACTGAATATTTTCTCAAATTTCTTTTTTATTTGAAAGTACAATCCTTCCGGTTAATAATAGAAAATAATTTCATTCAAATGGCTGCCTCAGCTAGCCATGCAGTAGCCTACACGATCGGTCCAATTTTTAAGCACATTATCGATTGTGTGCAGCTGTATTTCACCAATGGCTTCACGAATATTGTCCTTTAAAGCGTCGTTTGTCTCTGGCTTGTTGGCGTAACACTTATCTTTAGCGGCACCCCACAAATAATAGTCCAACGGTGTCAAATCGCAGCTCCGATGTGGCCAAACGACATCAGCTCTGCGGCTGATAATGCGATCTTCAAAAACAGGGCGCAAAACATCGAGAGTAGCTTCTGCTGTGTGGCACGTAGCGCTGTCCTGTTGAAACCAAATGTTGTTAATATCCTCCTCTTGAATTTTTGTGAACAAAAATTCGTTCAACATGGCCCGATAACGATCGCCATTGACTGTAACGGCCACTACTTGCTCATTTTCGAAGAAAAATGGCCCAATTATGCCTCTGGACCGAAGTCCGCACCAAACAGTGACTCGTCTTGGGTGTATCGGCTTTTCAATGTATGCGTGCTGATTTTCTGTGCTCTAAATGCGACAATTTTGCTTGTTTACATACCCGCCAAGATCAAATTGAGCTTCACCTGAAAAGATGATTTGTTTTGGCAAAATCGGCATCTTCTGTGAGTCGATCGCAGGCCCACTTAGCGAAGCGAATACACAACCATATTCGTTTATCGGAAGGATAAAACTAATTATCTGTCAAATCAGACATGAGCTAAGTGTTACCATTCACGAAATAAGCACTAGTTGAAAAAAAAACGTTAGATGGCGGACCCTATAGAAGAGAGCTAAAATTTGTTTATTACACTGAGAAAGTTTGATAATAAGCAACATAAATTTATGCATGTTTATTTATACTTTGTATGAATATTTATTTATTTACAGGACTTTGAAATTATTTAATAAGTATATGGGATGTGGAAAGCTTTTTTGTTATTTTCTTCAATACATTTAATGAAGCTGAATGCTTTGTATGTAATCAAGTAATAAAAAATATGTTTGCATATTGTCTTAAGCTACATTATGATAGAATACATCCTGAATTGCGTTGTGCTTCTGGAAATGAAATTTTTTAATCTAATCGTGATATGATATATATATTAAAACTATATATTTAATTATGTTGATTTTTAGATTTTTTAATGTTATAAATTCACTTTGCGTTTTTTTTATTATTTCTTTTCAGTATCATCTTGTTTTATGTTCCTTATTCTAGTTATGTTTTCTTAGTTCATTATTTCCATTTCTTAAATAGTAAAGAAATAGTAAAAAGGGAACAACTAATAGAAAAGAAAAAGTAAGGGCGTCTGATAATAAAATGTGTAGTGGAATTGGATCAAAGCAGAAAAGTCACGAACCCTGCAGCGACTGATAGCTGGTAATGAAAGGCTAGACTTTATCATGTTTTGCATCTTTGTTAAGAAAATCAAGTTAATGACTTAATTTTCGAATCAGTTTATTCTTAATTTAAAAGAGGGTGTTATTAATGGTACGTTACAAATCTTAAAAGATTGGGAAATATCCATTGTTTTAAACGCAAATGAGCTAGAAAATTCCCTGATTTTTTTTCAGGGCCATTTACAAGATCATATCCCGTGCTAGAAAAGTATGAAGAATGCTTGTACTCCTTGAGCTTCATTTTCAATCTTCAAACTTCAATCTGCAGCTAAAAGCGATTAATCTTAAGTCGATGAAAAGGTAAGATATGCAAGAACTTCAGTAAAAACTATAATATATGGGTAACTTAAATGAAACTATAAAACATTCTTTACGTTATGCCACAAACTCTTTCTGTGAATTGTAACATTTATTAGGCAAAAATTTAAACAATAATAAGCTAACCTTTGACTGCCATTACTCCACCCTAATAACAGACATATCAGTGATTCTTCTAACGCTCGAACAAAAACAAAATATACCCTTACCACCTATGGTGATGAAGTAGATTAAGATAGAGACCAATATAATTCAAAGGTCATTTGGCACCAAATGTTTTTAAGTGTTTTGTATGCAAGTGAAGTATTTTAAGAATTTTTGTAGTATGTGATACAGGTAGTTAGTTATTCAAAATATTTGAATTTCCTTTGTTGAAAAACAAAAAATAAACAAAGAAAATCGTATTTGTCTTTTGCTTGTTTAAATATTTTGGAAATCAATCAAAAAAGATGTCATATTTAATGCCACACTAACGTGACTTTGACTACTGTAGGTGGCATTAGCTTGTTCTAACCATAGGTGTTTGTGGTCGTACTATTCTTTCAAAAATACTCGTACAAATGTATAAGTGATTACAAATAAAAACCAATCAACTTTTTCAAATGACTTGCGTATTTCATAGTGTTCGTTCTTCCAAAGCAGAAAAGAAATTATGAATGAATCACATTTAGGCGAAATATTTAAAGAAAATATTTGAATTTCGTTCTAGACATTGTACGATGATAATCATAATCGATGGGATTAAATCGTGTAAATTCCAGCATCGTAACGCTTAACGAAAATCGAAAATTTAGAAAATTTCCTCATTAACGCCAAATCACTGATGATTTGAAACAGGTAAGGTACTCGTAACTGAGACAGGTTATTATTACAACAAATATACTCGTAAATATAATTAAAGAAGAATTCAATTTGAGTTCGTTCTTCTTTTAATTCTATTTTCTTTTTGAATCGTTGATTATTTCTCATGTGAAATGTTTGCAACAATTTCTCGTAATATAGTATGTTGCAATACAGATGCGAAGTGACGTTTTCCTCACGACTGGTAAATATAAAGAAAATGATTACAATGGTATTTCCGTTTTTTAACACCTTCAATAAAGAATTAAGATTTTGATGGATTATTTTGAAAAAACAAAATTGACAGTTGAGTTCATATAAATGCTAAGACTTGTTTAGGTCTCTTCTTTCGAAGGAGCTCTTCACAAACGGATCATTGCACATTATTATTATTATTATTATTAGTAGCCCCTCCATATGTAGGTTGAATACTATATACGTCCACAATATTAACAATTTCATCTGATTGCATGTAATTTATATTTATAAGTTGCTCCACTGTCGGTTCCATTCAGGATTCCTTGGCAATATTTTTCCCATGTTTTCTTAAATTATGAGCTATCCATAGCCACTTTGAGCTTTAAATATCGTTGTATTTACAGTGACATTAGCTGGGAAACCAGAAATATGCATTTGCATATTTTTTCTCATGCATCCAGTCAAGTCGAATGCAAGATATTTATCCATTTTACGAAGTTTTATGGATTTTGGCATTGATATGTTAGTGCATTTTTTGGCATATTTCAGTTTTAGAACAATTTGTCGAGTTTTTTCGTATTTAAAGTGCATTTTAAACCTTTTTAGAGTATATTTTGTTTTTTAGTGCAAGGGTGTTTTTTACAGAGGTATAGAACTTTGAAATGGAATAAAACAAAGAAAAATTTACTTTATTCGAAAGATAATCTTCTGGCATATTATTTAAATATGACTTCTGGCATATGATCGCCATAGCTAGTTCGAACGTAATCTATTTTGGAAATCCAATTTTCAATAAGTTTCTCCAGCTTTGTGGCCGTATATCGGCAATAACGCATCGAATGTTGTCAACCAACTAGCGTCTTCACATATTCCCACAGAAAATAGTCTAGTGGCGTTAAATCACACGATATTGGAGGCCAATTCACGGGTCCGAAACGTGAAACTATGCGGCTACCAAACGCATAAAACCAATTGTGGCACGAGCTGTGTGACATACTGCGCCGTCTTGTTGTACAATTGATGAACGGAAAAGTCAGTAATCATGGCTCTATCATCAGTCACCATTGACTGTAACGTTCTGACCAGCATAGTTTTAAAAGAAGTACGGAACAATGATTCCACCAACCCATAAAGCTCACCAAATAGTCAGTTTTTCTGAATGTAACGGTGTCTCAACATACGCTTGAGGATTATCATCACTCCAAATATGGCAATTTTTGTTTATTGACATATCCATTCAAACAAAAGTGAGCTTCATCGCTTAACAAAAAGTGCGCAATACTTATTTCGAACAGCACCATATTTTTCAAATCATGCTTGCACAATTTGGAAGCGCTGTTCAGGCGTCAGTCTATTCATGTTGAAATGCCAAGCCAAACTAAACATAAATCACTTGACAGCTGATAAAATGGCCGCCAGTTAAAAAAGTGTTGCCAACTTAAAGTTTTATACCTCTATAAAAAAGCACCCGGTATAAAATAATTTTAAATCAAATTTTAAAATATAGTCTTAAGGTATTTTTATCCTTGCAATATACCCCCATTACTTAAGTAGACGTTGGAACGACATTTACAATGTATATGTATTTGCTCAGACGTTGATGCCTTGTTGCTTATTGCAACAACAATTAAAAATTATAACATTAACAAAAAAACACTTTATATTGAAATATTAGAATATTGTTGATAAAAGCTTTGTTCTCTGAAAGGGTCAATTTTATATGACGATATGTTTACAAACGATATTAAATTGTAGAATAAAACTGTTTTTTCTATTAACAAAGGAGAAATGTCTGCTTTTTTAGAACATATTTACAAAATTTTAAGTTCATATTGTCGGATTTTTAGTGCATATTTTATGCACATAAAACACTTTTTTAAGAGCATATTTCTGATTTCTTTGATTTCTCACATTCAGTGTTCGTTCGAAATTATATTTGGCCAGTGAATTCGCTAGATTTTCCTAAGACATTTGCTTACGAATGACTGAATTCTGCCAATGGCTCTTGCAGATATATTCCACGTTTCACATACATACATAGAGTAATACAGATTTTAACTTTGAGTTGAATAAATTGCTACGGTTTAACCTTTTCAAAACGTTTGACTCTTTTAAATTGCTTATAAAATATTAAAATGCGCGCGTAACGCTGTTCAAATCGATAAAAACGTGCCGCATATATTTAGCAGGGTGATCTGATTGATAATTTATCAATTAAAACTCTCGTAGCCTCTCGTAACAAGAATTTTATGACCAGGCAACAGCGACGAACGATGACAACCTCTAGGGTCTGAAAGGCTTAAACCTCCTCAATGGTATCCTCTATACTGCTTAGTGCGGAAGACGTCCAGAGTCCCATGATATGTAAAAAATAAGAAAAATGATGACATTGACGAGAAGAAGAGGTGGCAGACAGGCAAATGATCTTTCCGATATATAACGGAACTGAACACAATCAGCGTTTCGGAGAAATCAAGAGAATTACAACGGGGCCAAAGAAAGTTGATGACTAAAGCATCTCAGCGCATGCTACTTCCATGATCTAAACTATCTTAGGATTATGTCGCTGCTGAAGTTGAGTGACTTCATTAGGGCTATCGATTGGCTCACATGAGTGAACTGAAACTTTTTGCCTTTTAGGTGGAGTTTTGGGGACTCTATCATGTCTGGCATTTCGGAGTGTCTATCCCATAAAGAGTAGCACAATGAACCATAGGGCTTCTGAGTGAACTCACAAGTCGGGAGCATGTGATCTTCCCCCATACTGACTCTCATCTTCCGAATGTCGTTCTCGCTTTCTGCTCCGCCGTTTATAGTCCTTTTGTGCTTTATAGATAGCAGAAGATATCTACAAATTCGACTTCAAGCTGAAATTCATGCAATTTCAGTGCGCACTGGAATAAACTTACAGAGGGGTATCAGAGGTGCGCACACGACCATAATTTTGATGGTCAGGCAGCACTGACTATCTTCAACAACTTGGTGCGGCAAACAGGGTCGTACTTTGTTGGGTCTCGGGCCATTCTAGAGTATTGAATTTGCTGACGGACTCGCGAGGGCAGGGTCCGCAGCGGACTTTTTCACTCCGAGCCTTTTTGTGGAACTAAGTAGGCAGAGGTCAGATCGAGGGTGGATAGATTTGAACATTCTCCCAAAATCACGCATTGGTAAGCCACCCAAGTGTTGCGACAGGCCAAACGGTTGGTAGGAACTTTCTCCTATAGAGAAGGACTGTATAGATTACAAAGGGCTGACATTGGTCGGACAGTGGATTTTCTATTGGGACACTACTGCCTGAGGTATCATCTCAACAAATTACATTTCGGTCTACAGGGTTATGAAACTACGAGGCACATTTTGTGCGATTGTTTTGCGCTGGCTGGGACCAGATTGCACGTTTTTAAACAGGCTCAATTGGAGCCGGAGGAGATTAAATCTTTTCCTATCAGGAATTTACTCGACTTCATCCGAAAACTGGATCTAGCTGGCTGAGGATACAGCCAATAATAAGATAATAACAAATATTACATACTCGACTACTTGACATTGCAGCATGATGTTTTCCGTGCTATTATTGTTGATTCTTTTAACCTTGGTTTTCTTGACTCCATTGCATCAAAAAAATTAACTGAATGGTGCGGCTTACATGATGCTAACATCATTGGACCTTATTTCTGCAAAAATTACAAAAAAAAAAAACAGATTGCGCTTCATCAAGAACAGTCGCGATTGCCATACGCCCGAAATCATTTTTAAATGTTAATGTCACATATTGTTTTTCGAATGAATAATTTTTTTGATTCAAATTTAAATTTTTTGTGTTATTTTTACAATTTAAGGTTATAGGATCTTATTTTTTATTTTTTTTATCTTATTCTTATCTACTACCAGATCAAAATTGGTGAAGGCAGGATAATATCTGAAACAAGATTGTATTGTAGAGCATTTAGTAGTCGTATTTGAACAACTATGACTCTTCCTTATTTATTTTTCTTTATTTGTTTAAGACCAAAAACAATAAAAATGTCAATAATAATATTGACAATACGGATCTCATTTGTTAGGTCAGTTTGAGTCAACAAATTCCTAAAATTACAAGGAAACACATGCAAACGGATGTGTTGGCTAGCTGGCATTGATTCTTTTTTCATTTAAATGTCTTCAACGTAACTTTAACACTAAAACAGCTCCCCTAACCTTTAATGATAAAGTCGACAATATTCTAGCATTTAAGGGTTAAACAAAGTACTGGTATGTATCAACAACCTTTTTTCTTTTTATGATAAAATATTCGCTTTTGTTGTTATTTTTCTCTTTTTTGCCGTTTCTCCTGCAATTTGTCACTTTGGTTTGTTGGTCTGTCAGTCTGGTGGGTGCATTCAATTGCTTGTCCAATTTTTCGCTTTGTCGCCAATTAAAGAGAACTGGAATGATTGCCCAAACGAACGTATGAATGAATGTCTGTCTATGCCAGTGAAAAGGCTGTCATTTTTATGGTACAAGTGGTGTGTATACATACGTGTTTCAATGTGATATAAAAATAGCCCCAAGGTTTTGAAAAATATTCTGTTTTACTTCGCATCTAAAGGGATCCGTGTCGTTCTAATTCAATACAAATTGAAATATTAATTTCAATGGAATAATTCTATGAATGTATGTGAATAGAGAATAAAAACAATATTTATGATTGAATATTAATACATTTGCTCATCCCCCCCTCCCACTCTCTTTTAAATAACCGTGAGCCAAATTTTCACAATGTTTATAGTGAAAAGAAAATATTGAAAAGCGAGGGAAGAAAATATTCGATATCCATTCAATTAATTAGAAAAATTATTAAAGAAATTGTTTTTATTTAACCCATTAGCGCCCGAAATTTCAAAATACCAACGAAAACTTTTTTTTCGGCGAAAGGGATTTAATTGGAATAAAATAATACAAGAATTGAAAATTGATTTACTTTTTATAGAGATTGGGTGAGCCATCCATCGGTTTAAATTTGAACCGAATCTGACAATACTTATGTCATTCTATTCTGTCACTAAATTCAATATATTATCTTGACTGAATGAAATTTAGGAGATTTACGTTTGAGCAGTGTTGGGATTTATTGGAAACTTATTTCCAAAACAACGACAATTGGTCGGAAATCGGAAAAAAATTAAAAAATTGCAAAAATCATCTTTTCGGATGAAGCTCTTTTTCATCTTGGTGCGTACGGTTATAATTTGATCCTCAGAAAACCCAAACTGAGTATTACAGAAGCCAATGCACCCATTACGAGTTAATGTTTGGGGTGGCTTGTGAAACGGAGGCATCATTGACCATTATTACTTTGAGAATGAGGACGGTGCAACAATTACGGTTAATGGCGTCACCTATCGCACCATGTTAACCCACTTTTTGTGCCCTTCATTGTATTGATGTGAACGATGTTTGGTTTCAACAGGATGATGCAACTTGCCGCACATCTTATGTCTCAATCAATTTGTTGTGTCAAACGTCTGATGGCCGTTTAATTAGCCGAAATGGTGATGATAGTTGTTCGCCAAGGAGCTGCGATTTAACACCGCTGGACAACTTTCTGTGGGGCGCCGTTAAAGACAAGTGTTATTTCAACAAGCCAGAGAAAATTGAGCATTTAAAAGCCAACATTCGTGATGCTATTGCCGTGATACGACTCCACACACTCGAAAAAGTTCTCGAAAATTGGTTCGATCGAATCCAATAAAAAATTCTGTATTCACACGGTTGTCTTATTTTATAAAAAATTTATTGTCACAAGCAGCGTTCTGATTTTTGACCGTTTTTCATACCAATGACACTTTTTATGACTCTTTTTTAATTTATTCCATTGTATTATTTTAACGAAATATATGCCACTTTTTGACTCTTTTTGAAAATGAGTAAAAGTTCCGAAATTCCTTAGGAAGATTTTCAGTACACTTAGCTTTTATATATTTTGTATGTGTATATAGTATACTATATACATAACACACATAAATTTTGTGAATATATACATATAGAAAAATTGCATTCGATATTATTATTACAACAACTGACTTTTATGCAACTGTCTACAGTGCCAACGACCAGAACAAATACGAATCATACCAGAAGTCTCCAGTAGAATAAAGACACTCTGCTTTGACGGTAGTACACCTTTGGCGGCATTTAAATTCCAATTCGACACAGTAGCCAGTTAAAATGGATGGAATGAAACAACTACAACGACTTAGTTATCCAGGGGAGACCCACTCGCTAGTAGAGCAAATTAAGACCGAAGCATTCATCAATGGTATAAGGGACCCCGATATTAAGTATGCGGCGTGTGCTGCTCATAAGGCAACCTTTGTAGGGACCATAGCGTTTGCACTGGCACAGGAGAACGCTGGAGAGATATCCAAGCCACAGGTACATAAAGTGTATAGCATGAAAACTGTAAATAGCAAAGAAGATTTCATTACAGCTATCAAGAAGGTGGTAGAGCGACTTTTGGCCGAAAAGGAAATTAGTAACAAACGCCTTACACAACAGAGTACAAATAAATGAACGCAGTAATGTAAATGAGGCTGGCTGTGACAGGAAAAGATTGCAACGTAACAGTGAAGCTTGTTACAGGAGTGGAAAGAGTTAAAACGAATGTAAGATAACCGCTGATAAAACACGTGGTAAGACCAAAGAGACCATTATCAGTATCAGACAATTATGTCTGGAGGTTAACGAGGAATAGTCAACGACTCAGAGGAAAGACCCAGTACTGGCAAGGATGATAGCGGCTAAGGAAAAAGACAGACGGCCTATTAGTAAAGCGATATCGACAGATAGCCCTCTAATAAAGGTTTATTGGGCTCAATGGTATAGTTTTAAGCTGATAGATAGGTACTTGTACCGAAGCTGGGAAAGTTCAGATGGCAATACAACTTCCAATCTAATAGTGGTTCCTTCCTCATAACTGAATGAAATTATGAATCAGTCTCATAAAGAACATAGAGCAGGGCATCTTAGCGTGGCAAAGACAGTTGAAAAATTAAAACAGCGTTATTATTGTGTTGGATGCAAGCAAGTTGCAGCCGGATGGGTAGCAAACTACACTAAGTGTATTGCGGCCAAAGATACAGTCAGAACAAGCCAGAGTCAACTACAGCAATAAAAATCAAGAGCAGCAGTCAGTAATGCCAAGAAAAATGAAAGTCCCAACGAGTTTTATGAAACGCTACCTACACGACTAGAAATGGACCGTAATAGATTGAAAGCCAAGTATGATCGAGCAGTTCTACTCTACAACCCACAACGTAAGAAAGGATTATCCCACAAGCTGCAGAGTAATTGGGATGGACCTTACAATGTAGTCAAAAGGTTAAATGATGTGCTGTACAGAATGCAGAAGAACAGTAGCCCGCGATCAAAAATGAAAGTGGTACATTTAGAGCGACTTGCGAGCTATGGAAAGAAGGATAGTGTTACGAAAATAAAAATACAACACTGCATTGTTGGATTTTGGCATATTTTCGCTCCACCCTGCCACATCGATCATCTTTACATTACATTTGAATTAACGGATATGAAAATAGAAAATGGTCGATATTTCCTGAAACTTCCAAATTGTAGGCAATTATGTCTATAAGGGGGACTGCTTTGCCTACGAGGTTAGTTATCGTTTGGCTGTCGGAAGATAAAGACGTGTTAAAGCGGAAATAAAAGTGTTGTATAAACGAATATTAAGTGTTGTATTAAAACAAACAGTATAAAAGTTATTGTGTAGTAAAGTAAATAAAACTGTAACAAAAAAAAGCGGTGTTCATTTTATTTTAACGCAATTTAAACGTTTTAAAAAGGTTAAAACGTAACAATATTTACTTTGCCTCATAGTAGTGCTTCCACTGAAAGAATTTTTCAAAACTATCACTGATTAAAAATAAACTTACAAACAAACTTAAAATTTAGACTTGTGAGTCCATGCTTTACTTTCTCAATTTGCTCGAATCGGAGCTGGAGGAATGGACACCAAGTAAATAATTAATTACGAAATATAGAATAAGTATTTCTAAAAAGTGATAAACATTATCAAAAGTAACTTTTTTTTTGATATGTCTAAAGTTTGAATGTATCTGTGAATTAGTTTTTAATTTTAACATTAATTCATAATTTAAGTATGTACAATTACTTACGGCCGTATTCAAAAACAAAATAAAGAACATTTCATACCTACTTTAAGGAAAATTCACTAAAGTATTATTCACAAACGAACTTTAGCTTAAAATTCGTATTTTAAATCAATATTAAAT
This sequence comes from Wohlfahrtia magnifica, assembly GCA_023159175.1. NCBI lineage: Eukaryota > Metazoa > Arthropoda > Insecta > Diptera > Sarcophagidae > Wohlfahrtia > Wohlfahrtia magnifica. The sequence goes on along the minus strand of JAKWBJ010000216.1, from coordinate 1,315,574 downwards.
AAACAATTTTTTAAGTTGGTTCAACCGTACTTTGAAGTTTTTTTAAGAACATTATTGTGAAAAAAAAAAACAATCCTAAAAAATCTAAAGTTTAACGAAGTTTTTAAAATAATGGACATGCTTTATTGATAAAATAATTGGTCAGAACAATTTCAAAATGCAATAATATATTTTTTATAGGAACAGATCAAAGCATCACAGAACGAAAGCTTAAAAACTTTAAAAGAGACAAGCGGTCATTTCTCCATAGCAGATAGAAATTATCAACAATACCGCAAAATTATACCCGTGGTTTCAAGATGATCATGGAAACCTTTAAGTCTTTGCAAACCGTCATGTTCAAAACATGGTCTCGTTTTCTTGGACACTGTGGAATAGATGTTAATGAAACAGTGAATGCATTGACTAAAAAAGGTTTCGTGACACCAAACATATATTGGCCAGCAACTTTAATGTGCAGCACTGCTGGCTACCATTCTCAATATAGTCGAAGATTGGGAAAATGCCGGATGCTTGAAACACTGGTATACTCAAAGGGTACTTCGTTACTATAGATCAGCGATCAGTCCGCAATTTGAGCGTCGTTCTAAGGTTCTTAAATTTAGCAGGACGGACTTAAAACTCTTAGCGGAGTTTCTTACATGCCACTGCGAAATAAGAACGCATCTGAGGAGGATGACGGTCACAGATGTAGATGTTTATACACATGTTGTGTGGTACTTGATGGGCTTAGATAGACATAGGGTCCCTCTCACATATTCACCATTATGGTTTCAGATCTGCCGAACAAGCTATAGACCGGATAGGCACAATAAATCCCATAGGTCGCAGTGTCCTGCCATAATGCCTGATCGGTATAATAAAAATGATGATGATAATAATGCTTTCATATCTGTTGAAGAAGAAGTAAAAAAAATCAAAACAATTAAGATGTACTAACTTACTTTAAAATAAAAAAAAACTGAAAGTAACCTAGCGAAATACTATCCAAAAAGAGAAGGGAATTTATTCGCAAATTCAAATTAAATTTGTATAGTTATGTAGTTGAATTACAACGGCTATAATTAGATATAAAGGCAAGATAAACACACTGTCTCATTTACATTTAAAAGAAAATAGGGAATTTAGAGAGCGATTGCTTTGTGACGCAGGCTAGAAACCAACGCCATAATATATTATTATTAGGATATTACCAACATTTGGTTTCGACAGGACGGTGCTACGTGCGACACAGCCGAAACTACATTCGATGTTTTGCGCCCTGTTTTTGAAGATCGCAGCCGCAGAGCTGATGTCGTTTGGCCACCTCGGAGCTACGATTTGACACCGTTGGACTATTATTTGTGGGGTGCCGTCAAAGATAAGTGTTACGTCAACAAGCCAGAGACAATTGACGCTTTAAACGACAATATTCATGAAGCCGTTGGTGAAATACAATCGATAGTGTGTTTAAAAGTTGGACCGATCGTGTAGGCTACTGCATGGCCAGCCGAGGCAGCCATTTGAATGAAATTATTTTCCATTATTAAACGGAAGGATTGTACTTTCAAATAAAAAAAAGAAATTTGAGAAAATACTCAGTAGTTTTTTTTATAGCATGTTAAAAAAAAAATGTATTTGGCGGACCCTGTATATTACTGCCAGTTTCGAGTATAAAAATACCTTAAAGTGTACCTTAGTTAAAGTACTGATTTTGAATAAGAATTTCTAAAAAAGGTTTATTAGTCTTTAACTGTATTTTTAATTGTATTTAAAGTTTAATGTATTTAATTAGCTGGTTAAATTTGTTTTTGTTTTTATTTTTAATTAAAATAAAACTTATTTTGTGTTCACAAAAAACTTGACCCTATTTTAATATACGCAAATGAGTTGATGAATACTCTTTGTAACAACGCAGTTTTTGCTTATACTGACGATACTGCAATTATCATTTCGGATAAGCATATTAAGCATGCCACAGAAATAATGTAGGAACAACTTGATATTGTGAGAAAATGGTGTGACGACAATGGGCTTATAATTAACGAGTCCAAGACAAAATTGATGCATATAAGACCAAGGCATCTATCTCCTATCATGCAGGAATTTAAATTTCATAGTAACGATTGCCTTCATAAGACAGTTTTGAATCCAAATAGAATGGATGAATCCTGCAGTACTACAATATAATTAATAAAGACCTACAAATACTTGGGGATATACGTGGATTGTCATTTTAAATGGAAAACCCACATCGATATGCTACGCAGAAAACTCCGCAAAACAGTATATATACTAAAACACGGTAGTTATTGCTCAACCTATGATGTGCTCAGACAAGCATGTATTTCACTCGCTGAATCATATATAAGGCATGGTATAACAGCATGGGGAAGTGCTCCTTAATGCAAGATGCTACAAATAACACAGAACCATCTACTAAAAACCCTGAAGAAGAATTTCCAATTTTCGAACAGCACACCACCCTATAATGTCAGTAACGGAATAACGCGCTGCACAACACAGATGAACGCAACAAATCTCAGCACTACTGGAGACATAGCTAGAGAACCAAACTTATTGAACTTTAACAGCATATATCGCATAACCTTGGTAAATGATTTTTATAAGGATAATCGATTTCTAAAACCTATTGATCATAATCACAACACACGATGTAATGCACAAGGTAGACATAAGGTAAAACGATTCAACAATGAATTCGGAAGAAGTACTCTAAACGTGATGCTGCCCACAATCTTCAACAAAATTCCTGTGCAAATAATCAACGAAAATTTTGCAATGAAAAGAAAAAAGCTTTTGAAAAACCACTTAATTTTTTCACAATGAATATGGAAAGTAACTAATGCAGAATTTGATATTTTGTCTTTAATCAACATAATTTTTGTCATTATTTTTATTGTATTTATTATACTATACTGTAAATGTAAATGTAAATGTAAATGTAAATGTAAATGTAAATGTAAATGTAAATGTAAATGTAAATGTAAATGTAAATGTAAATGTAAATGTAAATGTAAATGTAAATGTAAATGTAAATGTAAATGTAAATGTAAATGTAAATGTAAATGTAAATGTAAATGTAAATGTAAATGTAAATGTAAATGTAAATGTAAATGTAAATGTAAATGTAAATGTAAATGTAAATGTAAATGTAAATGTAAATGTAAATGTAAATGTAAATGTAAATGTAAATGTAAATGTAAATGTAAATGTAAATGTAAATGTAAATGTAAATGTAAATGTAAATGTAAATGTAAATGTAAATGTAAATGTAAATGTAAATGTAAATGTAAATGTAAATGTAAATGTAAATGTAAATGTAAATGTAAATGTAAATGTAAATGTAAATGTAAATGTAAATGTAAATGTAAATGTAAATGTAAATGTAAATGTAAATGTAAATGTAAATGTAAATGTAAATGTAAATGTAAATGTAAATGTAAATGTAAATGTAAATGTAAATGTAAATGTAAATGTAAATGTAAATGTAAATGTAAATGTAAATGTAAATGTAAATGTAAATGTAAATGTAAATGTAAATGTAAATGTAAATGTAAATGTAAATGTAAATGTAAATGTAAATGTAAATGTAAATGTAAATGTAAATGTAAATGTAAATGTAAATGTAAATGTAAATGTAAATGTAAATGTAAATGTAAATGTAAATGTAAATGTAAATGTAAATGTAAATGTAAATGTAAATGTAAATGTAAATGTAAATGTAAATGTAAATGTAAATGTAAATGTAAATGTAAATGTAAATGTAAATGTAAATGTAAACTTAAAGCAACAAATACATACAGTCATGTGAAAAATAATAGGGTCACTTATATCAAAATAATTAAAAACCCAACTATATGTTAATTTTCAAACACTTATCAAAACGATCTTATATCCTTTGTTTGAATAAACAAGTTTTGAACGGTTCTCAGTTGTTGTAGCTCATATTTCTCTTAAGCAATGTGTGTCTATTATTTTTCACATGATTGTATATATATTCGCACTTGCTATACCATTGCAAAAGTAAACTATACTTAAAAGTGTAGTATTTATTTGCTTAGTTATACATGCTTCCACTACTTAATTTCCCAATAAAAAGTGACGAGCAATAAAAATAGAACACAAATAAAATTATGGCACAAACTATGAAGAACCGAAATATTGATACGTCGTTACCTTTTTAAAAACGGTTATTAAATGAGTTCGTAGATTGCAGTTAAAATAAAAATATGATTGTGTTTGGTTTTTGATAAAAATCCTTTATTTAAGAATCCTTAGTGTGAAACAATAACAACTATTACGCAGATCATTCTACTTAAAGATCTTCCAACCCGACAACAACAACTTTGGTTCGATCACGACCTTTTTAACCAGAGTTTATCCACACTAAGCTCTCTTTGCACTGAGTTCAAACTAATAAACTCTATTCGCAGAGTACTTTACTTAACTCCAGTGGGTTCCCAACCTAATTTTCATAGCAATATTAAAATCTCCACCACTAAGCACCTCACGCCCATTTTTTTTCAAGGCCTTGGAAAGCATTTAGAACGGCGAGATACATATGTATTTATTTAATACGCCTGCATGAAAGGTCAGTCTACCAAGATCGCACTAAGTTCCTTGGTGTTCTATGTTGAAGAGACTTTGGCGAATAAGCTTTTCTCACTGGCAGCCTTCAATCACGAAGAAGAGGTTTTCAACAATGTATAATTAGGGGCAATAGAGTGAGATTTGTAGAGAAACTCTTGACCGACAGGGATGCTCATCTGCTGGAGGAGATAAATAGTGGCACCTTTCAAGAGAGAGTTCTCTTGTCACTGCTGTGGAACATTATTGGAGTAGTTGCAACGATGTGATAAGATCCTTGACTTATTTTAAATAAATCATCCTTATGGCAAAGTGTTTTTTAACTTACAACCGATTTCGAAAAGTTCTTGTCTTCTTGCAACAACTTTAAAAAATTTAGAAATTCTTCCATTATTTTGAAAGGGTTATTCAGAATAACTAATTTTACTTCAGATTCTTCTCTTTTTAAGCTCTTTCATTTAATTTCGCATGCCATTTACCTTCTGTCTCAATGAAGTTCACCTCATTTGTGAGTCGTATAAATATAAGTTCAATCATCTTAGAAAATTTGGTCATCGTGGCTAAAAATGTAAGAAGAAAACGAACTAAGCTAGTTTTTCGTTCTGAAGACAACAAATAAGAACACACGTAAACTTTGGACTATAGTGGACTTTTGTAAAAAACCAAAATGTTTCAACTTGAGTTAAGTGTTTTTGTCAAAAGTCCACAAATATTAATAAATTTATACATCTTTTTGTGTTAATTTATATGGCATATTTGTAATAGGTTTTGTTTATTAATTCATTACTTACTTTTTCAAACCGAGCACTGTTTAAAAAGTGCTTCAATCTTTGAACTAAACACAAAGATTGATTTTACTCACATATAAATTTTATTTTTTTAAGCAAAAGTAACTGCGTTAAATATTAAAAAAAAAACACTTACAAAACTTTATCGAACTTATCTAAGTCATTTACAATCATAATTGCTACGAGTAAATTGTTATCGAAACCAAATGTACAGCAAGTATTGTTGTAAAAGGCAATGTCATGTGAAGCATTTTTTAAACAGTATTTGAAAAATGTTGCCTTTTTGAATTTAAACAAGCTTATAATAAGTATGCTTATAAAAAGCTGTAGGAAATCTGTTATTTTATGCTTATTCCACAACTCATTCACATTTGGCTTGTGGAATGGTTTATTGGGTCAAGACTTGAGCAAATATCGATAAAATGCATGCAAAAACAATATGCTTTTAAAGATCAGTGTTGCCAGAGGTAGGAAAAAGGAAACCTATTTAAGAAGTACTTAAAATAGACAATGATTACATGATTTTACCAAATTGGCAACATTGCTATTGCCTATTAAGAAAATGTGAGATGAGAGCGAAAACTACGACATAAAAATCGTATCAATGAACAATCTCTGTGTGAACGAAGTGAAACAAAATATTCTCACTCATAGTATGAATAAAGCAACAGTTTGCTTGGTGTTCTGATTTTTATTCGAAATAGGGTTTTAGTCAATGAACGAATGAATAAGGGGTGCTTCAAAATGATAAGGTCACCTTAATAATTGCTGAATTCACCCAAACTATAAAATGTTATGTATGGTCACCTTATTAAAAAAAATTCTACGTTCAAATAAGTGAATAATAAGCCGGTTTTGCTCTTAGAGATGTACCGTTATATTATGTTTATTTAAATTTATGTAAATAAGTGCAAAATTCTAAATGGGCCTAAAAGTTACATCTAGCTTCGTACCTAAACTATTTTGTTACTTTAGATTTAAAGATTTATATAGTACTATATTAACCATATGTGATATCCAATATCCAAAATATAAATATGTTTAAGAACTATTAAAAAACTTAGCTTTTTTTTAGCCGAATTCAATTTTTTAGCTTTTTTTGAACTCTTAGCTTCATGTAATTTTAAAATCTGATATTATAGTACGTAATGCTTCTCGGGCAAAAAGAAGATTCAGTCGACAAATCGAGAGCCTGGAATATGCAGATATTATTTGCCTCTTATCGCATAATCATCATCATATGTCAGCTAAACTTAAATCCTTCGAAATCGAGCATGCAAAAGCTGGTCTTAGAAAAAATGCATATAAGAGCAAGGTGATGCGCTGCAACACTCTGAACAGTGGCAAAGGATTCTGTTAATAGTTAACTTTGCCTCTAAACCGGTCAACTACCAATTTATAACGAGATACTTACTCTTAAATGGCGCTGCGCAGACCTAAAGGTGAAACTGCCAGAGCGGTTATTAATTGGAATCGCCTGGGCAACACATGAAATATTGGCCGTCCATCGCACATTTGGCGACGTCAGCTTGATGATAAAGTAATACAACATACTCTGAGCAGGAGTGAGATAAAACATCTTTCATCAAACCGATCCTAATGAAAAGAGTTCGTTGTGACACTGTGTTCATTAAAGGAATCACAGCCCATGAAACGAAAAATTAAATAATTTTTGATAAAAAAAAAATACTCTTTTATTTTTTTTAGTTTAATATGAATTCAATATTTTTTTGACACTTTTTTTTGACGCAACTTTATACAACGCAGAAATATACAATGACTTAAAATTAACAGTTCATTCAAGTATATAGGCCCGGAAATCAAAGTATAGGCAGCAGTTAAAAAGATGATGATGAACTACATTTTGAAGGTTGCTTTCCATTGGTCTGAGAATAAACCAGTCTATTAGTATACAATTGCCAAATTTATTATTGTTACGTTTTTGTAATTATCGATTATTATTGAATTTATTGTACTTTTTGTAATTTATAAAATTTGGTATTTATCGAGTTATTAAACAGCATTATCGTATGTACTTGACCGTCGAGCTAGTTTTGCCCGCTACCGGGATATGTCCGTTTAAGGGGGTGTTACTTTTAATACGTTCAGCGTTTGGTATTGAACTCTTCATTGTTTGAGATAACAACTACTGATGGAGTTTTAATATGTTTTTAAATTTACTTTTATTGCATACATATTTATTATGCAAATACATGTATATTACATTATATTTACATATATATATTACATGTATATACATTATTTACATTATATACATATAATGTATTTATATACATACAGTTATGGCTGAATTTTAAAGAATCTAAATTTGTAGATTGTGGTCTTCCATATGCATTTCTAAACTAATTTGTTATATGCAATAAATTCATTTTTTGCAAAAGCTTTTAGATGACCAATTTGTTGGAGTGCTTCATCCTAGGGGTCTATTGCGTTACTCTCTGGCACAGCATTCGCCTCGACTGAATGGCTTTACATTTCTTCATCATTATTGACTTCATCGAAGTTTATTTCTATACTATCATTTTCAATGCATGCAGCGTTATTTATGTTTACAAATTCTTCAAAATTAATGTTGTCAAACTCTGTAATTGTATGAAAATTCAACAGGGTTGATAATAGTAAATCATCTCCAGAATCAAATTCTTGAAGAGGGTGATTTTTAAGCATAAAACCTGCTTTTTAAAAACAGTTTTTGATCATTGTAGCTTCCACATTTTCCCAAGCGCTTTTAATAAAACATAAAGCGTCAAGTACATTAATAAAGTTTGAAAGCTCTGATACCGATTTGACTTGATTCATTTTTAAAACTATGTGCTTTACAATAAAATTTCTATAATTAAGTTTAAAGCCTTGTATTACTCCTTGATCTAGCGGTTCACAAATAAATCTCTAGGATGCGATGCAGCATTGTCTAAAACAGGAGAATTATGCTATTGCAGGAATTCATTTTTCTATCAACATACTCACATACAGTAAAAAAACATGAATACACTTAAGGCAGTTAGTAAAAAAACAGAATTGCCAACTTAAAAAGAAAGTCTTCGTATTACATATTTGGTCGATATTTAAATTTTTTTAGATTTTTGCCCGGAAAAGGGAAGTATTTAGGACCTGTTTTTAAAAACAGGTACTGTCCGCGTCCGGCCAAAAGAAAATTCATCTGACAAAGGTTATTTTGATTCAAAATTTCCATCAAAGGCATGGGACCAGGAAATACGTCCGCTATCAGGGAGTGTCCGCTTATTCGAGGTGTCCGTGAGGGGGGGTCTTCACAGTAGTTGTAACGATTAATCTTATATTCGTTTACTAGAATGGATATTTTCACGGATAGAAAAGTTACAATTTACAGATCAGATCGCTATCAACAGTAGAACTGTACATTTGAGCAAATTTTCTAAAGTTTAATTACTTAAATCTAAATAAAAAAAACCCAAATTCATAATTAAAACTTAAAACTAAAGTATAAAATTTAAAACTTAAAAATTAAATTTTGGAGTTCTATATACATATTTCTAAAATTAATTATTAACTAAAACCTAATTTAATGTTATATTAAATAAAGGGTGGGCAATTTATTGGCTTAAATTTAAACCAGCGATTGTTTCACAAAATTCAGAATATATATATATGTATATAGTATATCAGTGGATATGAACGAAATGAATCGATTTACGCTTGAGCAACGATGTTATTGGAAATTTATCATCATTTAAAATCATTTTTTCGTATGGAGCTAAGCAAATTTGCCGTATTTGGGGCTCAGAAAACCCAAACGTGGTTTTACATAAGCCAATACACCCACTTAGAATGACTGTTTGGTGTGGCTTGTGGAGCGGAGGCATCATTGGCCCATATTTCATATGACCCCATACACTCGAAAAAGTTCTCGAAAATTGGTCCGATCGAATGCCAGCCTCGGCAGCCATACGAAAGAAATAATATTTCATTAACAACCAAGGCGAATTCAATAAGGTGGCCCTAATTTACTACGTTTTTCAATAGCTGATATATTCACGTATGTCTAAAAACACAAACATTCTGTATTTTGTTGACAACAAATATTTTCGATGCCACTGCTTTTTGCTTACTACAGTTTTGCATTATATTGACACACCGAAATTTTTTATTTTGTTTTACAGTGTTGTATTCATTTTCAATTTAAGACCACCTTATTAAATTCGCCTTGTTCATAACAAAAAAATACATTTGGCAAAGTTTCAAACCGTTTTTGTTTTATTACATTTTTAAATTTTAACTTTTAAATTGCCCACCCTATATAATAAATTTCCTTATATTTAATTATTGAAAAAATAGAAAAATTGTAATAAATATATGGTATATATGGTATATTTACATCTATTTATTAATTTATTAAGGTGAGATCACTAACATACACACATAATATATTTTATCCCTATAATTAAAGGAATTTGTGTTCTAAAGTTAAAAAATTAATCCCTAAAAACATCAAATTTCTTTATTATTATTTCGGATACCCTTCATAAATGTATACACACAGGCTTTTACTAACATACTCCATGCAAACAAGACAGTTTACAAAAAATTTAATGCAAATAAGTGCCTCCAAGACTTTTATTACCCTATCTGTGCAATGTCATTTTCTGGATAGGACTTAAGAATTATATAAACCTACGCTGCAGTATTTATTGTTATAATTTTTATCGCCCAAGTTCCTAAGTGGAAATAGGGATACAAAAAATCTCTTCTTAATGCTAACAATTTCTTCACATTCCACGTTTTATTCGTTCTAAACATAATTCGAATTGAACTTGCGTCAGCTGCCTAGTGGTTTTTCTCAGTGTATGATATCCCAGGTTTCATTAGAGTATGATATCGTTATAAATGAGTGTTCAGTCGCACATTTCGTATACATAGATATTTGGCCAATGAATTTGCAAGATCTCCAAAGAAATCTGTTAACGATTGTCTGGATTCTGAAAGGCAGCATTAGTTGCAAGCAGTCTTCACATTGTCTTTGTTATTATATTTTTTAGTTTAATGAGTTTAAGGTACCTTTTAAAAAGATTTTTAGCTTAATAAACTAAAAAGCTAATTTAGAACGTTTTAATCTTTTTCTTCTTGTACAAACAGATCACTTGTCTTGTCAGTTCCACATGTAAATGTCACACGCTTAAGAAGGCATTACTGCACATGTCATGTTATGCTGTCAACATAAATTTTATGTCACTTTCACCATCCCCTCAATTCTTTAATGCTTATATCAGTGATTTCCCAACTTTTTGTGGCCGCAGCACACTCTGAATGATTTCAAAATATAGCGGCTTTAAAAAAAAAAAAAATTATATTTTAATTGCTTTTTAACACTTGAGTTTCTTTTCACAGTTATGGAATGAACCGATACCACGTTTATTTAAATCGGTTGAAAAATAAGGAATAAATCGCAATGTTAACAACTGCTCGCATTGCATTTTCTCAGATTCGTCCAAAAAGATGCTATTAAACAAAGTATAGGCCAAATGGCTGGATAGATAGTCAGAGAAGTCATAGAATCCAAGTCGATTTTCCTTTCTGTCGTTTTTGCAAACCAATGTTGGATTAATTTGATGTCATAAAGTCAATTGTTAATTACATTTGTGTAGATATTTAATACAATCTGTATTACATATATACAATGTACCTACGCATGTAGGTACAATGTTGTTTATAAATAATTATATTAACTGCAAAATATATGTATGTGTATATAAACAAATAAAATAAGCACTGCAGTTTTCGCATATGTACGTACTACCTTGATCAAAAAATTGCCGGAATAATCCCCGTGTGGCGCTCCTATCGTTCTTATTTGAATTCTTTTTGTTTGGTTGGTACATCTGTTGTTGATATTCTCGCTAAATCTTAGCGTCATAGCTTGAGATTTGTAAAAGCTATGTAGCCAAGAGTACATCTGAATTTATTTGTGTTGGCGTTTTTTTTTTTTTAATTTTAGAAACGGCTGCTGAAATCGTTCCCCGTAAAGGGTTTTTAACTCGATTAAACAGAAAGAAGTCGAAGGGAGCCAAATCAGGTGAATTCGGTGGGTGTTAGATGGTATTTGTTGCATTTTCGTCCAAAAAATACGAATAATTATGGCACTGTGCGACGGTGCGTTATCAAAATCAAATCGTAACTATTGGACCGCTACACGGGGGTAATTCCGGAAACTTTTTGTTCAATGTAGTATGTAAGTATATACATATTTGTTATTTGAGGAAGAATATTTATTATTTGAACTGCCGGAGACAGCCCACGTACATTGAAATGTATGTATTTTTTACAATGTACATTCACATTTAAAGCTGCTTTGAAGATTTATAGCATATTACTGATAACATAAAGAGCCATTGCGGATGGTCCTAGAAACAATAAAAGAACACCTTTGCCGTTCTAAGATTCCGTCGTTCCTACAACACGCAGTAACGTTGCGACTTTAAGCTCAAAGGTTCTATCGGTGATATGCTGGATATGACTCGAGTTTATACAACTTTAGACGATGGGTTTATGTTTTGGATCGATTCATTTGAAATCAATCAGAGAAATAGGGATTTTTTCTGTAACAACTATTAAATCCCATCAATAATTGATTCCATTGACGGGGCACAAATACAAAATTATTATTAAGCCCAGCTTAAGAGAATATTTATACTTCAATCGGAAAAGATATTTCAGTCTGATGTTGTAATTGTGAGTATAGCACAAACTCAATTTTAATTTTTATGTATTTAAGTATATTCAGATTTGTGGCCATGACATGAAAATTCGAGTTATATATGCACGGTATCTCGGCTCTAGCTATGATGCATTTCTTTAGAATAGAGCAGACTTCAATATTATTGGGGAGTTGTGGTTATGGTATTGGGCCTTTTTTGTTAACGCCATAAAGAGAACCATACTGCAGCTCAAAAAGATATAAATTCAATTCATCGGTCCGTTATTTTGTGGAACGAAAGTTGTGAAACTTATATTCTTGCTGCGCGATATACGATGTCAAACTCACAGTCTTTGAGCTATGACACTATTGAAGTAAATAAGGAATTATGTTTTTTATATACATACCATTAGCTAAACCCCGGCGTACTTCAATACCCCCATCTGAATTATTATCTTATATATTATTTTAGTTAAATTTTTAAACTTTTTTGACCTTTTGTCCCCTTCCGACACTATAGAATCTGTCGTTTAGCTGTATACAGTCTTCAAACAAACAGATATTCATTTTTCTATATAAGGTACATATATAAATAGCTTGTATCCAGTATGCTTTCTGAAATACTTGCTTTTTGGCTAATGTGGATAGATAACGTTGCTAATTGTTGCCGTTCTCCATGTAAACAAAATACAATATTTAGTATGAATGGAAGGTGTATACCCACTTTTCTTATTGACCCAGTTACTGTCTGATGATGTGTATTGTTCACAACTTTGTTTGAACCTATTTAGACTTCTACTATAACTGTTCTCAAGATATACAAAAAATATTTAGTTTATATGGGAGGTACCACATCTACTTCTCCAATTTCACCCACTTTTTGACTGATGATTTGTATTGCTCATAAAGCTATTTGGACCAAATTCTAAAACTATAGCTTTAACCGTTCTTAAGATATAAAGAAATAAATATTTAGTTTATATAGGAGGTACCAAGCCCTCTTTTCCAATTCCGCGCAGTCATTCAGACCAATTTCAGAAGCTTTTGCTTTAACCGTACTCTAGATATACAGAAATCAATATTTACCTTGTATAGGAGGTACCACGCCTACTTGTCCAATTCCAAATACTGAAACTTCAGCTTTAACTGTTCTTAAGATATAAAGAAATTAATATTTAGTTCGTATGGGAGGTACCGCGCAGTTTTTGGCTAACGATTTGTATTGACTTTAAAGTCATTCAGATCAATTTCAGAAGCTTTTGCTTTAACCGTACTCTAGACATACAGAAGTCAATATTTACTTTATATTGCGTAAAAAAATAAATTAATTAAAACACTACTTGTCGTTGTTTTACAGTTTGTCTCAATTCCACTGTAAATTTAATACACTATGTCTTAATAAGCAAATTCACTTTTACAACACTTTTTATTTGCGCCTAAACAGACTTTACTTATTGACAGCCAAATGATAACTGAACTCACCAACCGCAATTCGCCACTTTTTATAGCATTTCATTATCAATTTCGACTGTTCTTGTAGTTGCTGCAAATTTTCGATTTAAATTCAAATGTAATACCAAAATATCCCACAAAAAAAGCGAGCTGGCAACTCCGTTACGCATGCAGGAGGCAGTACTCTCTTAAATTAGTAAAGATAATTATGACAACGATGGTAAACCCCGCCACAAACCAATAAAGCCCATAGCTAAAACTCTAACAATAAATCCCTGGGGTGGTGGATTTTTCTCTTCAGGGTTTTCATTTTCGTAATAGTATTTCGAGATCCTTCTGTATGATTACCATAACGTGGTATGATTAGTTTTTAAACTGTCTCAACACATTCAACATATTTTCTTGCAATTTATTAAATTTAAATCTTCATTAACAAGTTGAACTAACAATTGGTTATTAAATCTTAAAACTACAAATAACGTCAATTACGTCCTACCAGCGCGGGATTTTACACCCATATTCGCACTCATCATCGTATCAGGTCCGCAGTGCCTCTTCTTTTCAATCGTATATGGACAGAATCATTCAAAATTGTACGGGTTTGTGTGAACTTCTATATTCTTTAATTACTTCTCAGCCTACTGGGGGATTATTTGGTCATTTAATCAAAGCGGTGGTCATAACTTCGCACACAATGTGAACGTTACAGTATACACTTTTGTTCTATAGCCGTAATTGACATAATAGTATACAATCGGATATGTTTCATTTGTAATAACTTTCCTACTGCTGGTCTATTGAATTATTTTTGTTTTTCTCTGTTTAACTTTTTATTTAAATAAAAACGATGAAACAAACTCTGCGACTTTTTTTTTCTCTAAAATGCAACATTTCGTGTGACTTGTTTTTTAAATCCCCTTTTTGTGCCACTATTTGAAAAAACTCAACGGTAACGCTGGTCATATTTATATTTTTTATATTAATAGACAAACTTTTTAACAATTAATTTTTTTTTTTTTTTGAAACAAAAATTTTAAGATAACAATTATTAAGTAGAGCTGCAAAACAATCGATAGTACGGAGGCCACTAAATGTAGTCAAAGTCACATTTGAAAAAATTTGTTCGACGGAGGTTGTTAGCCGTCTGTAAGCTTTTATAGTTACATAGGGACACATCTTAACAGTTTCTTAAATTTCGATTTATTAAACTCAAAAACAGTATGAATTGTAATTAAAATATATATCGTAGGTACGATTTCGCATTTGACCCAAACAAATTAATCTTCGCTTCGTCAGACCATATAATGTTGTTCTAATTATTACGGTGCAGGTGTTGCTTCCGTTTGCTGATAAATGATACATTTCGAGGACTCTTAACATAAGTCTAGCTTTCATAAGTTTTTTTCTTATTGTGCGACTTGAAACAGGAGAATAAGTTCATTTCTGAAGCTTTTTGAAAACTGGAGGGGATTAATCTTTGAAGTAAGAATTAAAAGTTGACAGTTGTTCTACGCTTTCTTCCCATAGTCTTTAAATAATCTTCTTTTAAAATCTTCTAAAAAAAAAAATACATAAAATTTTTAAATTTGGAAAAAAATAAAGTGTCTGATAGTATGTAGTTTTTTTTTTTTGGGTAAACTATCGAATCTATCGGCTGGGTCGACTATCGATAGTTTTGCAGCTCTATTTTTAAGTCTGTACTTACCCACATATTTTCTATAATTTTCGTTAATACTATTCCTGTTTTCTGTTCTTATTAAAACGTTCTTAAATTAAAAAAAAAACACGCAAACCTATTCTTCTTTCCTTGAAAATGGATCTTATCTTAATTCTTTCAATCAATAATTTCGATCTCTTGTATTGTTGTCTCTCTCACTCATAATCAAAACGGCAATATAAATAAAATATAATTTTTATGCAAAGTAATAAATTCATTTATCTCACCTCATCATCAGCATCAATTTTTATTTCGACAGCATAAAAATCTTAAAAAAGGGAATTTAGAAGGGGGAAAATCAAACGCCGCCACTTTATATTCTAAACAAATCTGATGTCAAGAATATTTAGTCAGTATCAGCATTTCAAAAGATTATTGCCGATATTTTGCTTTATATTTTTCGCCAGTTCAACACATCTGTACGACTAAGTCTTTGATCTTTTGCCGATCGAATCAACAAAGTGATACAAAAATTAAAAAAAAAACTACTGCAGATATTCTAAGCGTATCCGAGAAATAAAGATAATCAAACTCAAGAGGCAGGCAGACAAACAAAGGTGCCAACTTGGTAACCACAATAAAGAGGAGTGTGAAAAAAAAGCTAAAAGGGGGCTTATGATTTCGAAATTCAATCATAAAACTCTATATAAAAAGTAACAGTAATAAAAATATTCATTTACTCATACTCACAATCACATAAAGTTTTCTTTTTCTTTTCTCTCTCTCTCTCTAGAACAACTTAATCTTCCATTCTTACGAGTTTATTCGAAAAATATACACGCGACTGAATCTAAATGAAAACGTGCGAAATTATGAAACAAGTGAAACGCGATCACAAAAACTCAACAATTAAAGGGGAATTAAAGAAAAAAGCATTTTGTAATTGAAACCAAGAACTGGATATTTTGTTTGGGGAGATGCGAGATGAATAAAAAATATTAAATTTTATGTTTGAAAAGATTTACACTTTAGCGCCATTTAAGGCAAAATGTGCAGTATAAGTCGACTTAAATACGAACAAACGACATTTTATTCATTATTATTACAATGGACATAAGTTGCCTTTCAAAGGGAGTCAATACGCAGTTGTTTCTAAGACCTTTTGGGGAGATCAATTCAATTTTTTAACATTGGTTCTAGTTTTCAAGATATTTAATGTGTTATGTGTTAAGAAGTGCTAATACAGAAATGAAGAGCAGCGTAACTGTGTCGTTTGTGTTGTTCGGGATCTGTTTTACGTATTAGAGTCGAACAGCAATCGCTTATCACGCCCTCATCTCAAAATCATTGATATCGTCTATCGTCTATATCAACTATATCTGTAGTTGCTCTCTTTGCTCATCGCTCATTTCACATAAGTAAGGTCGAGCTTCAATCATGCGATCATTTTGCAACAAACAACAAACCTTATTTTTGGTTCTGTAAACAGTGGCCTTTGTTTGAGGTCAAGACAGTTCCTCTGCTGCAAATGTGATGTGAGCAATTCTGCTTTTTGTTTCGATAAATCACAATCACGAATTGAGTCTTTCAGTGGATTTTGCGAAATAAAATGTTTTTCTTTCATATTAAAATCTTAGATCGATGATGAACTCTTCTACGGTGATGAACTGAAAGTTTCTATGGAATTTACACCCACACCTTGACAAATGGTCAATGCCACGTAAATGTACGTGGAACTGGCTTGGACACTGATGACTCGCTAGGATATTTGTATTTTGCAATTTTTTATTTATTTTTTTTTTTTTTTGCATTTATACCGACTAAATTCATCAATCAAAAATAATAATCATCCACATAAATTTTCTACTCTCTTCTCACGATGCCAACAGCTGAATGTCATCGAGAAAGCGAGAATAAGAACCAATTTTTGAAAACGAAACCTGAATTCAAATTCTGCCCCTCAAATAATGTTAAGATTGGTTCGCATCGGATTTGATTCAAAAGCTTATCGGAATTTGTAAATTTGCGTTATTTTATTTTATGAAATCGACTTGTTTAAGTCCGCGTCTTGAGCAATTCATAGTTAACATAGCTCATGTCATTACAGAAATAACACCAAGTACGAGTATTCGATAAAAGAAAATATTTTTATCCCGAACTTTTCTTCTTTTCAGAGCCATTTTTATATATTTTTTTGTTTCAGATAGTCGTCGTCCAATGAGGCGTTAAGAAATATGAACTACGTTTGACTGAATCTGACTGCCTTGCAAAATATTATCTTTCTCGCCACTAACTTGCCTGTTAGTCAGAGGAAATTTACGAAACGTTACTTCGTAGGAGAAATATCTTCGCCAAACTAAATCGATTTATTGTAATATCCAGTGTTGTCCAGCAAACCACAAAATTAATAACAGCGATATGACTGACCTTATAGCCTAATTAACTCACTTCAAGTCTTTGCGTGAATATTATTCCTCAATTTCAATTCAGCATGTCCATAATCGACTCCAACTATCATACTTTACCCAAAAAACGGCAATATGCGTACATTTCTTTGCTAAGCTAATGAGTTAATTTAAATTATGGCATAAGATTAAGTCAAAAGCAATACATACCTTTTTCTCATCTCGTTTTTGTCATCAACCTTATGCCTCGATGGGCTTTGGATTTTCTAAATTTATTGTTGGCATTTCGTGGGTTTTAATTGCCAGTTCCTTCGACTTTTTCTTCCCCTGTAACCCAATGGTGTCATGGCACTCATACATTCTTGTTGTCCCCGTGCTTATACCCAACCTAGGTTATTTCTTCTGCTATCCGATCCGTTTTTTTCCTGAATTTCCCGTCCTTTGTATAACACAAATTGTCCATACCGTTCCGTGTCAACGGCGACTTTATTATGGAAGTTATTCAATTGATTTGTGTAATGCTACGATCCCCCTGCTAATACCACTATAATTCAGAAACTGGATAATAGGTTATGGAATGTACTAGAACATTCGAAATTTATGTTAACTTACTATAAAAGGAGCCGCATTCAGTCAGTTATAGTTTAGCAGTCATAAAGTAAAGACGTATTGAGTTGAGTATTGAATAAATTTGTGTATTAAGCTGAAGTAAAATAAGATTATAAATTTCTTTGTAAGTTTATTTGTTTGTTTTTTTTTTTATAATTAATAAAAGTGTTAAAGGCTATGCCTTTTCTCAAAATTGAACCTGGGAGAGGTTAAGTCGGGAGAAAACGTACAAAATAAGTGACTTTTCTTCTAAAATTAAATATTTTATTTTTTTTTTAAGACAAAGTGTTATACTTACTAACACTCCAATTTTTATGAAATTTGAAACACAGATGCATAGATCTAGTTAACGAAAGTGTTATAGGGTATGTTTAGGCCTGGGGAGGTTAAAATCATGGTATAACGGGCCAAGTTAAGTCATATGAGAATTTTGTTTATTCAGCTTGCTTATGAATCAATCACGAGTTAACGACTAAATCGATTCTGTTGAAACTTGGGGCACAGATATATAGATCCTGCTAATGGAAGTGCTATAGGTTTCCTTTGTTCAAAATTAGATCTTGGGGACGTTAAAATCAGGGGATAGCAATCAAAATTAATGAATTTTCTTTTTGAAGTGACACGTATTTTATTATTTTTTTTTTTTAAGTAAAGTTTTTTATTTGCAATTTTAGGAGCTAATGGGGGTAAAAGAAGAGTTTTTAATACATAGTCCATTTCTACGAAACATGTGAAAAGTATATATTGATTTTTGTACATCTCTGAAACCGTAATTGTGGAAGGTTCTGAATTTGGTTTGAATTACTTCGTAGTCAACACACATCATCAGTCGAAATATGGACGAATTAAAATCAGTGGAAAGCGGTCAAAATTAATGACTTCTCCCGAAATTACACGTATTTTTTTTTTTTCTTAAAGCAAAGTTTTTATTTACACTTTGAGGAGCTAATAGGGGGTAAAAGGAGAGTTTTTGGTACATAGTCCATTTTTACAAAACATGTGGTTACTACGGTATGTCTGGGGAACTATGGAAGATAGAGTCTTCAAAGTTTCATATGTTATTCTATTATCAAGTTGCATATTAGGATCAAAAATTAACTTCACAAGAAACGTGGGCGTGGCAACTTCTGTACAAAATAATAGATTTCGTACATCTTAATAAACATTTGGTATCAGCGTGAGATGTCAAAAGTCAGACAGATGGCAAAATAAAAAATAGGAATGGAAAAAAGGAAATTTATCTCTCATATATAAATATATAGATTTTCGGGCAACGTTAGTATTGTGAAGTTAATACCTTCATAAGGTGTTCGGGTTTTAGCACTTCGGATCAAGTTTGTCCCAGAGTAAAAATTTTAAACTTCTGTTATTCCGAACAGCACACTTTGGAACAATTCGAGAGTACTAATACTTAAAAATAAGGTTGAGGACAGTAATCGATGAGTTTTAGACAAGTTTGAACCCATAACTGAATTGTGAAATAAAGGATTATCATATTGCCCAAACTTTAAAATACGTTCAAAATATAACAGTCGATGTGCGGCTGGTGGCATTTATAGGAAGATGTCTGTTCCGGCTATACATACATAACTTCAATACCAGCTAAATATGGCACAAAATTTTGAGCACTTTGCGAGTTTGCTAGCAGTTACATCTACCTTATATAGGCAAAGATATATGAACTATGGCTGCAAGAAATCAAAGTAGGCGTGTTGTTCTTGATCTTGCAGTTGGTTTAAAATGACGCAATTAGATGTTTTTTTTTTTTTGTACATCACATCAATTGGGACAAACATTTTTAGAAAATTCAGTTAATGTAGTAGGAATTACACTTAAAAATAAGACTGAATTACCACCACAGGCAGATCTGTAATAAAAGGCAGATCTGTAATAAAAGGCAGATCTGTATTTTCGTATTCTTTTCACCAAGGACACTAATCTCTTTTCATATGTTTGAAAAAAAAAGTGAAAAAATCGTATGTGATTCTTTTCAGTACTTTTTATCACATTCCAGAAATTAGTAATCACGGGAACATTAAACCTCTAATAGTATTAGACTGCAATAAAGCAAAGGAGTGGTTCATACGCAGGTCATGTTATACTTGCAAAAAAAGACTTATTGATTACCTTAAGTGATATGTAGTAATATAATAGATATATCCGCCTACAATGCTTGTATATTATTTACATTGGCTAACCACGGCTGGAACGAAAATAGGTTATCAAACGTCAACATTTCTTAGAAAACTTAGGTTTGCAACTTACCACGGCTTATATAAACGTTACCAAGAGCATAGTTATCAAAATGAAGCAATCCTTCAATTTTAACCAACTGCAAAGAAAGATTACGCGAAGTAGGCTAAATAAGTCAGTGCTAATTACGTCCCAAAACAGACAATAAAACACAATTAGTTGCAAACAATTTTTATGCAAACAGCACTCTTATGCAAGCAATGCAATAACTAAAAAAGCAAGTATTGAAAACATTAACTATTTATATATCAGATATATACCTATACTACGGGAATTAACTCTTTTAAGTCACTGTACTCCTACATTTACAATAAACATAGTATTACTAGAAATATAACTCATATTTATTTATTTTTAGATAACGAATCAGATCTGACCCGAACACCGTTAATATCAGTAAATTTGAACACCTCATATGGTGGCCAAAATAACTATTCGACATAAGCTTACAAATTCATTTAGTAATCAATAAAAAACAATATATGTAACGTGTAATTAAAAAAGATTGAATTCGAAAGAAACTTTATTGACCATATTTAGTAAAAAAATTGAGATCTCAAAAGAAACTAATGCAAAAATGCATTGTTTAAATCATTAACAAAAAAGTATTCGACATGGACAATATTCTTAATAAATAAAACATTTCTTGTTGGTTTAAAAACGAGGAGTTGTTTTTTCATTACGTCTTATAACCTTTCTTAAACGTTTTGGCATAGATCTTACCAATGTTTTTGAGTATTCCGAATCAATATTGCCCTTACTCTGCTTGCAAGATTTCTATCAACTGATTTTTATTTGTAAGGTCATGTGATCTAATTTTTCTTCAAGTGACCCCACAAATATTCAGTGGGGCTTAGATCTGGAAATTGTGGTGGAGATTTTATTATTTTTGGGCAATTATATAAGAGCCTAAGCTTTGTATTGATAGCCAAAAACTTGGGATTGTTATCTTGGTAGAACTGAAAAAGGCCGCGGTCTGTCGTAAATTTTGTTTGAGCGAAATTAATCACACCTGATGCCATACACCCATACATCATAAAACCACCTCAGCCGTGTTTTACAGATGGTAGAATATATCTCTCTTCCAACATTGTATTAGGTTTCCGATATACTAAAACATTCCCATCACAGCCAAAAAGGTTATACAGGGTGTCCGCCGGTAAGGTAAACTACTTTGTTTTGCTGCCATTTTGGCAAATATTAGTCTTGACGTTTCATATTTGGCAGTCGTGAAGTAGAGACGTGGCAAATTTATTGTGGAAAAATATTCAGTAAACCAACGTGTTTAAATCGTTAAAACATTTTATCAAAATCAACCATCGATTTTCATGAAATAATCATAATGTGTGACGAGGCACGTTTTCATTAGAATGGTTATGTGAATAAACAGAATAGTCGGTTCTGGGCAATGGAAAACCCTAAAATTATTTATCAGTCACCTTTGCATCCATTAAAAGTGACAGTCTGCTGTGCAATTTGGTCAGGAGGATTCATTGGACCTTACTTCTTTGAAACTGAAAACCGCGTAACAGTAACTGCCAATGGAGAGTGATATCGTAATATGATGGAAAACTTTTTAACGCCACAACTGCATGCTTTGGGCTTGACTAACATGTGGTTTCAACAAGACGGTGCCACATCGCATACAGCCAGGATTACAATAGAATTTAGCGAGACCTCCTTCCACAACAAATTATTTCAAGGAATGATGATGTTGATTGATATTTGAAAAGCAATGTTTACGCAAACAAACCAGAAACGCTGAAGCAACTCAAATAATATATTCGTGATGAAATTAATGCAATAATGCGTGAAATGTGTGAGAATGGAATGAAAAATGTGCTGAAAAGAGCTGCCATTTGTGAGGCGAACAGAGGCGGCATTTATCAGAGAGGGCATTTATCTGATATTGTATTCCATACATAATTGCCGACATTAAATAAAATATTTATCAATATAAGATCCATTCTCTTTCATGTCCATAATCAATTATCAATTATAAACAAACAAGGAAGTATGCCTTCCCGGCGGACACCCTGTATTTGCTTCCATCAGCAAAAATGACATCCATCCAGAACTCAGGATGCTTAGACACGTACTCTTTAGTGAAATCTAATCTAATATACCTATTTTTCTTGGAAATGTGGGGTATCTTCCTGGCAAATCTAGCATGAAAATCGTATTATTTTTTAATATTTCTTTTTGTCCGGGGTGTTACTGAAATGTCTAAGTGCTCCTCGGTACTTTAGGCTAAAGTAGATTTATTAATTTTAGGATTTTTCTCTCACTTCAAGCACGGAACAACCCACAGTTTTCTCACTTATACTTTATTTTTTGTTATATAAAGAAGTTTGTTCTTGATTTTTTAACTATTTCTGATATGGAGTTTTCAGATCTTCCAAATTTAAAATGATGAAGAATTTAATTTTTATATTGACAGAGATCTGGTTTTCTTTGCGTCCCATCTTTACGATCATATGCATATTAATGAGAAAAAGTGTTTTGAATTATGAACCTAAATTCTAACGGTACTAATAACAGTAAAAATATTGTATAAACTATAAACAAAGCTATTAGCAAAAGAAAAGAAGAAAACGATGATGAATCTTGCATTTTTTGTTAACTGGGCCAAATAATTCAAAAATGCGCAATATTTATAATTTATATTTTGTAACTGTAAATCAAATAACAGTTATAACGTAACAAGATATAGTAAGATTGCATGCAAATTTTGTAAGTATATCAACACTTTAAGCATATTTACGAAAATAAAATGAGAATTCGAATAGTTTTTTTGACCACTGTACAAAAGTAATTATAAAGAAAACTTTTGTTGTATCATGTGTTAATATCATACAGTATAAGGTGAAGTAAATTGCATAATTTTTTTTTAAACTAAAATAACTTTAAAGAGATATGCATACTATGTATACCTAACTGGGCTAAATTTTTGTAAGTTTGCGATTGGTCAAAAGTTTAAGCCAGCTTAGCTTGTTTCTATAAAACTTATCATATCTTGCGCTGTAGTGTGCCATGTGGTAAAGTTAGACCGACAGTAACTTTCTTATTTGTTTTTATTTTACATAATAACAGTTTGCTTAGACATACTCGTATACACACATCCATATGTACATATATACTTATGTTTATTCTGAATACTTTTTTAGGGTATAACAATTTATACGCCAGAGGGGGAAATGGAGCAATTAATAAATCAACACCGTAAAACAAATAATTCTTCAACACCATGTGTTCTTTGCTATACATTTACTCATCCATCTATACATCTATCCATCCGTCTGTCCGTCTGTCCGTCTATAGTTCATTCATTATTATTTTTGTTCTTTTTTATTTGGATTCACCCATTAAACACTATGCCAGTGATAAATATTTATAACACTTTAATACTTTGATAATTTGCGAAAATTTCAAAGATGATTTTCTTTTATTTATTACACAAAATGATAAAAAAGAGATAAAAAATTCTAAATTCTGAAGCTGATATTTTTGTTTTATTTCTAAATAATAAAATTAATTTATTTTTTACGTTTTTAAATGCCTAAAAACAGAAAGAAAATTTCTTTAGAATTTTAATCGTTACAACGCAAATACAAACTAATGGTGATGACAGCAAAAACAAAAAACAACAAAAAAATATTTTTTTAAGAAAAATTGCAAAAAGTAAATATCAGCCTTTAAGGAACGAAAAAATGCCAGATTGTCTTGTCAATCAACACAGATTTAATCAAGATCACCCAGATTGTATGTTTTATTTCATTCACTACCGATTTACTCGTAATTGTAACATTAAGATTAAATCGTTATTCGCGTTTGAGTTGTTGTCCCGAGCTATTGTTTGCTAAAGCCACAGGTCAGGATTAGCTCAAAACATTTAAGGGATTTACCTTCTTCTTTCCTTTGCCTTTGTCTTTCTCTATATAAATATATATTTTTTTATATATAAATAAATGTTAAATAGTCTCTGCTGCTACAGTTTAATTCAGATTTTATTTTTATTTTTATATTTTATTAAAAGGTGTTTGAAAAACCATCCCATTTCAATACTTGTATTTTTATAACTTTTTGTTTTTGTTTTTGTTTTTGTTTTTTTTTTTAACAAATAATTTGTTGCTCCTCCTTTTTCTTTCTTGAGGTTTAATTGCTTGTAATTGTTAATAAATGTTTCGAATTGTGGATGAATGGCTTACGTAGCATAAAAAGGCAATTCTTTTATAAGAAGACAGGATTTCAGCAGCTAAAATAACAAAAAAAAAGAAACTAATAATACTCGTAGTAAACAACGTTGAAGTACGAAAAAAAAAAGATTTTCAAATTTAATCATGTACTGAAAGTACGTCATTGTTACAGTTATTATGCAATGGAAAACCAATATTATGCATGCACAGCTTAATAGTCGAAAATATACACAGGCTTACAAAAGTTTACATACGTTTGGTTAAGTTCAGTTGTCTTTATAATATGAACATATAAAAAAGCGTTTGGAATACTCCCAAAAGTACCACAATGTACACACAAATGATCCAACATTTTGGGAAAGTGTAATATTCACCGAACATACGTATTCACCGAGAATACGCCTTTACAACCCCAGAATATTAATCCAATCGCTATCTGCCAAGTTGTGAAATTTTAGACCTACGAGACAATTCTGTATTGCTTTAAGATCCAAAGCATACTTCGAAGCTGGTACGAGTATGGCTACTAAACAATGTTAAAAACAAACAGGAACACTCCCCACAATCTTCCGAACTAAATGTTATAGAACATTTATGGGATGTTCTAAAGCGTAACCTTAGAAATCGTCATATCACGTAAGTTTCGGCTTTGAAGAAGGAAGGAAAAAGTTACTCCTGAGACTACAACAAAATTGGCCTTATCCATGCCGTCCCGATTAGCAGATGTTATAAAAGCTAAAGGATGTCACACAAAATATGAACATTTTTTAATGTCCATTATTTAGATCATTGTAAGCTTTTGTAAATTTAGCAAGAAATTAAAACTGAATTTTGTTGTATTATTTTTTATTTATTTATAAAATTTAAATATTTTGAAGTTTATTTTTTCAACTTACTCGTAAATGTAATATGAACAAATAAAAAATATTAGAACATTTTTATTATAATACTAGCTCTGCTCGGTGCTCTTCATTGCGCCCATCATAATGATAAGACCGCAAGTGATGTTGTAGGAAACATCAACTTACATCATTGAACTTATCGCCCTACCTAACCAATCAGTACTTCTGACAAATTTGATCAAATTCAACCCAGTGACACATTTCCAAAATAGTGCAGATCATAAAAGTGAACTGTATCAAAATACCATAGCATTTAGTTCTGTAAAGTGGGGCAGCAGCATACGTGAATTCCTTATAAAGGCCAAGAGAGTCTTGATCCTTTTCCATGGTAGAGTATGTTACAGCATCCTGATGAAGACTATCTTTTGAAGTTCTATATTAGAACGATAATAATTAATATTAATATCTAAAGTTAGTCTTAAAACTGTAGTGAATTTTCCGGCAAAATTTAAATATTTGGAAGTAGTTATAAACATTCAAAAAACACTATCTAGATGCAGCATTAACCATTGGCATCATGGCTTGTCAAGCAACTTCATATCAAGTCAATAATTTTCCACTTTATAAGCTCAAAGTTTCTAGGATCTAATATCATATGTTAGGCGAAACTCAATTTATAATTTAACTCATTTACAAGGAGTATGCATCACCGGGCCAACCCCTTTCCAAAAACTAACCACTCTTTATAACATTTAATAGATTCTTCATTGAAGAAGAATGAAGGACCTATTAATCGTTTTACACCTGATTACGGAAAGAAATTATACATTTACAATTTCACTCCAGGTACCGGTTTCGTATTTGAACAACATTGTCACTATGATGTTTCATCAAGTTGAAATTTGTATGAAATTATAGTAAATTAATAATTCCCAATGAGTTATGTATGACAATTTCATTGTAATGTCACCTAAAGTCATTGTAATGTCACCTACTAAAGAAATCTGATATTTATTGACATATTCTGTTATGAGTCGACTACATATTAAGATTTATCGACATAGTCTGTTATGACTAGACTATCCCCCGTTAACGAATAAAGCACAAAAGTTAAGAAATCACTTATCACGAATTTTGATAAAACATTTATTTTTTGAAAGCCAATTACACTAGTTTACACGATTTTTGTACATAATTTAAAATATGCGTGGGAGTGTTACTACAAAATCCTAGACGTCAAACTTTTGAGATATTTATTAAAGTCGGAAAACGTAAAAATAGGTAACATCAGAAAAATGGAGGCTTTTACTTCTTTTTTATATAAATTCGAACAGTAGTCTCCTATCATATGCCCGTCCCAAAAACCTTGATAGCTTCGCTCAAAGATCACTGATAATTATAGGGTCCGCCATCTAACGTTTTTTTTCCAACTAGTGCTTATTTCGTGAATGGTAGTTTTATCCTTCCGCTGAACGACTTACAGAAGATGCCGATTTTGACAAAAAAAATCATCTTTTCAGATGAAGCTCAATTTGATCTTGACGGGTATGTAAACAAGCAAAATTGTCGCATTTGGGGCACAGAAAACCCGCACGCATACATTGAAAAGCCGATACACCCAAGAGGAGTCACTGTATGGTGCGGATTTTGGTCCAGAGACATAATTGGGCCATTTTTCTTCGAAAATGGGCAAGGAGTGGCCGTTACAGTTAATGGCGATCGTTATCGGGCCATGTTGAACGAATTTTTGTTCACAAAAATTCAAGAGGAGAATATTAGCAACATTTGGTTTCAGCAGGACGGCGCTACGTGCCACACAGCCGAAGCTATACTCGATGTTTTGCGCCCTGTTTTTGAAGATCGCATTATCAGCCGCAGAGCTGATGTCGTTTGGCCACCTCGGAGCTGCATTTTGACACCGTTGGACTATTATTTGTGGGGTGCCGTCAAAGATAAGTGTTACGTCAACATGCCAGAGACAACTGACTCTTTAAAGGACAATATTCGTGAAGCCATTGGTGAAATACAGCTGCACACAATCTATAATGTGCTTAAAAATTGGACCGATCGTGTAGGCTACTGCATGGCTAGCCGAGGCAGCCATTTGAATGAAATTATATTCCATTATTAACCGGAAGGATAGTACTTTCAATTAAAAAAGAAGAAAGAGAAAATATTCAGTAGTTTTTTTATAGCATTTTCAAAAAAAATAAAAAATTATTTGGCGGACCCTTTATATGGTTTTGTAGAAATTTATTCCAATAAATTTTGATAAATTAGCAACAATACGTTGGTCATGTGCACTTTTTTTATTTCCTAAAAATTCGTGAGCAACAAGTTTAAAAGAGTTTGAAGCAACATATTTCTTCTTTTAATTTAGATTTAGAAAGATTCGGCAAAACACTGTTACTTCCCTGCTGTAGTAGAATACTTTTCAATGAATCCATGAAACTTTTAATTTCTTCCGTGGTTAGTCGGTTCTCTCCAGATCATTACATTAGCAAATTTCAGAGATCTATGCGACACCGGATAACCAATATAATGAAAATAAGCATTTTGAACCGTTTAACTTTACACGCTCCGGACGACAATTTATTAAAAAATACAATTTTAATTTTATACAATTATAGTGATTAAAATATTAAATAACTAATTAAGGGTATTCATTTCAGCTTTTTTGTGTGGAAAGAGGGAAAAGTGAAAAAGTATAATTTTTTTACAACAACTACAAGGAAACAAATTATCATAAAATGTTGCATTTTAAAGTTGAAATTTTCCACTATAAACGTCAGAAGAAATGATGTTGCCAGTCTTAAAAAAATTGATAATTTTTACTACAATGTACGAAAAATTACATCTCTTTTCACACTACTTTGAATTGTGCAACTATAATTTTATGACATTTAATGCATGATTTTAGTTTAGTAGCCATTTTTAAATTGAAAATCTAAAATTAAAAATGTGTTAATATAATAATACACATGTACATATTTAAGAAAAGTATACATTGTATACATATTTTCTTTTCATTAATAGTTTATTTAGACACTTGAAAGTTCACATTTGTATTTAGAATAAAAGAATAACAATATAACAAAAAAAACTAAATTAATTCAGGTAAATAAAATAAAATATTGCGCGTCAATAATATTCGGTTTTCTTTGAAAAGTAACAAATAATACATTAGAAGAATGGTTTTATATAAAATTCGGTATTTTGTTGGATAACCCTTTTGTTTTATAACTTCACTTAGACGGTTTGACATGTTTTTTACTATTTTAGCTGTATAAGCTGCAGGAATACGATCCCATTCTTCTTGAAGCCGCAATTTCAAGTCTTCAATGGATGTTATTTTGTAGTTGCGGATTCGCCGGTCCAGCTCATCCCATAAATTCTCAATCGAATTGAGTTCTGGGGATTGTGCAGGTGGATGGAGAACTTTAGTGCAGTTATAGAGCAACCATTCTTGAATTAAACGCGACTTGTGCTTTGGGTCGTTATCTTGGTAGAATTTAAAAGAATCTAAAACGCCCAGCTTATTTGCACTTTCTTTAAAATTTTGATGGAGGATATTCAAATATGATTCCTTATTCATAATTCCACTGATAAAAACTAATTTTCCCGTCCCTTTAGCTCCCATACAACCCCACACCATAACATGTCCATTTCCATGTTTTACGGTTGGTTTTAAATTTTGTGGTTGTAGCTCCTCATTTGGCTTCCGCCACACCATTACACGCCCATCGGATCCAAATACATTATACTTGCTCTCGTCCGCAAATTTAACGTCATCCCACCAAGTTTCAGGCTTCTTAATGTACTCCCTAGCAAAACTCAAACGAGCTTTTCGGTTGCGTAAATTAACCAATGGCTTACGACGTGCTACACGGCCATGGAAACCTTTTTTTCTTATGGTTCTTCGTATAGTAGATGCAGATATTTTCTGTTTAAACTCATTGAGCACCTCTGTGACTAATTTGGGAGCACTTAAGCGTGGGTTCGATTTTATTTTTCGCACAATTGAACTTTCTTCCCGCTCGGTCAATTTTTTTGGCTGACCTGTCTGCTTTATGAAGTGTATTCTTCCTTCATTTTTGTGCCTTCTGACAATGTCCACAACTGTATTTGGTTTCATATTCAGAATTTCAGCAATCTCTTTGTATTTTTTACCTTTTTCATAATGGAAAATAACAAATTTTCGCTGTTCTAAAGGAGTGTTTTTTCCTTTGCGCCCCATAATTTGTATAATTTGCAATGAAGTAGAATTTTGGACAGACAAGAAAGGAGGTTTTATGCACTTTTATTAAAACGTATCTCTATATTGCTGGAAAAGTAGCTAAATAATATGTTTTTTTGCAAATAGCATATAAATAGGGGAAAACCCGAATATTAATGGCGCTTAGTAAACAGGGTTAACAAACTTTGATCGATTTATCACGGTTGCAGGGTTACCATAGAGCCATTTTTTCCATATATTTGAATACACATACTGACAACATTTATTTAAGTTTTTGCTATTCTTCTGATTACCTATCCATTTCGCTAATGCCAGGGTGTTATTATCGATAAACTTAAAAACCGAATATTAATGACACTAACTGTATGTACATATTTAAGAAAAGTATACATTGTACGAACAAAATAGAAATGAGATCGAGAAAATGGTCGAACACCGAAGATAATAAAATAATAAGTAAAAATTTTTTTCAGTGGAAACTTTTACACTTCAACAGAAAAACAAATTTAACCGTTTACATCAATCAAGTGTAATTTTACATTTTTCCATTGTTCCAACCAAAAAAAAATTTGAAATAAATACCTTTATTATAAATATTCTGTGTATCCAGAACTCTATTTAAATTCGAATGTACTTGAAAACAACTACTCAAGTATGGACCCGTATGTAGGTGAAAATTAAAAACTTGTCTATCATAAAACTGTGACAGACGTATAGGTAAACAAACAAAAAGTGGTAAGTAACCATAGACAGCCATTCTTAAAAATACATGTTTCACTTGTGTTGTAAGCTGAATATATTACTGAAAGATTTTTTTTTCGACTACTGCTCTATGTTGTCGCAAGAGGGCGCTATACTCAACTAATTTATAAAAATAAAAATAAAATACAAGGTATAAAATTGGATTTTGGGTGCTTCAGAAAAATAGCTGTAAAAACTCTGTTTATTTATAAAATTCTTAGAAGTTTGCTTTTTATTTAATATTTATTTTTACTCCTTTGAAAAACGGTCTTATTTCAGTAAAAAGTTTAAAAATACCAAACTTTGAATGAGTATTAAAGAAATATATAAAGAAATTTCTACTGTTTTATCGATATTTTTAAAACTATTTCATGTGTTCTATCAAATAAAAAATATATAACTAACTTTGTCGTACAACTTAAATAATTTTGAAATTTAAACAAAATTTTAATTTAGAGAATTTTTCATAAATTTGACTAATTTTGAAGAGCTTAAAGCAAATAAAAAATGTAAAATAGTTCGTATTTTTAACTCTATATATGTGATATATTAACCCAGAAATAATTAAAATTATTATCTAAATTAAAAATTTGCAGCACAACATTATATTTTCGTCAGATTGCAATGCATTTTTTCGTTGCTTTTGGAATTTATTACATTTAATTTTCATTTATTTATTTATTAGGTAAATTCAATACAACAAGAAAAATCTTATAAAACAGTGTAATGGTTACATGTAATACAGGGTGTCCGCGGGAAGGTATACTACTTTGTTTTGCCGCCATTTTGCTAAACATTAGTCTTGACAGTTCATATTTGGCAGTCGTCAAGTAGAGACGTGGCAAATTTATTATGGAAAAATATTCAGTAAACCAACGTGTTTTAATCGTTAAAACATTTTATCAAAATGAATCATCGATTTTCATGAAATAATCATGATAATTGACTAGGCACGTTTTCATTAGAATGCTTATGTGAATAAACACAATGGTCAGTTCTGGGCAATGGAAAACCCTAAAATTATTCACCAGTCACCTTTGCATCCATTAAAAGTGACTGTCTTTCTTTGAAACTGAAAACGGCGTAACGGTAACTTTCAATGGGGAGCGATATCGTGATATGATTGAAAACTTTTTAACGCCACAACTCGATGTTTTGGGCTTGACTAACATGTGGTTTTAACAAGACGGTGCCACATCGCATACAGCCAGGATTACAATCTAATTACTGCGAGACCTCTTTCCACAACAAATTATTTCAAGGAATGGTGGTGTTGATTGGCCTCCACGGTAGCCTGATTTGACAAACCAGAAACGCTGGAGCAACTCAAATAATATATTCGCGATGAAATTAATGAAATACCGCGTGAAATGTGTGGAAATGTAATGAAAAATCCGCTCAAAAGGGCTTGCATTTGTGAGGCTAACAGAGGCGGGCATTTATCTGATATTGTATTTCATACATAATTGCCGACATTAAATAAATCATTTATCAATATAAGATCCATTCTCTTTCATATAATCAAAAATTATAAACAAACAAAGTAGTATACCTTCCCGGCGGACACCCTGTATTTATAAATTTTATTTAACACAAAATAAACAAAAAAAAAACATTGCAAAACGAAAAGAAGAACAAAAAAATAGACAAAAAGAATTACTAATTAAACTACAAATTTAAATTATTTGTTTATTTCAGTTATTAACACAACTCTGTTCTACAAAGAACCTTTCTTTTATTAAAAAATTTCAATATAAAAAGTACCTTAACCCTCTAACAGTCAAAAACTTAAATTTGATCCCAGCAACATGGCAATTTTTTCCAAGTAAGTATCTGCGTAAAAATAATTTATTTTATGCTTTTTTTGGGTCTATAATTGTGTTATTTGATAAAATTGACATGATAAACAAAAGGCGGCCTCAAGACATCCTTGACCGTTTACAATAACAAAAACAATCAACATATTTTTATTTTATAGATGTTATTTAAAAAAAAGATAAGATACATTTTACATTAAGATTAATATAAAAGAACAAAAAACTAACTGAACCATCAAAAATACCATCATGTGCTAAGATAAAGAAGATTTTGGCAAATATGAATCGTTAGTTAAAGAAATAATAGACGATGTAGTCCATAGTTAAAATTCTAGAAATTTTTCTAGAAAATTTTGCCATAAACGATCAAGCGTGCTCTGAGGCCTCCGTTATTGTAAATAAAATACTCATCAAAATATTTTTGTAATGATTGTTCGGTATTTTTAAACTTTTTTTCGATAATAAAAGCGAACGTTTTTCTAAATAATTTTTTTTCGCTTTGACTGTTTTCTTATATAAAAATGTTTACAGAAAGAACAAAACTCATCCGATTCGATTCAGACAAATTTATAACGACAAACAGAATTGTTGACAACAAAATGGAGCAAAACTTCAATTAAAAAAAATTATTGTTGCTTAAATGTGGACGAATAATCTATAGCTGCCCTGAGGCAGCCAAAAACATTAGAGGGTTTTTTTTTGTTTTTAATATTTCATTTATCTACGAAGACTCTTTCCTTTTTTGTCCATTTGCCCTATGGAAACGATGGACTGTATGATGCATGCATGACAAAACAACATCTGTCATCTATGAAAATTTGGAAAGTAATGTATGATCGTCAGTCATCGATGATTTATCATTTTCAGTGTATGTCACGATGACTCACTATGATGTACGCCATTGTGTTGC
This sequence comes from Wohlfahrtia magnifica, assembly GCA_023159175.1. Classification (NCBI taxonomy): domain Eukaryota; kingdom Metazoa; phylum Arthropoda; class Insecta; order Diptera; family Sarcophagidae; genus Wohlfahrtia; species Wohlfahrtia magnifica. The sequence continues at coordinate 1,282,386 of JAKWBJ010000216.1, read as the reverse complement.
CTTAAAAATATTTCGGAGTAAAAAAAAGATTTTAAGAGAGATCATCTCAGATATTATCGAGCTCTAAAAAACGTAATTCTTTTGTTATCTCAATAGTGTAATAACATTCGGTATTCTGTCTTCAGATCACTCTCCAACATGCCTAACCTTAGTTGCTGATTCAGAACTTTTAGATCAAAACTCCCAATCTTTTCTTAATACGGACAAATTGGTTGAATTATAAAATGTAAAGTATCGACATCAGAAGGTACAGAAACCTTTTACTAAAAAAAGACTTTTCATTACGAGCATCATAAAAGCCCTGATAAGGCTCTTCAGGTCTAAAGGCTCAACTTAACCAGTTCCAAAGACTTCTGCGTGTTGCTTTGCAGGAGGATAAAGAATTCAATCTAAGGATATATTTGTAAAACTTGGACGAAACCAAGGTGTCGGACTATAGCTTATGCATGGCGGTGAAGAAAATAAGACGGCCTTCCACATTTAAATCCCTCTTACATCTATAGAACGGTGACTGGGCAAAAAGTACAATTTAAAAAGGAAGATTCGCGTACTACCTAGAAAATGTTTTTATTCCAAAAAGCACCAGCTGTTGTTGCCCTATTAAGACCAAATAAATCACCTGGCTGGGACAATATTACAACAACAATGATCAAAAACTTTTCCATTTCTGCTGTACAAATGTTTTATTTTTTAAATTTTTAACTCTATCCTACGAATTGGTTATTTCTCTTCATCGATATTCGAAAAAATTCTGCTGAAAAGTTTAGTAACTGACATCGACGCCATAGTTACAATTCTCGACTATCGGTTTGACTTTAGTAGAAGACATAGTACCTTTCAACAAGTGCACAAAATTACTATCCTCATTAGATTTTTTCAGCACAAGCAGTTCTGCTCGCCGTTACCACAATGAAATATCCTGTGACCGTTCATATACTTAGTATTTACCGCTTATATGCCCAGTGAGTGCAAGGACTTAAATGTCTACCTTTGCAGATGATATGACATTTTTATATATTGGTAAGGAATCTGTAGTTGCTACTTAAAGCTTCAAACCTACATTAATGAGTTTAATGATTGGCTAGAGAAATGGAAGATAAAAGCAATGCTTCTAAGTACGTACAAATACGAGCACACTGAGAAGAGAAATGTGTCCACCTAAAGCTACTTATGGTGTAAGAGTGTACCAGAACACAATAATGCAAAATATATCGGCATAGATTTCGACCATTGCCTTACGTGGGTCTACCACAAGCAGCAAAAATAACCCAGCTGAAGTTCAGAACAACCCAGATCTATTGGATTGTATTGGCACAAATTCAACCCTTAATTTCGATCATAAGCCGCTATTGTAAAAGGCAATATGGCATCCAGCTGTGGAGAACACTATCCAGTGTAGAAGCTTCAAAGGAGCCAGTCTAAACTTTTTAAAATAATGACGAGTACTCCATGGTATATTAAGAATAAGGATCTCAACATACCTTTAATTCGAGAGGAAACTAAGAACGCTAGTACTAACGAATGGCAAAGCTAACAGGTCTTCCTAACCGTCTTACAGGATACTTTTATTCGAGGGCCACAGACGTCTAAAGATAATTCAAACACTGATCTGATCAGATAACTTCTTCTTAATGAGCACTAATGACCAACTACAGTGGCAATAACGACTTTTTTTCTTTTAGGCCGAGATTTTAATACTTATTGTTAATTTTGAAAGGAAAGATCCAATGAATAATAAAGGGTCCGCCAAATATTTTTTTTTTTTGAAAATGCTATAAAAAAAACTACTGAATATTTTCTCAAATTTCTTTTTTTATTTAAAAGTACAATCCTTCCGGTTAATAAAAGAAAATAGTTTCATTCAAACGGCTGCCTCGGCTGGCCATAAAGTAGCCTACACGATCGGTCCAATTTATAAGCACATTATCGATTCTGTGCAGCTGTAATTTACCAATGGCTTCACGAATATTGTCCTTTAAAGCGTCAATTGTCTCTGGCTTGTTGGCGTAGCACTTTTCTTTGACGGCACCCCACAAATAATAGTCCAACGGTGTCAAATCGCGGCTCCGTGGTGGCCAAACAACATCAGCTCTGCGTTCAGCGTTCAAATCAAACATGAGCTAAGTGTTACCATTTACGAAATAACCACTAGTTGAAAAAAAACGTTACATGGCGAACCCTATACTTGAAAAAGGATCACCATGAAGGTGAAGGCGTGCAACAACACATACAAGTGATAAAATAGCTTTATCAAAATGGGTGTTCTGTTCGAGACACGTTCCGCGCCCATTTATCGCCACACCAAGAGGACTATCCGATAAGTTTGAGTCCATTGGTTTAGTAAGCAATGAACCAACAACCGTACGGCGACGTAACATAAGATCTGATGCAAACATTAGCTTTTACTGTGAAAGCGTGCAGAAGAATCCGAGGCAATCGAACTCGGCCTTTCGAACACCACATTTTGGCGAATTTTGTGTCGTGGCTTAGGCCTGCACCCATACAAAATTCAACTAACTCCGTAGCTGAAGGTGAACAACCATAGGCAACGATGTGTGTTCGTTGAGTATGCCCTGAAGCAATTGGGAACTGACCCTTATTTCTCTGATCAAAAAATCATCTTCAAAGATGAGGTCCATTTTTAGGTTAATTGGTACGTCAAAACGCAAATTTATCGAATTTGGACGATATCTAGCGACTAACATGAGCATTAAATTCATCTAGAAAAAATCTCCGTTTAAGCATTAAACACATAAGCGACAGCAAGCAGCAGACAGAAAATTGTCAAAATTAGAATACATACGTTTATATGTAAACAATTATTTTAATGGGAGCACAACAAAAGCCTAGATAATAACAGCTGCAGCTGCTGCTAAACATAAAATAATTTGTACTTTTTTAGGCAAAGAAAAAATTAGTAATAGTAATACAATATATCATACAATTTTATATAATAAAGAAACGTAAAAATATATTTTTTTCTTTTTGTATTTTTTAGAAAACAACAGTGTAAAATTAAAATATTGTATCAAACAACATTTATGTTAATAATTAAAAGGTTTTAAACACATAATTTCATTAATTTTTTATATTTTTGAGTAATATTTTAAAAAAGCGCTTTTGTTTTGGTGGATTTGAAGAGCTTGAGTGTCAGCACTAAAAAACATTTTTCTATAACAAATATTTTTATGACAAATAAAACAGATGACAATGCAGCTGCTGCTTTCAAAATATTTATGAAGTCGATAGCACAGCAGCAAATGCTACCAACAACAACTTGCTGCTTGATTTCATGTTGCTTGCTGTCGTCTATGTATTTAAAGCATTAGTGTGGGTTTTACATCATCGCTCCATATTTCTTTGAAAACAATGCAACACTCAACTCTTATTACTACTTTACTCTATGGCTGCTAAATTATAACTTACTGACTAAGCAGACTGTGTAACCCTTTTTATAGTAAATTAGTATTATTTTCGAATATTTTTGTATATACCACAACCTTCTCTTCAACTAAGTTAATTCAAATGTAAAATGTTAATACCCAAAATTGAATTGGTAGCACTGTTCGAATAAATACATCCTTGGCAAAGAGATCGTAGCAATAGTATAACTTCCATGATAAAAAATATAGCTTTAGATGTTGGTAAATGTTTTAGGTTTTTTTATCTTCATAACAATATGATATCGGTCAAATTCTCTCTGTTTTATACCCCCCGTCCTAAATAATTGGATATTTAAATTGCTCGAAACACAGCGAAGCCGCTACAGACTTAATAGGCCTTTTAAACAAATACAAAATTTCGAAAAACATTTCTCAAACACACTTTGTTTCCTTTGAACTTAAAGCAGGACTTGTCAAACACATACATTGTCATTTTGTTTTTGTGTGAGTTCTCTTTTACTCAATACACTTAGAGAAAATTACAGTAATAAAGAAGTATAAACAGAAATATATTATTACAGTACTTGGTATAAATTTAAGCGCTTTTTTAATAAATAAAAATTAGATAAATATTTCTTTTCATTATAAGAGAGTTAAAATGTCTTGCTGCGCCATATGTAGTGCAGCATAGCAACGTGCGTTTGCAAACTAAACATTTGGCCATACCAAAAAACTTTTAATTAAACATTTCGCTGAGTGTTTTTTGAGAGACTGATAGTTTGTTGTTATTTTTGTTCAATGTGTGAGCACATGTAGGTGTGAGAGAAATCAATTTAAAGATAGGAAGCGCTTAAGGCCCAATTAATCTGGAAGTAACGTAGACGTACAAATGGTTAGTTGTTCTGTTACTAACGTAACGTAGACTTGGTGTTTCTGTTTTCAACAGAATTTTTCTACGTTTTTACTTTACATACAACATCAGCTGACATAAAATTGTAAGCAAAGAATTTGTGTTGATATAAAAGTGTAAACAAAGAATTCGCGCTTAAATGAAATAAATAAACAAAAATGTTAAAGTTTGTGTTTTAAATTATAATTATTAAGTAATAAAAAAATGGATGATGAAAAATTAATATTATTGGTGCTAGAGCATGAATTAATTTATAGTTTAGTTTTTTTTGTTCCTTTTTCCTTTTTTGCTTATACACACACACAGTTGAAAACAGCTGACACGTTGTTACTTCACCAACCACACTTAACGCTTTAATCACGTTACTTTTACGTTTCGTCTAAGTTACTTCTAGACTAATTTGGCCCTTAGTGAAAAACCCTAAGACTAATACCATAAATCAAAAACAAATTTAAATTCATTGCTACTAGACTGCATCTTAGGATATGAGGAACGCAGAGTTGTCATTAAATGTTTTCTTTGCATTAAAATATTTAGAAAAACAATTGAAAATAATTAGCATTTAAAAATGGGAGAAGGAAGTGACAATAAAAATATGCCAAAATACAAACGTACATACTCGTACATTATCGTATAACCAGTTAAATAATCAAATATTTAAATCAATTCGAATGTCGAGGGAGAGAGAGAGAGAGAGAGAAAAAAAATCTTCAAATCGCTAAGACTGCATGATATGGTGACTTGACAAAAACTTAAATGGAATGGTTAAATTGAAATAAATCTCAAATCTTTTAAATATATAAACGTACTTGTGACTGTGTCTGTATATGCGTGTGTATGTTACACATATATAATTTAAAGATCAGTATTCAAGTCTTGAGTTTATTAAATCCATACAGATCTCTAGAGACAGGGAAAAAATCAATTCAAGTCATATTGAAAGCACTTGAAATTGAACAAGTGAATCTTTTTTCTAAAAATTAACGATTTTAAGGCCACAAAAGAGATTGAGAAACAGATTTCAAATTGAATTGATGAGTTTTGATGCGATACAAGAGATGTCACATCATTTTTGTTGGGGAATGGAGGATGAGACTCTGGTTATTAAAGAATTTTTTTTTTATAAACGAAAAATTATATTCCAATGCAAAAGGAAAATATTTACATATAAGAAAGTCTTAAAAATACGTATCCAACAATGTCGAATAGGTAGCAATTATTTTTTTTCTCCGTCACTCCTCTAGGGAACATATTGGCTTTCCACAAAACATCCATTGCTTTAGTTTAGTTTCATTAATTAAGTTAAATTTTCAAGCTAAGTTAGATGATTAATCCACTGTAGCTCACCTTCATACGATTGTGTAGTGGTAAAGATCCTTGCTAAGTGGTGGTGGTGATCTTTACTTAGCATTGTAATTTTTTCCCATTAAGTGGCGTTATTTGCTGATCATTCGTCTGATGTTTGTCATCATCGCCAGAGGTAAACTTGAAGGTAAGGGTGGCTTTTTCTTTATTTTTTAGACGGAGTTGTCTGGAATGAAGTGGTGTTTATTAAACACCCGAAACCACAATTAAATGTTTTCGTAATATCATATCCCAAGGGTAATAATTATACGAGTTACTCTCAAATTGTAAATCGAACAATGCAGTTTTTACTAATATAGGCGACCGCTTGAATGACGATGTATTCAGAAATATATGTAAGTACGCTAAGTATATATTAAAGAGTTCAATTAAATTGTCAAAAAATTACTTCAGGTGTGTAAATTCTGTTTTTTTTTCAAATTTTTTCTCCCCATTTTTGTTTTCTTTTTTTTTTCAGGGGAACTCTTATATTGAGTGTAATGAAGTCTTTTTACATTTCCTCGCTTTAAACAACAACATTTCATTGATTACAATAACAACAGAAGAATGTGAGATAAAGTAAATTTACAAAGTGATTCACCATTTAGAAACCTCTAATATTTTGACGCCCTGTCATTGATAAGTTGGCTGATTTGGTCGACAACAGCTTTAAATGCTGCCAAAGACGCGTCCGTCCATGTGGCTCGTTTGTCTTGACGTAATTTGTTTGTATGTAATCAACGATGACTTGACATAAAAAATACGATGAAATTGAAACCCTTCAATGGACCATAATCATGTTATTGTTGTTGTTGTTGTTGTCATTATTAAAATAAAACGTGATCCCGCTTAAAAATCTTCTTCTTATCAACTCCAACTTAGTAAAAAAAAAGGGAAAGAGAAAAATTAAAGGAGTTGATGTCAATTATGACAAACATTGTTGTTGAACAGTGTTGATGTCATTGGATCCGATGATGGTGCAGGAGTAAAAGAAGCCTGTCATATTTATTACAGGAAACCTCTTGTAATATTAAATTCTTCGATGATCTTAAAAAAAGAAATTAAACAATTCATCACCTTTTTTCCATCGATTTGCTTCTGACTCTTTAGAGTTTTCTTTTTTTTAAATTTTTTTGTGTTTTTTGTGTGTTTAAAGGTAAGGTGTGTTTTCGTGCGTGATAACGATAATGATGATGATCTGTGATCACCCAATTTGAATCCATAAGACAAATATGCCGTGTCATTATATCCCCAAATTATCAAGTGTTACTTGAACGAACACCACACACGCGTTGGAATTTTAAGTATTTCTCAACGATTTATTTTAAATTCAAATCAAATTAGAGTTGCCAGATATATACAATTTGAGATATAACAAAAGTGAAACTTTATAATTCTATCTCTTACTGAAGGAAATCATAATGCTACTGCTCGAAAGATATATCACGAAAGATGGAAAATATAGACTCACGTTTGTTTTCAGTATAACAGCGAATTTTCTGCGAATGTGATTTTTTTGATCAAGGCTTATCACAGCTTTCATGATACCGATTTCTTCTTTGTCATTTCAAAAGAAACAAAGGCTTATGAATTCGTATTCCTCTTAACAAATAAAAGGTCCGCCATCTAACGCTTTTTTTCAACTAGTGCTTATTTCGTGAATGGTAAGACTTAGCTCATGTCTGATTTGACAGATAATTGGTTTTATCTTTCCGCTGAACGTGTATATACGCTTGAACAACGCTGGGAAATATTGCGACATTACTTTGAAAATCATAGTAATGTTACAGATGAAGCTCATTTTGATCTTGGTGGGTATGTAAACAAGCAAAATTGTCGCATTTGGGGCACAGAAAACCCACACGCATACATTGAAAAGCCGATACACCCAAGACGAGTCACTCTTTGGTGCGGATTTTGGTCCAGAGGCATAATTAGACCATTTTTCTTCGAAAATGAGCAAGGAGTGGCCGTTACAGTCAATGGCGATCGTTATCGGGCCATGTTGAACGAATTTTCCATTATTAACCGGAAGGATTGTACTTTCAAATAAAAAAAAAAATTTGAGAAAATATTCAGTAGTTTTTTTATAGCATTTTCAAAAAAAAAAATAAAAAATTATTTGGCAGACCCTATATTTATTTTTCATTTGTCATTTTACTTAAAAACAACAACCTAATAGTTCTGCGTTCTACGTATTTTTGCATTGCAATACTGGAAACCTAGGTTTTCCTGTATTCTTTCTGACATTTTTGACGTTCATCTTTCGGTATTTTGATGCCATATGGCATTATTACTTTTTGAATGCTTCTAGATCCAGTTAAGTCTTCTTAAATTTTTTTTATAATATTTTAGTTAAAAGATTCTGAAATCTCATTATTGATAAAATATTCGTACTTCCATCGCAGAATATTGCGATTTTTTTTCTTGCTAAAAAAGACCCATTAAAATTCAAAAAAAATTTCTAAATTTTTCAATAAATTAAAATAATATAATATACTAAATTCTTAACAAAAAGGTAATGATATTAATATATTTTATAAATTAACTTAAAAGGTTACTAATAAGCCCACAGTATGTTTTTTTATTTTGTGTGATGCCATATGGCATCAACTGAATTTAAAGGAGCTTAGCTGAATAGAAAAAAGTAACGATTTTTTTATTTTGTTTATTCTTTTAAAAGTTGTGTTACAAACAGGATGTACAATATGCCAAATAAATTTAAAGAAAGTGAAGTTGAAAAGATTCCAAATGAATTTGAAAAATGCGATATTTCTGGATTGAAAGATGAATATTGAATGACTTACTAGGAGTATTTAAAAAAAAATAATGCTTTTATGATAGAAGAACTGTCCCGATAGAATTACTCTGAAATTGATAGAGGTAACATACACAATCAGACTTTTTTTTTCAGAAGATAAATTATTAAGCGAGAATCATACAGATACAGTTCCGAAAAAGGATCGTTGGAAAAAGTACAATTGGATATTTGGATATAGATGCACATTTCGAAGAATCCTTACTTAAAAAGAATGTTAAAACTCCTCTAGAGTACTTTTTGGAATATTTTACAGATGAGTTTTTAAATAAAATAGAAGGTGCAACTATTCAAGCATCTTTAATAGCTACGAAGGTGGCAATAAAACTTACTCATAAAGAAAATTTGTAATTTGTTGCCTTAGAAACAATGATGGGAACTATCGGTTACCCTCGTCTAAACATGTATTGGTCAAAAGCAGCTGAAATTCCTTCATTTCGACAGTGTATGACACGAAATCGATTTCATACTACACGCAATAATTTACAATTTTCCTGCACCGTAAATAAAAGTGACATGTTGTTCAAGATTAGACCCCTTTTGGAAACATTCTACAAGAAATTATATGTATTACCTAAGGACGAATACCTTTGTGTAGACGAATGATGGTTACTTTCAAAGGCAATAGGTGCCAAATAAGCCAACAAAGTGTGGTATGAAAATATTTTGTCTATGCAGATCACAAGGTATAATTTACGACTTTGAAATATATCAAGGCAAAGACACAATAACGTGGTTGTCCAAAAACAGTCAAAAACCAAAACAGCCCAACAACTTCCAGGAGAAAGTGCAAAGCTGCATCATCCGTGTCACTAAGATTTGATGGTCTCCAACATTTGCCAGACTATACAGCCGAAAAAGTAAAATGTAAAAAAACAAACTGCAACGCCTATACAAGACACATTTTTGCAAAGTGCAAGGTTCATTTATGCATACCAAACAGTAAAAGAAATTGCATTAAATCTTACCACATTGAAAATTAATATTCACAGCAATATTTTTACATACAGTTTGTCAAGAAAATCTTTTTATATAGTGAAAAAAGAATTGGGTTTGACTTTTATCATCAAAAAGAATAGATTTACTGTTTTACTATTTTAAATTTGTTTGTTAATTCAATTTCATTTAGATATTAGCTAACAAATAACAACAAAAAAGAAAAAGCAATCAATTTTAATTCAAAAATAAGATTAATAATAAACAAAAGAAACTTTAGAATAAATTGTAAATAAATTATTGCATACATTCAGTTGGAATTTTATCTCATTCTTTTGCAATTACGGCCCTTAATTCACCTTGGTTGTTGAGACGCCTCTTGGCAATACTTCTCTTAAGATAAGGTTATAAATTTTCAATATGGTTTAAGTCTGGACTCTGAGCATATGTATCCAGTACTTTGCGACAGTTATAAAGAAGCCAAGTTCTAAAGAGAAGAGCCTATCGGCTTGCGTTATTATCCTGATAGAACTTGAACTTCGGCTCTCTATTAGTTTAAAGCCTAATTTTTTAGTACTGTTAATTAATATTGTTACGAAAATGAAAACGCTGAAGAGGATATGGTGGATATCAGGAACTTATTGTGGGATTTTTAGCTATAATATTTATTGGCTTGTGTCAAGGCTTAATAACTGCAAAAATTACCTTTACTAATTTAAAAGTACTGTCGCCTGCATGCGTAACGGAGTTGCCAGCTCGATTCTTTTAAAATATTTTGGTTTTACATTTGAATTTACCGTACATAAGTCGATATTTGTAGCAACTACAAGAACTTTCGAAATTGATAATGATAGATAGAAGGTGGCGAATTGCGGTTGGGAAGTTCAGTTATCATTTGGCTGTCAATATTTAATGTCTGTTTAGGCGCAAATAAAAAGTGTTGTAAAATTGAATTTGCCGTATTAAAACATAGTGTATTAAAGTTACTCGCCTTTCTTTGTGCTGAATTGTAAGCAGTAGTTTTTTAGCTCTACTCTATATAAAACAGCTGTCTTTTTCAAAACTTGCCCTACATGGGAAACTGTCACTCAACATCAGTGTTGCCACTTAAAAGTTTTCTATCGGACCAAAATCGCTTAAAAAAGACCAATTTTCTTAAATAATTAAAAACAAATATATGCGTATGTATTTTTGATATAAAGTACGATTTTTATTTCATAAAGCTTTTAAATTACATTACGTGCATGCACTATTACGTTTACACTTTTAAGATTACAGTATTTCGATTATTTTATTACGATTACACTATTACGATTAGACTTTTACGATTACACTAATTCGATTATTGCACTACGATTACACTATTAAAAATGCTCTATTACGATTTCACTATAACGGATACACAATTGCGATTACACTAATACGTATTACGACTACACTATTAAAAATGCTTTATTACGATTATGCTATTAAAATTTAACTATTACGATTACACCATTAGAAATGCTCTATTATGATCACACTTTTACGATTACAGTTATTCGGTTATTTTATTACGATTACACTATTACGATCACACTTTTACGACTACATTAATTCGATAAAAATTAAATTAAATTACATAACGTATAGCAGTCATATTTTTCCCAAGTTCTGCGGCTCTTATACCATCGACTTCGTAAAAACAGAATAACAGAATACAAAATACAGTCTCAAAGCTTCCCATTGTTCTATAACGTTTATTATAACTCCCTCTAATGATAGCCACCTTGTATAAAAAACACCTAAAATCTTATGGGACGGCACATAACAGCAATCTTGAAATTCTTTCAATCCAGTTATTCTTTTAGGACTGTGCGAAAGAAAAAAACTGTATATACTACGACAGAGAGTCTCAATAACGTGAACATAGGTGGAGAGAGTGACACGCGCACTTAATGTAAAATAAATAAAATTCGTTGCTAAGTATAGTTTTATGCCAGCCAACATTACCAGCCATACCGTTAGCGGCGTCTGTTGCTAATCCAATCAAATTTTTCTAAGGAATATTGTTTGTTGATAAAAAGTTTTTTATAAGAATAAAAATTGACACAGCATCTGACTTAGCGAGCTCGAATAAGGCGACAAAACTATCCTTTATGGTGTTTTCATTTCTTAAATTAAAAAAGACCAAATTGAGGTTTAGCCGTCCATCGGACCAAACGCATAATTTCCGACAAAATTTGGTCCGAAAAGACCACCTGTGAGAAAACTGCTCAACGTTCTTCTCTGAACTCAGCAGAAAGAGTTCTTGTGGACAGCAATGGAATTTTGTCCACTTTTCTTCGTAACACACGTTTTCTGTTTTCTTCTAATTATTACGTGGGAGTTATGGTGAATGTATTAATGTTATCCTATTTTCGTTCTTATCGCGTCTTAAACTTTTGACATAGTCTGTCTTCTCGTTGAGGACATTTCAGATAATGCTTGAACAAAATTATGGACTTTCTTTTACTTTTTATCTTATTTCCTTATCCCGATTTTTAATTTTTGTGTTATTTTGCTGTTATTTGTTAGTTAATAATCAGATCATTTTGAATTCATACAAAAATATTCAAAAAACTCAATCAGATAATCCCTTTTTTAATGATAAAAGTTAAAAAGAAAACTTTTTCACTTTGTTAAAAGATTTTCCCAACCAACTGTATGTAAGGGGTGTTTTTTATACAGGTATAGAACTTTAAGTTGCAATAAAACAACGATGGATTATTCGATTGACATGAATTTTATTTATCCGAAAGATAATCTTGTGTCATTACATTTTAAATATGATTTCTGGCATACGACTGCCACGGCTGGCACGGATGTAGTCCAATCTGGACGTCCAATTTTCGATGACTTTTTCGAATATTGTGGCCGTATATCGGCAATAACACAGCGAATGTTATCTTCCAAATGGTCAAGCGTTTGTGGCTTTACCGCATAGACCAATGACTTTACATAGCCCTACAGAAAGTAGTCTAGCGGTGTTAAATCACAAGATCTTGGAGGCCAATTCACAGGTCCAAAACGTGAAATTAGGCAGCCACCAAACGTGTCTTTCAATAAGTCTATTGTGCGCCATGTTGCGCCGTCTTGTTGAAACCACATATCCTGGACATCATGGTTATTCAATTCAGGAATGAAAAAGTTAGTAATCATGGCTCTATACCGATCACCATTGACTGTAACGTTCTGGCCACCATCGTTTTTGAAAAAGTACGGACCAATGATTCCACCAGCCAATAAAGCGCACCAAACAGTCAGTTTTTCTGTATGTAACGGTGTTTCCACATACACTTGAGGATTACCTTCACTCCAAAAGCTGCAGTTTTTCTTATTGACGTAGCCACTCAAGCAGAAGTGCGAATCATCGCTAAACAAAATTCGCTTATGAAAATCGGGAATAACGGTAATCTCGTTTTGGGCCTATTCATGATGAATTGCCAAGCTAAACTGAAAATAAATCACTTGACAGCTGTAAAATTGGTCGCCATCTTGAAAAGTAATGCCAACTTAAAGTTCCTATACCTCTATAAAAAACACGCTATACGAGTTGTACACAAATTTATGAATTTATAATTTTAATTTTGTTGTAATTGGCCATTGTTTTATAATACTTTAATCAATACAATTAACAAATCTATTACTAAAACTTTTTTCTAAAGTATTTCATAAAGCTGGAGAATACTTTTGATTATTTATTAGGGAGATCGGACGGTTATTATTCGACCAGATTTAACCGGTTTTTTTGGTTTTATGGGTTTTTTCAAAATCTTCATTTTTCGAATACCGAATTAACCGGTTGATTTTACACGAATAACCGGTTAATTTAAATAAGTATAATTTTTATATTTTTTATTGTATATATATGAAAACCTTGAACGTCTCACAAAGAACGTGAAAACCAAGGTAGATCGAAAAATTTATGCACTCTTGAGCAAAAATTAACTTTTTTTATCCTCTGTAAATAAATTCTGATTTTTATATATGGAAAATGATCAACTAGACTTATTGAAAGCGCACAAATCCACAAACGCCGGTCCCAAACGGTATTAGTAAGTGAAGTTTTTCACAGCGTAGATACACATAACCAGTCGCTAGTAGTGTTGTGTACCAGTCGCAGATGCTTTGGCCTGGGATTGAGCCGAAGACGTCTTACCTAACATACCACAATTACTCACACACTATGAAATAAGTGGTGCATGACTTTACATATAGAGCTGTTCGAAACCTAAGCAAAATATTCTTGTCGAGGCAATTAAGGACTTGTATATTACTAGTGGACTTATTCAGAGTAAAACATTTAGTTTTTGTTATCTTAGGCACCTAAATTATAACTATAATAACAAACCTTGAATTCCATTCCCTACTAAGTAATACGAAAATACAAAAACGAAATAAGCTCCTTGAATAGCTGTTCGAAATTTAAGCATTTGTCAGCACTTCGAATAATAAACTTTGTTTTTTATGGCCCCCGCACACCGTTTTGGCATAGTTTTTATGATATTTGTTCGAATTATTGTTAGTATTGATTTAGTATTGATTTAAAGTCCATCTCTGCGCTTCAAGAATTAGGAACAATTTTATTTATATAAAAGAACCGGTTAACCGGTTATTTGAATTATCATTTACCGAAAACCGGTTTTTTAGAAGTCAAATAATCGATCACCCTATTATTTATATAAAAATATATATATGTAAAGATGAATTTAAATATTATTTTACATTGAATCCAAATATTACAAAAATAATTTTCAGACATATACATATGGAATTTTTTTGAACCATTGAGTTCAATTGATGCCATTTGGTATCATGCTGAAAAACTACTATCCAACCAACTTTAATAAAAAAAAAAATTTTTCTATGCCTATATATCAAAAAAATATTTTTTAAGACTAAAACTAAAAACATGTACTGAAAGGGTTATGCCTAAAAACATAATTTCTACCAATACGGCAATACTATCAAGCAGTTGTAAACATTTCTAAAAAAAAGGTTGAATTTTTTTTTTTAGTTTTTAGTTGTCATACATACATGTACATATGTATGTATATCAGTGATTATTATACGACCAAAGCTCTTAGTTGGAGTATCTCTGAGTCATACACTGCTCAAGGTTTACTAATATTGTATCAATATTCGATATCAATGAAATGACCATCATTGGAAAATCAGTCTTGGTGCACTTGAAATCGAAATCGATAATTTGGTTGATGATCGATGATGGCATTGAGATTTTTGGGTTTTACATTTTTCATTTTCTCTCAGAATTAATTCATTCATTAAAAGTGATAAGTGAGAAGTATTTATTTTAACACGGTTGTATTATTATAAATTTTCTGTTTTTTTAGATACTGAGTGTTACTCAGGCAATTAATGTTTTCAAAATTATTGTTATTTTCTTATAAATGAAATAATGGGGAGAAAGATACATATTTTTAATTTTTAACTTTGTTTTCGTTCAATTTGTCAGAACAGTGTTAGAACGCCTAAATAACCGCAGTAAAGCTTAAAGCTATTTTGATTGATTATAATTTAATTTGCCAAAATACATGAAAAATCGATTTTGAATTTTTTGTCGCTTACGGTTTTTTTGATTTCAGGTGTCATTCCTCCCGAGACTATATTGGCTTTACATAAGGCATCCATTGCTTTGTTTCGGTTTCAGTAATCATACGATTATGAGTATTGGTGCAGATCTTTTTTCCGGTAGGTAGTGTTTTCTCCTGATTTTTTATCATCACCGCCAGAGATAAGCTGGAAGGTCATGGGGGAAGATGAAGTCTCTTTATTTAACACTCGAAACCGCAATTAATTTATATTTGTCATGTCCTCTGCTGGGATTCGAACCTGGGCCGCTTGTGTTGTACGCCTGCGCTCTAACCACTACACCACGTCACACCCACGATATAAACTTATCTGTGTCGAAAATGTCTGAACAGAACACGATAGCATATTTAGGCTTTTTCTCTAACCCTCTAAATACATATGTATCAGGGAATTCATTCTCTCGGTCATAGATATCTCAAGGTATTTGATCTCCGTTGCACATCGTAAGCTAACACCGCCAGCGCCAATGAGTGGGTGTCTACCAATTGACAATCTGCTCTTAAACAGCATTGTAACTGTCTTGTCTATCTCCACTTCGACTCTGATACATCGACCCCACTTACATGCAAACGAACTCTCACTGACAGAACGCTTGACATAGAACCAAGCATCTTCGATACTCCCACCTTCCCTAAAGCCGTATTGGTAGACACTGATACCCTCTTTGGAGACCACCTCCAGTCGAGACACCAAAATAACCTTCACTTATACACTTCCCAAAAATCGACTTCAGATATTCGGGTATGACCTTCCAGATATTTCCAGCTTCTGGCCAGACAAATACTGCCCTGAATCGGTGCAAGTTTGGAAGGTCAACTATTACCCCACTAAGTTCTCTAAAATGATAGTACATTACTACCAACTTGGAGAGAAGTCAATTCTCCTACCCCTAAAAATACGGTACACTCTTCTCTAAGGGTCATCTTTATTCTCCCGCCCGAAGCTTCTCTATTCATCCTCTTTTACAACCATAACTGTCCTTATAACTTATATCCTGACGCTGAGTCAAGTCCGAGGCATCAGCTCGCCTTCTCCTCTGATATTGATTCCAAAGGTGACGAATATCACTCCGTATTATCATCAGCTTATGGTTCTATCACCGCGCAACCTTCTAGGTTTGGTGTCATGGTGTCTACCAAGTAAGCACCCATACAATCTGGTAATCTGATCATTCACAGTCAGTCGCTTAAAGTCACCAATATTAATAGCCCCAGCCGCACAGTGCGTCGGATCTATAGAGCGAATGGACACAAATGGAAGGAATCGTCATAGGTAAATGAAATTTCGTACAAATATTTATTAGGGCCAAATATAGATATATGAGAAATTTTGACAAAGTAGGATAACGAACACGCCCATCGCCCACATATGTATATTTGAAACAAAAAGAAAACCAACCTTAAGACACATTTTTATTTTAAATATTTTTAATAAAGAAAGGCTTTTTGTCTAAAAACTGATAAATATTAACAAAAAGTACAAATTGAATAATAATAAATAATAAAAATGTCGTCGCCTCGAAGTTATCTTGGCGTATATCACAAAATCAAAAAATTTAGTTACTACCCAGTTTTGGAGTTAAATTCTTAAACCTATCGATCTGTTCAATTCACAGGTCTTTATCTCTTAAAGTTACTGAGATATTAAAGAGCTATTTTTTGTTTGTTTTTGTATGATGTCTTAGATACGGCTTCATTAAGAAGATGTTATGAGCGTAATCCGAGTTGTTTTTGGTATATTTGTGTTGAAAAATATCAAAAACCTATATCAGACTTTGTGAAAATTGCGTTTGATCAACACTTCAAAATAAAATTGGTTAATCAGGACAAGCCATGGGTATTTTTGATGGCCACAGATTAGGCAGCTCGTAAAAGATCATAATTATCTAAAATCAATGATGAACGCCGATTCCATAGCTTGGATTTTAATTGTTTTGATTATGAGTAATTTCCTAGGCAAAAATATATCCTACGATCATGTCGAGCTTGTCGAGTACATACTAGAGTGCAACATGAGCGTAAAACTCAATTTCCTACACTCGCATTTATACCGATTTTCACAAAATCTGGGTGTTAATAGGGAGGAGCAGTGTGAAAGATTTCACAAGGACCTTCGGACAATGGAAGACCGTTATCAGGAAAGGTGGCGCACATATGATAGCATATAGACTACTGCTGGAGTTTGCAACGAGATCTATCTAAAGCCATTCGTTCAAGGAAATCTTATAAATGATCATTTGACAGTGTTCAGTAGAAGTTTTGTATTATTTTTTGTATTTTCGTTTCTTGCTTTTCTGCCAAAGTTATAAAACTGAATATTTCACCGTAAAAAGCTGTTAGCAACATCCCATAGTCAGGGTCATAGAAATACCCAATAACACAAAAACAAACCTTGTGTTGACCAGTGTTTTATTAAAAAAAAAAAGGTTTTTCTCTGATTTAGATAAAACTCCCTTTCTGGCTTGTTTTTTTATCCTGGTGATTGAAATTTATCTTCACTCACAGATGTCTTGTAAAGTTAAAAAAGTAAATTAAATTCATTATATTTAATAACTTTAATATTTTTTATCTTTAACAAGGTACCAAACACATGGATATAACAATCATATGTTTAAATTGTTCAGTTTTTTTCTTCATTTTATTATTATTTTTTTTTTTTTAACTGTAAATATTCGTATTATTGTAAAAACTATTAAAGTAGAAAGCCTCGTGCAAATGGTGAAACTATTGCTAATTCTCTTTTCACTTTCATTCTCGTCTACACTACGATATTTTTTTTAATGAAATTCACGATTTTCACAACAACATTGTTGTGTTTGAGAAGAAAGAGAATATCAGAGTACAAGAAAGTGTGTACTCCACTTCATTTATTTCTCCCCTCTCATCTATAAACTCAGACTTGCTGAAAGAAAAATTTCATAATGTAAACCGAGTGTTTTCAAAAGCAAGAAAGGTTGCGGGCAACGAAAACTCATTTTTAAATAACACATTCATTGTGTTAGACTCACCACTGTGCTTGCAAGGAAATAGCCTTGAAAAAAATACATATTAAATTGTAAACAAAAAATATATATGCAAAATTAAGGAGTTGATGATAGATTTGCGAGCTTTCTAACTTTGCTTATTGAAGTATATCGTAGTATAAACGTCAACATAATTCCGGAGAAAAAAGCTAACATTTTTATCGGCTTATTTTGATGAATGGGCCATATCTTAAAAAATATTTCGCAAAAAGTGGCTTAAGCGGCAAAATGTTATCTGTTTTTTGAAGCTAAAAATGTCTTAAAACTTAAAAAAATTTTCCCTAAAATATAAAAAATTTTTACACTATTCGATTACGGATAATTAACATTAAGACTGACAAAAAATTTAGCAACTTTTTTCGGTCCATTTTTGTCTATAAATTAATAAAACTTTAACTTCAACTTCCCAAATAATAATTTTTGGGAGTTAAGTCAAGATAACTTCGGGGCGACGATGTATTAAAATAAAAAAAAATAAATTTTATACTTTATTCTACCGAAAACGAGTCTTCGCTCGAAGTGAAACTACCTAGCGGTAAATTAAGCGAAGTACCTAGACAATCATAAATGACGCCAGCATTACATTATAAGCGAGCTTTTAAATACTTAAAACGTAAATTAAAGACTTATTGGGCTCAATGGGATAGCTTCAACTGATTGATGGGTGCTTATACCGAAGCTGGGAAGTGCAGACGGCAATATAACTTCCAATCTAATAGTGGTTCCTTCCTAAAAAATGAATGAAATCTTAAAAAACTGCCATAAGGAACCTAGCGGAGGGCATCTTAGGGGTGCAAGGACTGTAGAAAAATTAAAACAACGTTATTATTTGGTTGAACTGCACTAAATGTGTTGCGGCTAAAGATGCAGTTAGAACAACCCAGAATCATCTGCAGCAAAACAAATCGAGAGCACCAGCCTTATAAAGTAGTCAAAGGGTTAAACGATGTGGTATACAGAATACAGAAGAACAATAGTCCGCGATCAAAAATTAAAGAGGTACATCTAGAGCGACTGGCGAGTTATGGGAAGAATGATAATGAGCCTATTTGGGACGTACAGGCTTAAGTGGGAGGCAGTGTTACAAAAATAAAAATGCCTAAAAGGTGAATACAGAATTGGTATATTTGGTATTAATATGTGACCCTGTCAATGCCGTACTTATTTGTGTATTTGGCAGCACTGCCAATTCGACCATCTTTGTGTGTTACTTTTGAATTAACGGAAATAAATAGTTGATAGTTATCGTTTCGCAGTCATTACGTAAAGTCGTGTTTAGGCGTAAACGAATATCAAGTGTAAGTTAATAAATTGCTGTATTAAGATAAACTGTATAAAGATAAAGTCAGGAAATAAAAACTTTAGAACAACGTGGTTTTATTTTATTTTGACGCAATTAAAAAGAACTCAAACGCTTAAAAAAGGTTATTCAAAGCAGTAAAAAATAAAAACAATAAACGAAATTTAAAACTTCTTTTTTCTATTTTAGTTACATACAAAACCCATATTCGTACAACCGATAGAAATAAGAAAATTTACAAAATATTTAACGCAAAAGAAAATTTTTTCAAATTTCGTGTCTATCATATAAATCGACCGCTAGATGGCGGAGTGTTCACATAATGGATAACAAAAACCGTATTCGTACAGAGTAACAATTTCAATAAAACTAAGGATATTATGCATAATGATTAAAATTAATATTTTGTTGGATATCCCTTTTGCTTTATGATAGCATTGAGACGTCTTGGCATCGATTCCACTAGTTTGGAAGTTAATGTGGCGATTTTTTAATGTATTCCGTTCTCAATGCTACTTTCAGGTCGTTTTCGTTTCTAATGTCGTAATGTTTCAAATTTTTCTTGAAAATTGACCACAAATTCTCAATAGAATTGAAATCTGGACTTTGAGGTGGCGTTTTGAGGTACTTGAGGTTGTACAGAATATAAAGTCGAGAATCCAGCGCTATATGTTTGCGATGATTGTCCTGTTGAAAGATAAAATCGCTAGAAATTCCAATTTTTTCTATGCTTTGCTTCACATTTTTCTTTAAGATATTTATATAGTCCCTTGCTGTCATAATTCCATCAATGAAATGTGGATTCACAACTTCTGATACTGAAAAGCAGCCCCAAACCATTACCGTGCCTCTACCATGCTCGAATGTGGGAATTAACTTATGGCGAAATAAGCTCGTGCTCTTCTCTCGCCAAATTTTAACGCGTCCAACGATAATTTTATATTAAATATGGACTCATCCGTAAAAATAACTCTTTTCCAGAAGTTGAAATCCTTATTTTAGTACTTTTTAGAAAACGCATTCCGGTTTTGCTTATTAATCATGCTAACAAATGGATTTCTGACAGCATACCGACTTTTGAATCCAATTTTTTAAATGTTATTTCGAACTGTTTGAGTCGTAATGTGAATTCCGAAGTTCTGTTCCAAACTTACAGCCAGTGTAACGCCAGTTATAGAAAGATCGATGCGAATTTGGCGACGTAGCACTGAGAACTGTCTTCTTGTTAACTTGCGCCGGTTTACATTTCGCTGCGGTTTTGTAAATTGTTCGGTTTTTTATATTTCGACACCACGTATTGGATAATAGAAGCGCTGCGCTTCATTATTTTAGCAATTTCCCATAAAGATTTTCCATCAATGTGTAGATCTATTACTATTTTTCGTTGTTCATCTGAAAGCTCATTTGATTTTCTGCCATATTGAATTTTTCCAATTTTTTATAATAATTCAACTGACTATGATGTTTTATGAAAATATAGACTGCAACAATAAAAACGGGGAACCACACAAATAAAATAGAGCTTAAAACTCGCGTTAACAACAAGAAAAATATGGCATTGCCATCTGTACGAATACGGTTTTTGTAATCCATTATGTGAGTACTCCGCCATCTAGCAGTCGATTTATATGATACCTACATTTTTCTGTAGCACCTAAAATCCAATTTTTTACGTTGTATTTTTTATAAATTAGTTGAGCTTAGCACCCTCTTGTTACAATATAGGAAGGATTGGGTTGCAGTACAACGCAACTGTTGCTGCTGTGGTGAGGTGGAGGAGGAGGAGGAGACTGTTATGTTATGAATCGATATTTCATCGATATCCTGTACTGTGATCTCCTCAAGTATCTCAACCTGACGGAGTAGGTGTTAGGTATTGCACTAAAATAAAATAATGAGTTTTAAAAATGTCCACGGTAGCCAAACTGCATAACATTTGTACTTCAGGTGGAATTAGGCAGTGATGAAAATTGGTATAAAAAAAGGTGCCCAAAAGTTTATGCGTGCCTACAGAAGTAAAATACGTTCGTACGCCTCAGGTTGAAATTATTTATAAGGTGGTGTTTAGCAACCAGTTTTGTTTTTATTCATGTTTTTGTTTATAGTTATGTTTTCTTTTTAGAAACAAATACATAACTTTTGTGAAAATTTTAAAATTTTTGTGAAAATTTGTGAATATGTGTGTTTTTTTTTACGGACTGTTTGTGCTTTTTAAAAAACAAATGAATAAACTCTAAATAATTCAAAACTTTTCTTCTAATTTCCTGCCGCTAAACAAAATATTAACGATTGGGGCGTTTATACATTTTTTAATAAAAACATGGTGAAATTACTACGAATAAAACTAGAATTTAATTTTTCATTTGTGTTTTTTGTGTGGTTTACTTCTCGTTTATTTACAATTTTTCACTTTTGACAGCTGCTCTTTAATTTCACCATGGCCTTTTTTGATATGATATATATTTTGTCATGGTGAAATTACATAATATAAGTAATTTCACCATGACATAAACGATTTAAAAAATGCCCTGTAGTTTTTGTATTGTTGTAGAGTGCCACCACCTTATGTAATTTCACCATCGTCTATACTAGATTGGGAATGGCAGCAGCATTGCCAAACTTGCAGATTTATCCGTATTTTACAATTTTTTTTTAAGTATTGAGCAGTTTTGAAGTTTTTTTTTTTTTAAATAATTTTTCAGTAAATTGCGCAGATTTTGCATTTTCATTTTTTACTTTAATTTTTTTTATTTTAATTAAAATTTCTGAAGTAAGAAAATCACCCCATTTGCTTAATATTACTGTGGTGAGCTTCACTAGTACCTTTTTTAATGTGACAATGTGATTATCCCTGTTTTTGGCCACTGATCACAAAGAAAGATACAATTCACACAATGTGGGATACTTACATTCAAATCTAAGAAATTTGCGTTATTCTACGCAGTCGTTTCAGATATATATTTTTTTGGCAAAAGAACAGTGGGATTACATTACATGCACATATGAGAAAATAATATCTTCTTCACTAATAAAATATTTAATATTAAAAAAGGTTTTAGCTTTTTATCAATAAACTAAACCTTTTTCGAGTTACACGAATATATATAAGTATATATATTGTGCAACCTTCTGCATTTTGAAATAACGGTATACCTCGAAAACAAGAGCTTTCAAAAAAAGGCGTTTAGCACCTCTGGAATTAGCGTAATTGAAACCGGTTTATCTGCCGGTTGCCAAACTTGCCGAAAAAAAAGTTTATAATTCGAGTACAGTGTCATTATATCATAAAATTTAATTCTTTGTGTTATGCTTGAATACGCTATGATATGAATTATCCGGTATGTTTTATAAACCGAAATCGTGTGAAATTGAAATCGAAATGAACTTTAAATCGCAGTAATTTTCAAATCAGACAAGATTTTGATATCTTTCTTATTTACTCACTTAATTACATTTCAAACAACATCTTTGATTATCAAAAGTTTAAGATATTTGGCGTATATGTATAGTTTTTATCTTTTTATGTATGTGCAGTTTTTTCATGTGAAAATCGGTTTCATTCTTCTAAATTTTTTGTCTTCCTAAATCAGATTATGGCAACACTGTATGGGAGAAACAAGATGGTTTGTGTCCTTGCTGGTTCATTAATATTTCCAATATTTAACAAATACATTTTCAACACACTATTAGCAATGCTACCAACCGCAAAACGAAAATTAGTGTGTACTAAAATCAAACAATAAGTCGCCATTTGTTTTTAGAACTTGCTGTCAGTGTCAGTTTGTGTTAAGAACGTCGACGCGTATTATGCGTTTTTATTATAGATGGAAAAAACAAATTATTGAACTAGAAAAACTAAAATAAAAAACCAGAGACCAAATTTAATTAATTTTGTAAATTTTAGTCTGTAGTTTAAAAATAACCGTAAATAAGTGTTAAGCAAAATAGTTTAAAAACGAAATAAAAAGTCTATATTTTAGTGTTAAAAAATCGTCGCGTATTGAAAAAGATTTACGTGCAATTCGGTTATTTCTAACACTAAAAACTATTACAAAAAAGGTAAAGAAAAGAATAAATAACAACAGTAAATAAAGTTAAATTTTCTTCTCTTCCCTAAATCTTAAAAAGAACACTTAATAAACTTTTCTATTTGACTGCTTTAAAATGGCGAGCATTTAATAAAAAAAAAACAAAAAAAATGTGAAATAAAGAAACCGAAATAACTCAATTATCTATTTGTGGCTGCACAACAGAAAAAAAATATAAAATATATTTGAAATATAGTTTCTAAACTAAATTTCAATTAAATATCGGAGGAAAATAGAATAATTCTTCACGTCAATTTAATTGTAAAAAGGAAAACCAAAAACAAAAATTGTTTTATCATACACGGCGGTTTCATTTTACAATTGCTTGTCGCCGCATATGTTTATGTATACGTGTTTGCCCCTTTATATAGTGCGCGATGTTACAAGTAAAACAACAAGCAAGGCAACGTGAAGAAAAATGAGTGTTTAAAAGAGAGCACAGAAAAGCGAAGAAATATATGTAAGTAAAATTATTATTCTCTATTTATATTTTTCGTGTTCTTGTTAGTTGTAGTTGTTTTTTATAGGGTAAAAATAAACGTCAGCATGTTTTTGTGTGATCATTTAATTTGTTTTTATTTGTATACTTTAGTTTTTATTTAATTCGATTGAATACCAAAGTAATGGAAAACGAAAATAAAGAGAATGTAAATGAAATTATTATTACAGTAGAAATTTTCTGAAAATACACCGCCGCCCTTAAATGTTGCCAGTCAGGTTACATGCAGCGTTGCCATTTTTGGTTATTTCTAACCAAAATTGGTAATTTTTTTCTTCGATGTGTAGATGTATATATTTTTTCTATTTTGTTTATCTTTTTGTCTCAAAATAATAATAGTTTTATTTTTACGTTAGGTGACTGGAGTAATAAGTTTTCTTTTAAAATTATTGAAAATAAGTAGATTCATAACAAAATAGTACAAAATCTAGATACAAAATTTCGAAATCCAGAATTAGATACACATACTTAAATGCACTTTATTTGGTTGCTATTTTGTAATTTTCTGTAGTTGAATTATCTTGTATAAATGATGTACTATTGTATGTAACACTTGCTCACTAATGCAGTGGATTCGCTTAGACAATAGCCTCCAACTTTCAGTAACGGCCTTATCAATTTCAAGTAGTTCTGTCATTCTTTGGCTCTTTATTCTCCCTAAACAGTTAACTATTTTAGTAAGTTTTAGATCTTTATTTGAACCTGATGCCTGTGAGTTTAGTGCAATTCATTCCTGCTGGGAATGACAGCTATTTTTTTCTATGCAATCATTATCTTGACAAGTTAATTGTTTAACAAACAAACATTTATGGCAATTTTCCTACTTTTAACATCACTGATGTTTGATTGGTTTAAACCCAGTGTGAGTCGGAAGCTTGTAAGGTATACTCGTTAAGTTGGACCTTTAACTATAACCCGAAAAAATTTCGACGGAGTTAATTTTGACGATATATGTTAAGTGTGCATTATTTGCCATATTTACAAGCTTGCGGAATTTCTTTAAAGTAGCTTTTACTTATTAGTTGTTTATCTAAATTAACTTTCTCACTGTGATCTTTATATTCTTACGTTTTATGCAGTAAACACATGAACGACTGCAGGCAGCACGACTTCATGGCAGCGATTACTGTTGGCTGCATCTGCCGAAGTGTTGCCTCTTTGTAAGTATTCAATATATCAATATTTCAATCGTCATGTTACCGCTAAAATTTTACACCGTTTAGTTTATACAACTCGGTTCATCTAAAATTTTTAATGGCAACACTAAAATATAAGATATATCTATATTTTTTCTTAGTGATGTTTTCTGTAAATTGTAAAATAAATTTATCGTGCACTATACTAAGTGATAAATTTGTTAACATATTTTAATTCAGAAAAGTTTAAAAGTAAGATTTAATTAACTGTGGTTACACGGTGTTTCAACAATATAATGTTTTGCGCTATACTCCATGCCTCGTAGATGTCAAGCTGTTATTTATAAAAATGGTTATGCATTAAAATATAGTTTTTTTTTTAACGCATATTAAATTTTAAAAGATTATGGTGAGTCTTTAATTATATGCACGACCGATATCAATCTTATTTACAAATATAACACAGCTTTATAAATAAAAATGTATTTGACGCAATAAGTAGTTATTTTCCAGGCTGTCGGCTGCTTGCTGTTTTATATGTAATTAATGCTTTGGGTAATATCTACAGTGAACTCGAGGTAATTTGAACTTTCAATATAGTGATCTATACAGTGATGTGAACACCTGTTTCTTTTATATGAGCTCTCTATATAGCAAACAAAGTTTACTGACACTAAGTAGTGGATAACAGCTTTTTGCTTATTTTCTAACTTCAATTAATCGCCCTGTTTCAATTAAGGGCGAACAACTCATTTATTTAAATTCTGTTTTCATGAAGTTCCTATCAGGAATTTTTAATTGTTTTTGCTTTGTGTACTATTTTGTATAAATTTTCACTATTTTTTTGTTCATGGCATTTATTCATAAGGGTGAATAAAACTGAAAACAATCCTTTGAGTTTTTTGTTTAAGGTGAAAACCAGATATCCACGATAAAGCATGGAGGCTACTACTTTATAGTTTAAGGTTGTATGTCACTGGCTGTTGTGGGATGTTTAGTTTTTATTGAGACATCTATGGACTGTCTCACAACCTTACTTTGAGATATTTTTAAATAGGCTTTTGAAAGATAGTGTTTCTAAAAAAAACGTGTCCTAAAGCATGCATAGTTTTTTGTGTTTTTCTACCTCTTTGCCTTTCAATTAAATATTCAATATTAAAGGTGAATTCTTATATAAAAATTATTTTAATTATATCTATTAAGACTTACATATAAAGTTTCAATTCATTCTACAGTTTGTTAAGCAAAAAAAAAAAAAAACACAAATTTCTACAATTAAAAATGAGTTTGATTCGAAAATATGTATTACTTTGGTTTTTATTAGTTCACTCTATTTTGCTTGTATGCATTATGTCTTACTCAGATCATCACTCTGGATAACTTTGTGCGCGCAGTTTGACTTAAAAGCGTTTGACTGAGAATGGCACTCATTATACATATATATATTCAATTTTTCTGCAAGTTAGTCAATTATACTATGTAACGTTTATGTGATCAAATTTCCATTTACCAGACGAAAGATACACATTTAATTTTCCTTATGTATTATGGTTTTGTAAGAGAAATCATCTGATTTTTGCAATAAGATAACAGTGAGGAACTTTAATCCTCAAATGTATAAGCAAAAAACACATTTTTTTTACCAATTTTACTGCAGTGTTGTTGTGAAATAAAATATCTATGGAATGTAAGGCTTCGAAAAAGATCAATCACATGTGTATCATTACATTTAAGAGAAAATGCAAAAAACTTACGGCCGCTAAAACTCGGTCTTGTACATTAGAAAATTAAAATTCTTCTTAGCAATAACTTTATTAAGACAAGTTGGTGGAATAAAAACGGATAGGATCGGAATTAAGGGGATTTATCTAAGTAAATGCATAGTTATTGCCAGACATCTCAAAAGTATAACAGTGACTTAACGCTGACTTCACACTTCGAACCATCGCATTGTTTATTCGAGAGTATATTAACTTTTACACGAAGATTCCCGGGCACCGCCGGGTGGTTAATGTTAAAAAATATATTATTTGCGTATATACATATTAATATATATATGTACATATATGTATATTTGTTTTTTTAATAAAGGTAAATTATTTGCATAAAATCAACAATTTTTATTTTAAATTCATTTTTATTCGTTTTCTTCAAGTCATTCAAGTTCCAGTGTTAATTTTATTCTTGTAATGTTTTCTTTGACGTTTTTCTCTTTCGTAAAAATAGTCGGTATTCGTTAAGCATTTTTAATTCTCTACATATCGCTGTTATCAAAACTTAAAAAAGAAAACCAGAGAACAGTAAACAATGAAGAATACAAAAACAACAACAAAGTTGTAGCGGCTGCATTTGTATGTGTATGGAAAAAAATGTTTTAGATTTTTTCTCTGTTAATTTCTTTTTGTTCCCTTTTCCTTGTCCACCAGGGTTGAAAAAGGTGGTACAATTGTACTTTTTTTGGTACAATTCCAGACTCAAAGATACATTGGTACCTCAATTACTCATTTGGTACAATTTACGAACTTTCTCACTTCATTGCTTTAATGAAATTTCCCTAGTTTATCATTTAATTGATTTATTAAAATGATATAGGCTTCATGTGCCTACAGTTTTCGGTCTTATTCAGACAAATAATTTGTAAAGGTAATTAAATTATTGTCGCTTTAGTTTGGAATTACCAAATTATTTGTTATTAAAAACAATTTGATATGCAAGAAAATAATAATTTTCACACAAAATAATCATTGGCGCATGTCCGAATATTTAAAGTTTACAGGAAATGGTAAAAACCAATTATTTTTTAATGATGTACAATAGTTCAAACAATTTTATGCGGATTATACTTAGAGACTAATTTTTAACCGAAAATTACAGAAATATTTGGATATTGGCTTTATTATATATGTTTGTTTGTATATTTAAATTAATTAGATGTGTTTTTTTCGAAAGTTATGATATCGAGGATACAAAACTTAACGAAAAAAACTATATTAATTTTAAGAAAATTTTATTTTAGGTATCAAAAAATTAAAGGCAATACTTTTACCAAAAATAAATAATATACTTTTATCAAAAATCTCCTTCAGGAAGCCCTTTTTTATCTGTAGGTGACCATTGCAGTATTTCATCTAAAAATTCCGTAAATTCTGCCAGTATATATTGCTTTAGTTTTACAATATCTGCAACTTTCAGATAATTAATAGGTACTTTGTCTCTATAAGCTCGATAAGGAAGAAAAAATAACGGCTTTTCGCGTTAAACAAAAAAAAGCGGCACTGCATTGCATTTTTTGTACCCTGCTTAAACAATAATTTTCAAAAGGGCACATCTCTTAAAGTTGTGGCCTATCTGTCATAACGTCTAAAGTAGAAAGAATGCTAGGGATGTCAGTTTCTTAAACGTAGTAGGTGCAGGGAAGCATTTGGGACTCCTTGATACGAAAAAACGCATTTGCCAAAATGTGTGACATGTGCCATTCTTGAAATTGCATATTCAATTAGATATCTGCCCGACTTTCAAAGTGAGCTTAAATTTTGAGTTCTTGATCTTGGTTTGTTTTTCAAATTTTATGTTAAAGTTATAAGTTTATTTTTGTTTGTTTTTATTGCTTAATTACTGCTTTATTAAATGTAATTAAAGAAAAATTAAAAAGTTTTTTTGTGTTCCTTTAACGTGCATCTAAAGTTCTCGTAATGAGTTGTCTGGGTTTTAATGTGAGCAAATGTATATACATCGATAGACTTGTACTTTTATACCTTAGTATAGTTTTCTTAAAGATATATGTACTTTTTAAGTATAAAAGAACTTTAAAGTACAAATTGGACTCATTTGCGAAAAATTATCGTATGTTACAAAAAACTAATTTTACAGGAGACCTTTATTTCTCTTCCTTGACAGGTAACATCAACACCAACTTTTAAATGTTATATCTCCTCAAATACTGCCAATATCGATATAATGTTTTATTATGTCGTAACTTTGTGACATTGGAATACATTTTCATCAAAAACTCAATTTCGTTAGAAATTTAACGTACGATAATTTCGCGCAAAGGAATCGAAATATTAATTTTATTATTATAAAAATGCATCTTTATATACAATTTCGTTGTTTTTTGTGTCTCTTACTTCAAATAAAAAAATAAAATAGTTTTGGTACATTTGGGATCAAAAAAGTACAATTTTATGAGCTGAGAACAATTTAGATGTTCTCATGTTGTAAACCTGTTGTCCACCTTTCTTTTTTGTTGTCATGATTTAACTTAAAAAACGTTCTGTTGACCAGACATCTGATGGTGTGCGGGTTTGTATTTTGATATTTTTATTGTTGATTTTATTATATAGAGGGTGTGATAATTGCCGTCGTTTTTGCTTTTTCTCTTTTTTTGTTTTTATGTTGATTTCATTTAATGATGAAAATCATTTCTATTTTTTTTTTTGTTAAAATAAAGAATATTAGGAGAGAAAATATAAATTTTATTTTTATGTAAAGAAATTTTAAAAATTATATACATAAATATCTATATATATATATATATATATATATATATATATATATATATATATATATATATATATATATATATATATATATATATATGCGTCAGAGTAAAATTAAAATATTTGTAGAATTTTAATTTAATTCAGGCCTGGCAAATATTTGGCAGAAAACATCAATTATTTCTTTGCCTTAATCTGAATACAAAATATTTTTTAAGCAGTGGTCGTCACAAAGAGCGAGACACTTAAAATGAGAGGATACACTGAAGTTAAAATGCTGTAAAGAAATATATATATATATATATATATATATATATATATATATATATATATATATATATATATATATATATATATATATATATATATGTATTCCTATAAAGTATAAACAAACATAAATTTATGTATCTTATCATCAACACTTCTCAGTGTAGCAAACAAAATTTTAGCTCTCTTCAAAAACTCTTTTCAAAATTATGAAATTAAAAAAAACACAAAAATATGGATTACGCTCTTACTCCGATAAGTGTTGCCAGGTCTGTTGGGTATAAAACGTAAATTTTTTCAAAATATATCGTTAAAATCGTCATCATGTTTTGGAAAATCATAAAAACAAAACAAAAAATTCTTTAAAACACAAAATGTCCGTCAAAATTGTCCAAGAATGGCTTTTGTAAAAAAAATTTGCATAAATTATAGACCACTCTAAAGCCCTAATTCCAATTCAATTGAAAACTTTTGGACAAAAGTAAAACAATGCCTGGAAAAATACAATTGTGCTTCGAGAAACATGTTGGGGTCTTTGCAAGGAGTATAGACCAGATTTCTCTTAAGCTGAGGTCACATCTGACGAACATTTAACGAAAAACATAAAATATTTCTTTGCCGTAGTGTGTAACAAAATAATTTTGACGAGAAAACAAAAAAAAAAAAAAAAACAGCTGATTTTGGTAAAATTATTTTACGTCAAACAAAAATGCTTTAAATGTGACCACACAGTGTCATATATTTTCCTTTTTTTTGGGTAAAAATCTGTTTGATCTTGCAAAAAATATGTAAGAGGTAAATAAAAACTGTACAAGGCTGTGAGTCTAATAGCAAAACTAGACCAGCAAATTTCGAAAACAAGATAAGTGGTATGTATATAACACTGGTCTACCAAAAACAACAAATTTTCTCGCCTTTAAATAAAACTATATGGAATATAATGATTTTGAAGCGCTGAATTCAAATCCGTTTTCAGTTTTTTCCATCGGACTCAAATTTTTTTTTATGGGCGTGGCAAAATTTTCGCTCGAAATATGGTAATTATGTTAATATATTTCATCATAACTTGATAACAACTTGACCAATTTTAATGCAAGTAACAGCAAATGTTTAGGAACAAAATTTCCTATAAATCATCTGTATAGCATTTTTTTTGTAATTTCAGCAGTTTCGGAGTTACTCCTAACTTAATTGTAAATAAAAATATTTTTCGCGAAAAATTAGAGCAATTTTTTTTTTTTCAAAAACTCATACAAAATTTTTCAAACTGAAAATTTTACATGTTAAGCACTTAAAGCTGGAAATGTTGAGAACAAAATAAGTTATAAATCGTGAAAATCGGTTGGCTATTGCTGATTTTATTCAAAATTAAATGCAGGTACCTTGCTTTGACCAAAATTAGCGAAAAAAATTTGTTCTTGCAAAATTAGTGGAATTTTTTTTCTTTTATTTCCAAAAAGTTATATAAATATTTTTAAAATACAAATTTTACATTTTAAACATTGACAAAAAAAAGGGTCATAAAAAACCGTGGTAGGTAAGAAATATTTAAGAATAAGATTTTTTTATTATTGTGGTAAAATATCCAGCACAAAATAGACTTTTAAGAAGGATAACAGAATTTTTTTCCTAATTCAACGCTACCATGCGATACTGAAACGACAAATCCTATTCGATATTTGATTTTACCAAAACCAAAAGTTAATATAGAAAAGTACTCTATAGACTATTTCCCTTTTTGAGTTTTATTTATTTTGGTAAGTGTTTTACAAAATTTATACATAGAGTTAGTTTATTTATAATGGTTTTTTGTGTTATATTACAGTATGTCAAGGGCTTGGACTTGCAAAAATTCTCCAGATTTGTTTTGCTACATCTGTGGGAAATTAACGTCAAATCACAACGCCATACAATAACTTCCAAATTAAAAGTGTTTATAAACATTATTTTGGATTTCCTATCGACGAAAGAAACAAATATTGGTTGCCAAAATTATATTGTAATACTTGTGCAAGAGCTTTAAGAGGTTGTCTTGACGTCAATAGAAAGATCATGTCATTTACGAAGCTAATGATATGGAGTGAAACATAAAATCACGAACATGATTGCCATTTCTGCATAACCGCTACTCGTGGATTTTCGAGAAAAAATAAGAACACTCACATATATCCGAACATTTCTGTTTTTTCTGTTCAGAGTGAGTTATGCGTCTGCAAGTACTTCTTCGTCTGCGTATAGAAGCCATCGAAAAAATCTAATTTTATAAGCCAGTTTGACTTGAATGATCTTGTTCGAGACTTAGAACTCTCAAAATCAAAGTCAGAATTTCTGTCAAGATCACAGCAATGGAATTTGTTGATTGTTACATGAAAGTCTCATATTTTCAACATAGACAAGAATATTTTCTGACATGTTTTAGCAAAGATGGCGATTTAGTATTTTGCCACGGGACTACTACGAAAGCTGGGTTTCCCTGAAAAGTCTGAGGAATGACCACTCTATTGATTCATCAAAGAAAAACATACACATATGCGTATGTATTGTTTCCTACCAGATATTTCCTACCATTATATTTGTGTATTGCCTAATAATGTATTTCAAATTCGTTGTCAAAGTTCGGCACCTGCCTTTATGGGTATTTTACTTTCAACATATTTGGTTTTCATTTAAATGGCTAAAAATGCAAAATTTGTATTCTAAAATTTTTTTATAACTTTTTGGAATAAAAAGAAAAAAATTCTTCTAAAGAAACATTTTTTCGCTAATTTTGGTCAAAGTTAGGTACCAGCATTTAATTTTGAATAAAATTAGCAATAGCCAACCGATTTTCATGATTTTTACCTTATTTTATAATTTGAGTGCTTAACATTAAAATTTTTTTTTTATTACTTTTTGAAGACAAAATTGCTCTAATTATGCGAGAAAAAATTTATTTCGCAACTAAGTTATGAATAACTAAACATTTGCTGTAATTGCATTAAAATCGGTTGAGTCGTTTTCAAGTTATGATGAAATATATTGACATAATTACAAAAATTTGCAACGCCCATAAAAAAAATTTAGCCCGATCGAAAAAATGGAAAACGGATTTGAACTCAGCGCATCAAAATCAATATATCCATACTTTCATTTAAAGGCGTTTTCTGCTGTAGACCAGTGTAATTTAAAGTTAACAAATAATTTGTTTAATGTATCTTTTATTTCTTATTATTTTTTTATTGCTAAAAAGAGGACATTCTACACCTTTTGTAACTTAAGCTACTACTGCAACTTTACTTATGATCATTTGTTGAAATGATATCTACACTGGAGCATATTCCTATAAACGCACACTACTTTTTAAAAAAAAAAAACGTAAAAATTAAACAAGAAAATATTTAGGGGGCTATAAATTTGTGTATTAAATTAGTTAAGACTTCACTTAAAATATTGTTTACAAAAAAAATTCATTTGTACTTTAATTATAATTTTTTACTTAATTTTCGATATTAACAGCCATTTTTAAGGGTATTTTCCTATAAACGCGCTTTAATGTTTGGGCCATTGTATCATTATTAATAATGTGTGGATGATCCTTTGTTATGGATTGTTTCAAAAATACGGTCTGGCATTGATTCCACTAATTTTCTAAGCAGATCGGAATCAATTTCCTACCAGACTTATTTAATTCTTAGTTAAAGCTCTGTCACAGTCTTTATGCCTTCATTATGGGCATTATTTGCATAAACTTTACGGGCCATGTATCCCCACAAGTTTTCCATTGGGTTTAAGTCTGGACTACAAGCCGGCCAGTCCAACAAAGGAATGCCATGTTCATCGAACCAAGATTTCGATTGCTTAGAAACATGGATTGCTGCATTATCTTGTTGGAAAATGCAATCTTCATCCATTTTTTCGTCCATAAAAGAGAGAAGAGCATCTTCCAACAGTTCGTTATAAATCGAACTATTAATTTTTGTCGGAACGAAACAAATTTTCGACTTGCCAACTGCAGAAAACGCTGCCCAAACCATAACACTGCCACCACCGAAATTACGTTTTCACATCCGAACATCTTTAGATCTCAAATCGTGCCAATAGCATGAGTATGAGTCTGGACCGTCTAAATTAAATTTTTTTTCGTCAGAGAAAATTACTTTAATCCACTCATCTGTCCATTTCATATATTTTCTTGCGAATTTTAGACGATTTTCTTTATGGTGTTTTTTTAGCATTGGTTTACATTCCGGCTTTTTCCATTTTATGTTTTCATCGTTTCGTAAAATGTGTGCAACGTGTTTGGAAGTCACAGGAAGATTTAATTTATTCCTTATTTGTGTGGAATTCAATTTGTTGCGGGTTGCTTCTTGTTTTATTAGATTAAGTTGTCTTCTTGTTAGTTTTGTATTACCCTTTGTTGATTTGCGAACTCCATAATTTTGACCTTTCTTAAAGAAATTTCGCACCACACTTTCCGAACGACCGATCTTACGTCCAATTTCTCTATTAGAGCATCCTTGGTCGTGAAAAAATTTAATTTAATTCTTTTCTTGATCGGACAAAAAAGTTCCCTTAGGCATCTTTAAAAGTGATGAAATTTATTGATTAAAATAGGAAAAGTTACAGTAAATTGAGATATTATTATTAGAAACGTACCTTTGGTTAAAAAAAAAAAAAACTAAAATTGATATTTTATTTTTGGTCACTTTTTTAAAAACAAATTTCGAGTGTGCGTTTATACGAATCTTCCACTTAAAATAGCACCAAGAACATTTGATCGCATAATTAAGGCAAACAACAAAAATAAGAAAAAAAAATTGTTTACTTTTAAAAAGTACCGTTAAGTTGTCTCTCATTAAAATAGTTAAATTTTGCTTTTGGATGAGAACAACAAAGATATAACAAAAATAGAGAAAAAAATGAAGTGCGTTTATAGGAATATGAACCAGTGTATATATTTTATAATTTTAAAAAAACAAGATATTTTCTTGAAATTAAAAAAAAAAAAAATACATAAAATTATTAGGCTTAAGTTACATAACTTAAATTGAAAATTTAAAATATATGAAAAATACTATGCGCACATTTTTTTAAATCAATTTTTTATAAATTCAATATTGTTTTTGAAAAAAAAAACTTAAGGTAAAAAGTAAACGCTTATAAAATTGGCAAAGAGAAAGATTTTAAAATACCGATTAAATACATTAAAGCGTCTTGACTTCTATAAAACTCCTATAACTGAATTTGCATTTATATCGACTTAAGCTACTCTTCCAAATCTAGATACATACATATGTATATACTATTATTATTATATGTATGTATTTCGTAAGTCATTTCGGCAGTGTTCTATTGTGCGTTGATCAATTTGTTCTCTAACTGTCTCTTGTTCTTTTTGCTACTCCTGTCCTGAAAAAGTTTGGTATTTGTAGGATCTTGAATCTCTCTTTTTGCATACGTTTAATTACCTTGTCAATTTCATCCACCCACAATGTATTTGATATTTGCTCTGACTTACCATATTTAAAAAAAAAACAACTTTATTTTATAAGTCGGCTGTAATAATTTTAAAGTTCACTTTAAATAAAGTTACCTTTTACTAATTCCAACTATAAAGGCAAATTGTAATAATGGCTCTTAGTTTTTTACATAAATATGGATTACGAAACTTAAATTTCATTGTCTATTCTAAAAAATGGATTTATTTTGGACTTTTACAAATATTGGACTTTACTTCACTTTTAATACATGTACATCATTTTAGCGAGTTTCAAATATAGAGATTGACTACACTCAAAAAATATAAGCAAAATATAAGCAAAATATAAGCAGCTGTTTAAAAATTTTAATTAAAATTAAATTTGTAATTAAATTTGTGATTTAAAATTTATAATAATAAAGTTTAATAAATACGTAAATACTATAGTTTCCGTATGATTTAACAAAAATTATTCCTGCTTCATTTAGCTCTTTTATAATATTTATGAAAATTTTCTTTGAAATTTATGAATTTAACTTACGAAGCTTACTTCACACCCTTTCTGGTTTATCGACGTATGTAGACAAGTGACTACATAACCACAACGAAAAAAATCCAATGGAGTTAAATCACACAATCTTGGTATCCATTACGTGAAATTACTCTTTCATCAAAAGATTTTTTTGAGTATATCAATTGTTGCGTGTGCTGTGGGGCATGTGGCTCCGTCCTATTTGAGCCACATGTCAGCAAGATTAATGCCAGCTAATTGAGATACAAAAAAATGTCTAATCATGTTCCAATACCGTTTACCATTGACAGCAACATTTGACTATTATCGTTTTTAAAGAAATATGGTCTAATCACTCCGTCAGCCCATAAAGAGCACCAAACAATAATTTTCTATGGATGTAAAGGTGTTTCGACTAAAGCTTGTGGATTATCCTCACTTCAAATGCGACAATTCTGCATATCTACGTACCCATTAAACCAAAAATGGGCTTCATCAGAGAACAAAATTTTGAACGGAAATTCAATATCAATATCAATTTGTGCTATAGCCCAATTTGAATGCGTTGCTCTGGTGTAAGTCTATCCCTATTGATATATCAAACCAAACTAAACAAAAAGCAACTACGAGTATCAGCTGTTAAATCGGTCGTCAAATCGATTGGCCAACGCAATGTTATGAACCTCTAAAAAAATATATTTAACTAATTTTTTAAGTTTTGTTCTTGTTTGTCGTTGTATATTGAATTTTGTTTTTTATAAAAAGTGTACTGTAAATGTATCTAGGGAGCATATTGGCTTTCCACAAAGCATCCATTGCCTTGTTCAGTTGCATTAATCAAGTTCATTTTCAAGCTAAGTAGATTATTAATCCACTGTAGCTCCCCTCCATATGATTGTGTAGTTGTGAAGATCCTTACTAAGTAGTGGTGGTGATCTTTATTTAGCATTGTAATTTTTCCCAGTAGGTTGCGTTTTCTTCTGATCATTCGTCAGATGTTTGTCACCATCGCCGCAAGAAAGCTGAAAAGTCAGGCGGACTTCTTTTAAATGGATTTGTATGGAGGGAGATTGATATGTCCTTATTAAACAATCAAAATCGCAATTACATTTTTTGTCATGTCCTCTGCTCGGGATTCGAACCTGGCCACGCCAACCACAATCCTTAAAAGATAACTTCCTGAGATCCCCCGCGGGTACACATGTGTATTTTAAATTATCGTTATTTTCACAAGTAGCGGCATTATTCGAAAGCTGTTGGACTTGTATTTTTTGACGCAGACGCTAGAGCTTATAAAACTATCAACAAATGCCATTTCAACAAAAGTTGTTGCCATTTTTTTACAACTGGAAATTAAAATTTTTTTTAATAAAATTACGAGTGTTTCAACAATGACTAAAACTGTTATTACAATCGCTTAACGTTCAGCACCTCAAATTTTCAATAAAAAATAATTTATACATCTGTTTTATAATTTAAATTCCAAATGATAAATAATTTAAATGGCAAATTTGTTTGCCGTTTTTATTTGATAAATGTTTGCATTTACTGTGCGCATTTGTAAAGTTGCCGTTAATTTTTACCGTGTTGACACACCAAAATTTTTTCATCGTTACTTCTTTTCACATTGAGTTACAGAAACACTTTTTACTCACAAGTCAAGAAACGATGGAATTTTTTATTTCACACTTTTCTTTGATGCGAAAACTCACAAATAAATACAGAAACGATGCTCAGGTCTCAAGAGATTAATGCAAATTTTTAAAATTCTTTACTAACACACTTTATATGTGACCCTCGTTAAATTTGTTTTTGTTGTATCTACGTTTCAACATGATTTTTATTTTGGTTTTGTGTGCGTTTTATTTTGAGTTTTCTTTTTTCGATTTCATTTATTCTACCGTTCGTTCATTTATTTATTTACTGTTTTGCAATAAAAAGCAGCTGTAAAGTTTAATAATTAAATACCCCAGAGATTTTTACTTGGAATTTTGATTTTTATTGTTTATATATGTTAAAATGTAATTTGTTTTACGAACTCTGCTCTTTGTTGGAAAACATTTCGTTCAGCTTTTTTCAAATTTAATTTGAAATGCATTCTTTGTTTTTTTAAAAGTAGTCATTTCAAGATAATGCTTGCATCGAACTAATGACCGGCGAAAGCACAGATTTTAAACAATTAAACGGAAAATTGATTGTCAAAATGAGAACATTTCGCTCATTTACTTCAATAGTGTCATAACTCAAAAACTAAAAAAAATTTCAAGAGAGCATATTTTAATTTTTAATTTCCTATTATTTAGCATTGATATGCGGGATGATGTAGTAATTCTGGCGACGGGGATGTTTCTTCCGACCGTCAGTCAGGTCGTGCAGTCGGCGCTTGATAGACTTTTTTCCTAGGCGTCCATCAGAGGTCTTAATATTAATCCTTCCAAGACGGGGTTAGTTCTCTTCTTCAGGAAATATAAATTGGAAAGGTTTGAACTACCCAGGCTGAAAGGGGTTGAATTAAGACTATCTGTTGGAATCAGATATTTAGGAGTTTTCTTGGATAGGAAACTAAATTCGATGGGAAATACCATTTTAAGGATGAATAACGGATTCAACGCCTACTAGGCGGTTAGAGATGTTTTAAGTAAAATATGGAATCTCCCATGAGGATGTTAAAGTGGATCTACGACTACATGGTCATACGTGTCCTTACTTACAGTCGGAGAACGTTTCTGGACAAGTTGCATAGGTGTGTCGCTCCTCAGGAATCGCTGGACACTATCATGGGTCTAAACTCTATGGAGGTAGCGATGAGGAGTATAGCAGCTAGGAGGTATTTTAAAATATTGGAACGAGGACTTGCTAAGGGCATTCTGCAATTTGAAAATTGGTTTTAAACAATTATTTTCCATCGGATTCATCTTGCAGTACAATTTTGCTACTTGATAAGACAAAGGAGAGCCTGAATAACACTTTTCAACATAACAAGTAAGTCCGGTGTGCTACGTAACGAAAAAGCAATCCATATAGTTAATGTGCGGATCACATATCTGCTTTCAGATCATCATTGCGCAGTTGGTTAAGTATAGGGAGATCGGGTGATTATTGTTCGAAATATTTGTATATTGTTTTTTGGAATACCGAATAAACCGGTTAATGTAACACGAATAACCGGTTAATTTAAATAAGTATAATTTTTATACGCTTGTATATTTTTTTTATTGAAAATATGCTCAACGTTTAATTATTTGTAAAAATTTAATTTTTTTTGTATATATTGTTACGAAAATAAGATTGGGAACCGCTGCGTTTATTACTTCGCTAAAATAAATAAACAAAAGCTGCAAGAACAACTATACATGATGTTTATAAACAGCCAGAATCGACAACAACAAACATTATTAGCAGAGATAAAGTAAATAAAAATAACACAGCAACAACAACAACGAACTAACAGCAAAGAATACAAGAGAGTAAACAAGCAACAACAAATACTAAAAGCTGAAAGAAGTAGATGTTTACATACGCATGGCTACAAAAGAAATAAAAAGAAATTAAAAGAAAGAAATGAAAATGAAGAAATCTACCTGAAATATCGAGAGGTTCGAGAGCTTTCAATGTATTGTTTACTCAGCCATATAAAAAGCACATCTATGCGAACAATATGCAGTTTAAGTAAAGTAAACCCAGCGAGTGCAGTTTGTGTGAAGAGAGTCTATAATGAGTAAACTCGTGAAGTGAATCGTGAAGTAAAAAACCAGTTTAGTTGGAGCTAACTCAGTAAAGAGAGTTAAGTGATGATAACCTCTGGTTGAAAATGTTGTGATCGAACCTAAGTTATAACTACGATCGGGTTGGAAGATCTTTAAGTAGAAAGATCTGTCGAGTTATTGTTGTTGTTTACAAGATGTAAACAGACGGAGTAATTAAGAATAGAAGATTGTTATTGCCTGTAAAAAGGTTACAAGCAGTGGTACACAAAACCGGTTTTTAAAAAAGTGCTACTTTTCGAATTATTCGAAAACCGGTTTTTGAAAAAAGACGAATAATCGATCTTCCTAATTGGGTAGCTTTTACCACTTAAAAATTCTGATATTCGGAACTCTTTCGTCTGGGATTTAAAAGAACATATTCTTAAAAAAAATTGGGCATAATTAAAGATCTGTACACAATGTATTCAGGATGTATTCTCTCCATACTGCTCGACGTTGCCTTTGACTGTGTGTTACAACGAGCTTTATCTACACCAAAAATTTTAATCTAAAGACAACACAAGTTTGTAAGATCTTGACTACGTGAAAGACATTTGTCCCTTCGCTTACAGATGTTGCGACATGCAGGCGAAATAAACATCGTCAAAACAAAAATTATGCGAATCAACGTAGTTCAACCCCAGCTGTCTATCTATTTTCCAACTAAAGCCAATATGGAGATCTCTGCAAATTTCCTTCAAAACTAGTGCGTTAAGTTTATACTTTTGTACGGCTGGTAGCCGTGGACTACAGCAGATAAGGGTGTCAATTTCCTTGAGTCATTTATTAACCTCTGTTTACAGCGCATTTTAAAAAATATTCAGAAACGATACAATATCCAATAATAAAGGAAACTGTGCCAAAGAAATGAAGTTGAATTGGGCTGAGCACACTCTGTGAAAGCCCGATGAAGACAAAACAAAACTAGCTGCAGAATCGAAACTGCATCTCATAAATTGTCCTACAACATTGGTTGGTAGAGAGCAAAGACTTAAAATGTGAATGTAGTAACGATTTATAAATGTATAGCTAAACCGTACATAGCTAGATAAGCACTCAAGTGCATGAGAATATCTCTTCCGTATATGTATGCACCGAACGAAAATGAAAGGATTTAACAGAGAATAAGAAATAAACAACAATTTCATTCAGTTGTGTAATAGATTTTGATGAAAGCAGACGTGTGTCGCTTTGCGCATTAAAATTGTGTGTTTGTGTTGTTTTTTACCTCTTTAGTTTTTTCCCGCTTGACCTGAGATACGCAATAAGACATTGTTCGCTAATAACGAAGAATTTTCGAAACAAAAATATTAATTTTTGTCGGAAATAAATTCTTAACAGAGCATAGAACATTGCCGTTCATTTCATAAGTGTTCTGTTTCTTCACAATTCACATATATTCTTATGTTTTTGCTTTTAGTCGTCGCTGAAACAGCGACGTATGAACACACTTAACGAGTATGTGCTAATTTTCTTTTGGTTTGCTTAAATTTAATTTTTTCTAAGCATTGAGAGGCGAAAAAAATACAATAGCAAAAGTAACGGCAAAAAAGAAGAGAGCAAAGGAAAGTTATTCGCTTTAAATATTGCTAAAGGTTTGCTGTGATATCAACAGCGA
Organism: Wohlfahrtia magnifica; assembly: GCA_023159175.1. Taxonomy (NCBI): domain Eukaryota; kingdom Metazoa; phylum Arthropoda; class Insecta; order Diptera; family Sarcophagidae; genus Wohlfahrtia; species Wohlfahrtia magnifica. The sequence goes on along the minus strand of JAKWBJ010000216.1, from coordinate 1,241,217 downwards.
GTGATATCATTCGAGATCGAAAGATTTGCTCTATGAGTTCTTTTTCGTTTCACTTCCAGTATCGTTTTCGAATGTTTTATCAGAGAAATGTTTGCTAATCGTTCGAAGGTGATGTTATTAACGAATATCGTGGTCTAGTGGGTTTATTTAACGCACACAGAAAAAATCGACTACTACTACTACAAATTTATTTTTATTTCTGGCAAAAATGTGTGAGGATGCTGAAGATGTTCGGCTCCAATAGCAGCTTTACGGACCATTGACCTATAGCTAGTAGTGCAAGAAACAAAAAATATTTTTTTTTTCAAATACTGTAGTATTAAGATTAATCAACATAAAAAATGGTTGCTTATTTTATTTTCTGATCATTTTATATCGAAGATAACACGAATATTTTTTAAATCTTAAATTGTTTTTCTTCATTGTAAAAGCATCGCTGATAAAACATTTCAAACTTTATGTGAAAGTTTAAGAACAAACAAAATAATGTATTTGTGGGTTTATTTTCTTTTTCTTTTGTAATTCTGTTGTACTTTACAATCTTGTTGAAACTGATATTTTTGAAAATCATTTTTTTTCACTTGATCTTCACAAACGATAAAGCAGTTACACAGCACTTTGAACTCGATAAGTAATATTCTATAGTCAAAATAATAAACAAAATACAGCGGAGAAAAATAATAAAAGACCAGTTTGTTAATTTTTCCTTTTTTCATATTTTTTTCCTCTTTTTTCTTATATTTATTTTGCGAAACGAATCAACAAACAATCAGACCATCAAAAATGTGTTTGATTTTTTTTAATACCAAAAAGTGAAGCTTAAACAAAAAAGAAAAAAAGTTAAAATGGAAAAGAAAGAGAAAAAGAGTAAAAACATTTAACAAAAACTTGCTTAACCAGACCCACAGAAAAATTTTAAAATAACAACAGTAACGACAACAACAAAATAAACTAAATAAAACCAAACATGTTTATTTAGGGCCTTTTTTTATCTGAATTAAATGAATGACTTGCTTTAACAACTTTTATTAACAAACGTATTTTAATTTATATTTGTTATTCTTTTAAAATAGATTTTTGTTCTTTAATTTAATGATTCTGTCACTATTTTATAAATATCAATTATATTAAGGTACTACTAACCGATGTTGCACTGCAACGTTATGACAAATATCTTTTTCTTATGTCCTTCGGCTCCCAGTGAAGTATAGGGCTTCAAAAAAATCTCGCCATTTACTTCGGTTTTCGCTATGTTCTTCTCTTCGTTGAAAGAATATCCATGCGAGTTTCGGACTACATCTTGTTCTGGTGCCTTGTAGGTTCCATTGGAGGGCAAATCTGAAAATCCAATTCCACCTTCTCTTTTTGATCTTCAGATATATTGGGATTTGTTTATATTTGGTCCACAATTCAGTGTTTGATATTGCATTTGGCCACCAGATCTTGAGGATATTTCTGAGACTCCTGTTGATAAAAGTTTGGAGTGCCTTTTTCACGTTTCGCACCTGTACAGCAGCACCGGTTTTATATTTGAGTAAACCGAATTTTCATACCGGTTGATATAGAGGATGATCTCAAAATTTTCCAGAGCTGCATCCTATGCCTTAGATATTCTGCTCAGGGTATCACTGGAAGGAGTCCACATTCCCTATTATGTCGTCGCCAACTTTAAAATTATCGTCAGGGTCGAGCGAATTTATTTTCAGACCTTTCTTCTTCATTGAGTTTATCGCTCAACCGACTGTACGCGATTCGATAATGATGTCGTGTCTTGATGATAATAAACATATGTTTGTATGTCATCGGCATATGCTAAATCTTCCAGGTGATGTCGGAAGTACCATGGGACTCTACGATTTTCACCATTATCGATTGCTCGCATTAGGACATCATCCAGAACTATCAGGAACAATAAGGGCGATATAAGACAACCTTGAAGTACTCCAGAGATGGTGTTAAATTTGTCTGATAGTTTACCATTGTAGAGAACTCTGCAGCTTAAACCATCGTATTGTGTCTTTATAAGCTTTACAGTTTAGGTGCTATTACCCTTCGCCGTAATGCATCACAGATACAGCCTCCATCTATGCTATCAAATGCTGTACTTTAGTATACAAATACGAGTTGTAAGGCTATTTTCCACTGCTCGATGATGATTCTCAATGTGTATATGTAGGCAACACAAGGGCGGTTGGTACGAAAACCAACTTGCTGTCTTTGTATTTATCGTTTATACGAATAAGCAGAATCCTACTGAGTGAGTATCTCTAAAGGAATATGCAACAACATGTAACCTTTTTCGGAATTTTGACCAAAATTCCCTCCAACCATTTTTTTTCAGTCTCCCATATTTTCGAGTAGATGAGCGGTGGTTCTGGGACAATCCTTCTCCATTGCCCCTATAACTCTTGTAATTCCATCTATTAGAGATGGTTGTGAAATTAGCGCTGTGCCCCGCCTGGCCATCCAAACGTTCAGTTGTAATCAAGGATAACCTGGGTGGTAAAGTGGGGTTATTTACGGCCGTATTTATAATGAAAATCTAGAAAGTGTCTAATAACTTGAAATTAAACAAGCAATACAAATTTTTTATATAAAAAATCGAAACACACATCAATAATTAGAACCAAAAAACATGTGTTTCAACAAAAAAATTAACAAAATTAATATTCATGCTTCACTTAAAATCGTACGCTTATATAGGCTTATAATTAAAGCAAAAGTATTAATGTGAAATAATTTTAAAATTTTGTTCGGAAATTGGTTATATTTTCTTGCAGAAATTTCTCTGGTAGTGTTGCACAAACGTTTCATTTTCTTGTTTTAAGCTACAAATTCTGCTCTTTTTGCAAGGTTCTCATGCCATTTGAATTAATTCCTTCTAAATGATCGCTGTGCAGTTCTCTTTAACTCATTGCATAGCTGTGAGACTCGTAGTTACTCTTTCCTTGTCCTGGTTGCCTCCCGACGATGTTTTGCCTCTTGACGTCTTTCGATGATGTTCTATGTTCCGACGTTCATCCAGGTCTTTATCTGCCATGGCCTTAGAACGAGTACCTTATGACCTGCGTCTATGAATCTTGTCCTTACAAGTGACCATATGGATTTGACATTTTGTGCTGCGTTCATTTGATCTTCCTGCGGCAGTGTTGTTAGTTAGTTGATAAACGGCGATTTACTCCCTTGCGATATGAGTTTCTGTAGGTTAAACTTTGTACTACTCTTCACCTGAGTTTGACGTCTTATGGACGCAACATCCAGACGTACTGAAGCCACAAGGAGATTATGATACGGCCCAACGTCGGCATTTTTCTTAACCCGGACATCTTGAAGACATCTCCTCCAGAGTCTACTGATACAACAGTGGTCTATTGGATTCTCCGTGCTTCCATCTGGGGACACCCAGGTTGCCCTGTGACATGGTTTATGTGGAAACGTCGAGCCGCCAATATCAAAATTAGGTTCGTTGCAAAATTTGTTTACCGATCACATATTTCAAGCTGTGATTTTCTGAGCCGATCTTAGCATTCAAATCACCCATAACAGTGAGAATATCTCCCTTCCGGACGCCATTGTTGATCCGATTGCTTAGCTGGAGCGTATGTCTACAATGATTATATTCCTTACACTAGAATGTAGTCGGCAATACATAAATTATTCATTTATTGGTTTCCAGTCAAGTAGAGATTGCGCAGCACTCTCACTAAGTAAAATGCACACTCCGTCTCTGTGATCCTTATCAGTGCTTCTGCCAGGGAACAGGAATTTTAGCCCATTGGATAATTTAACTTCACCAGCCTTCCCTGCAGATGTGCTGCCATCATTAAAAAACAAAGGTTACACTACGATTACTAATTTTATTTTTAAGTTCTATGACAGAAATACAAAAGTTTTCAGTCTAAGTTTTTTAAGGCATTATATTTGTCATAACGTTGCTGTGAACTACAGTTGCTTTAGTGTGGCCACCAGTGTATATTAAAATGGAAGATAAAGTATAATAAATTAAAAATATTGTGTTTCTTGGATGGCTTAATTCTTCTAATATGAAACAAGAAATGTTATTTTTAATACGATCACACCATACGTTTTTAATAATAAAAAGGCAAAATTACGGATGAAAAAAATATATAATGAACCGAATACAAAACATACAAAAAAATAATTTTTTTTTTTTGCTTTTTATTTTAATTTTATCCTTTAACGCTATCTATATTACATAGAAATATAATATTTTTTCGCTACCAAAGAATCGAAGACAACTTAATATTGCAATGAAAAAAAATATATATGTACATATATATATATATATATATATATATATATATATATATATATATATATGTATTCATGTTTCATTATTTATTTATTTATTTTCTGATTTAATTATAACCTGAATACGTTTTGATATGGACTCCACTACGTGTTTGCAGCAGTCTCCACAAGGAAATTGTACTCTTAACCCTAACATATACATGTTCTATTAGGCTTATATCCGGAAATTGAGGTGCCAAGTCAAGTACTTCAAATCCGTAACTCTGAGTCAAAGCTTCCAAAATTTAACATTTTTATCATGTTACCGCCTCTAGACTTCACTCTTGGTTAAACACTTCGATTAAAATTTTATGTATATATATTGAATTTTATGTATATATATTGAAATATTTAACAAAAATTAATTTTTGTTAATGTCGAGGACTTTTAAAAATAATTAAAAAATATACATATATATATATATATATATGTATATATATATATATATATATATATATATATATATATATATATATATATAAAAAATTAATTTTTTAAAAAAGCCTAAAACACGTTAATTAGATTTGAAAAAAAAAATTAATATCAGTTTAAATTTTTTAGAAAAAATTATACGGCTTAAACGGGAGGCGCAGTTAAAGTGAACTGACCTGCGAAAAGCGTAATCCCTTGTTATTTGATTCATTATCAATACTTTTATTTTGTACTTCGAGGGAAAAAGTAACCAAAATGAAAAAAGTCCACGTCTACACATCAAAGAAAAAAAAAACAATTTTTGTTAGAAATAACCAAAACGGCAACAATGGCTATAGGTATTACAATGGGCTCAATCGTGCCTAAGTGTGCTGGACGTTTAGTCCGGTGGCTCCTATTAACCTAACCTATCCTAATACACTTCTTAGCGCTCCTTATTTATTATGTTATTGTTTTTAAAGCATTTAAACGTACTCTCTACAATATAAACCAAAAACGTAAGAGAAATCTTGTTTTATACGCGTTGCCATAGTTCCAACATGTTCTTCGAAGCCCGGTTATATTTTTCCAGACTTTTTTTACTATCGTCCAAAAATTCTCTATTTGATTGAAATTACAATTTTTATTGCAACAGTCATCCTTTGCAAAGTTTAGCGGTCTGTCTTAGATTACCATCTCACTGTAAGCCAACATCTTATTTTGGGTTCATGGTTTTGTTCCCCACTGTAAGTGGTAAAATAACTGTTTTATTCATTTCGAAGATGTCGCCAGATGACTGCAAAGTTTATTAATTTAATTAATTAATCTTACGAAATATTTTTGTTGTATATTCAGTATGTACATAACATTGTATTATAAAAGCCTTAAAATGTTATTGAAATTGTATCCTGAATTTGAATTGTAATAATCTCCTCCCTAAAGCTTGCCCTGTTATTGGATCAGATTTTAAGTCATTTATGTGTAAATGTTGTTGCATTATTATACAACAACCCACTGGTGTAGTGACAACAACGTGATTCATGTAAAAGTTTACATGATTTCCGGATTTTTCACTTTTTCCTCAATTTTTTTGTTTTTTTGCTTATTGATAGTGGGCCGATATTCTTTTGCGTCGTATTTATTAACATTTTTGCAACGAATTCATTTCTATGGAAAAAGGCGAACGAATTTCGTTTATATCTATGTATGTATGTATGTATTTGTTAATTCTACTAAATATTGTAATATTTATGTCCTTTGTGTGTGATGCTTTTTTTCTTCTACTGTCATTACAACAACTATTAAATACCATTAACTAGCTATATCGTATTGTTAAAAGGCATGAATATCCCTTCAATAACACAATTTGCTTACAAGCATTACTATATTAATGTTGTTGTTGTTATTTTATTTTCAATTATTGTTTATTATTAGCGGAAAACCCCAGTTCAGCTATGTGTGTAATAAGAAAACAAAAAGAAAACCTAAAACAATTGCAACAATATTAATGAAAGTTTACTTGGATATTTTAATATACACGTTAGAGAATAGAGACAGAGAGAAAGAGAGAGGGTGAGAAACAAATGCGAAGAAAAACCGTTTTATCATTGGCGTCATTATGGAGGTATATGAGGGCCGCCGCACACTATAGTTATCGCTCTTGTCATCACAACGAAAATAAAAAAATGTCCCCGCCGCTTTCTATATCTTCATCTGTAACTTTCACCTCCAAAAAATTACAAGCTATCACTACAACCACCCCCACTTCCTAAATATATATATATATTTAAAAAGAATTTTTTTTGTTTTTTATTTTCAAATCTTGCGTTGATGGTTAAGTGAATCGGCACATGTGATACCCTGTCCTTTGTATGAATGATTCACATTTTGTTCCATATTTTTTATGTAAGAACTGTTTTTTTTTTCGAATCCCGCTTGTCTTCTCTCCAAATAGGTAGATAGAGTGTTGATTTCATTGAGAAAAGGAATTTTCTTTTTAAAAGGGAAATTGTTTTCATCATTTATTATTATTTGTTTTTCTGTTTCTAAATGTTTATATCAGAATGTGTGTATGCATTAACATATATATATGTATGGGGGTTTTTTTTATTGCAATATTTTCTATGAATTTCCTTTTTCTCTTTTCTTCAATGCTTTTCTAACTCTCTCTCTCTTTATATTTCACTCTCTTTGTCGGTGTTTCTCTTATAATTAAAAATATGCAGTATTGCGTCTGTCAGCACAAATTCCTGTCATTTGCTGTGTATAGGTAATAGCAGTGTTGCCAAGGTTAGAAGCTTTATTTAATACACTTCTCTGGCATTCAAGACAAAACAAATGAGAAGATTTACTTTCAATATTTCGAGTTAACAAGGCAAATATAAATAATAATTTTTGCGGCTCCAAGAGCCAAACATTAGATATAAAACAGATTATTATCGGTAAACGCAGTGTCTTTTGATAAATGACTACCATGACTAACTATTAAGAGTGCATTCCAATTTTATACCACTTTCAAGAACTTCTGTTGTTCTTTCATTACTGATATGAACTATTATTGTTAACATGTTGGATATGCCAAAACATGCAAATTAAACTTTATATTTCGAGATATACTCGTAGTAGTTTTCCAATGCAAGGATCGGGCAAGCTAAAAGCACACTGTATGTGCCTGATTTATGAGTGCGGAAGGTGAACAACTAACAAGGTACATGATATTTATTTAAGGTAAAACTTGCAAAAACTTGCTTTTCTTTTTAAATGGGTTTAATTTACAGTTATCAGCGAATATTTTGTTACTGAACCTTTGCGACAATAGCTTGGTGGAAAAAAACTGAAAAAGCTACCACCATTAGTTAATTAGGCAGGGTACAGAAACTTGACTAGCTCGGTATAACTGGGGCAATGAGTTTAACATCGCTTTACATCTATGTGATGACGGTGGCAGCATGTTTGGCGACAAAATTTGTTGCCAAAGGGTCCCGAAATGCGTCGGGTAGTCTGCTTTGGCAGGAAATTTAGGGTTGAATTCCCAGCCCGGGATTGTTGGTCTAATAGTGTCTTGTTCAGAGTGAGTTTGATCTAAACTGGTACACCGATGGCTGCAAAATGATTGACAGTGTTTGTACTGGTGTTCATGGACCCAACCGAGAATTGTCGATCCCATTAGAAAATCACTGAGTGTCTTCCAAACTGACATCATGGCCATGAACATATTTTCGGAGATCGACTTGGATAGTTAGATAAGACCATTAATATATTTTCTGACATTAATGTATATTAAGGGCACTTGGCTCGAGTCGTATTACATGTAGACTGGTTAAATTTTGCTACGACACGTTGCAAAAGCTTTTTCTTGGAAATAAGGTCCAATTATTTTGGCTACCTGAACACTGTGGAATAGATTATAATAAAATACCGATTGCATTAGCTCGAAAGAGTTCCATGACACTCTATATCGGTCCGGAACCTTTCTGTGCAGCTCTACTACTTACTACCATTCTTAATCATATTAAAGATTGCTAGATTCTTGGAACACTAGAATGTTCAAAGGGGACTTCGCAACTCTATGGCGGCGATCAGTTCACAATTTGTGCTCTAAGGTTCGCAAGTATGACAGGCAGGAGATGATACTTCTTATAGAGTTTCTTACGGGCCATTGAATACTAAGAGAGCGCGCATCTAAAGAGGATGGCGGCCACATATGTGAATGTTTGTAGACATTACTCACAGGCATCACAGACAACAGAAGACATATTGTGTGAATGTGGAGTTCTTGATAGGTTTAGGTGGAAATGTTTAAGGAGACATAGTGTCTCACTGGGAGACATATCCACCATTATGGTTTTAGATCTGCTGGTGTTCATTAGGAAGGCAGCAAATCTGCTGAACAAACTATAGACCGGAAGGGGCATAATATATCCCATGGGTCGCAGTGGCCACAGATGCAATAGTGCTGCCTGGTCAATATGATGATAATGATGACATATTTTCTAGTAATGTCAGTTGTTATTCTGATCAGTACTGCAGTTAGTCGTTCTGTATGCCACCGTTTTGAAGTACTAAATTCATATTTTTAGGCTAAACTTGGTATGAAAGATCGCATATCACATTAAATACAGACTTCAAGCTTTTATGTCTGCAAAAAACAAAGATTTCGAAGTTTAAGCCAATTTATATGGGTTAAAATTATATAGGCTGTGCAATATTCGCTAAAAAATATTTTTTAACCTAATGGCTAATGATATCTTGATCTTTCAAATCCTTATTATACTAACTTGATCAAAAAGTTTTCGGAATAACTAACGTGTGGTGGTCCCATCGTTCCGATTTGATTTATTTATTTATTTATTTATTTATTTTTTTTTTTTTTTTTTTTTTTTTTGTTACGTTGGTACATCTGTTGTTGATATTACCGCTAAATCTTAGCGTCATAGCTTTACATTTGCAAAACCTACGTAGCCAAGAGTACATCTATCTCTGTATGTGTTGGCGATTTTATACAATTTTAGAAACGGCTGCTGAAACACGTACCTCTTAATGGTTTTTTAACTCGATTGAACAGGTAGTATGTTCGCTCGTAACTTCAATATTCTCTAGTAAATTAAACTTTTTTAGCAAAACTTGCAAAATGTTTAATTTTTTTTTTTTTTATCAAAATAATGTTTTATTGTCGAAACACCATTGCATCCATAGAAAATTACTGTTTGGTGCGATTTATGCCACGTGCTACTCAGCGCGCGCTGCAATTGATTTACTCGAAGAAACTTTTGATGAAAGAGTAATTTCACGTAATGGCACAATTAATTGGCTGCCATTATCGTGTAATTTAACCCCATTGGATTTTTTTCTTTGGGGTTATGTAAAAAAACGGAATGTAATGAAAATTTTATTTATTAATTTACTAAATTAAGTGTTTCGAGGAGTTTGGAATATGTAAAGTATGGCTAAGCACAATTTTCCTTTAGCTACCAAAAATCTAAAATCTACTGTCTAACAAGGCGGCGGATAAGTTTCATAGCCGGAATAATAAATCCGCATATGCATCTCTATATTTTATGGGAAAAAATTCTTCCAAGCGCCGAAAAGCTATCAGAATAGTATATAGATATCTACTGAACTTAAGATTATTGAACACCTGTGAGTATATCAAAAATACGGGCACATCATCTGTTCAACACCTTAAGTCAATTTTAACTCAAGAATGGCAGAAGGTCTCCTTAAAACTTACAAAAAAAAAAAACTGGCGTACTCGATGTCTAATAGACTAAATTAGGTTGTAAAATTAAAAAGAGCTTGCATTAGTTATTCAAAAACTGACTTTTGTGGACTGAGGAAATCAAAGTTTTAATTTTTTTTTTAATTTTTTCATTTATTCTATATTTTATTGCGAAAAAATTATTTTTTTAAAATTTTTTTATTGAATAATTGAATTCCAAAGTACTGGACCGATTGTGCACAATTGCACAGAAAAACCCTTAACCACATATTTATCATTTTAAAATTGGTGCAGTACAACAGGATACAAAGAAATGTCTTATCATATGAATTATATAAATGAAGAATACGAGCAGATTAAAATAAATCACTAATTTTTCTAAATGATCCCTTATTGCTGCATTTTAGTAATTTTAGGTTTTTGGTTGTGGTAATTGAACATTTCTTTATACCTTTTTTTAGTCGTACTGCTGAACATAGCGTATTAAAATTAGATTAAAAAATTGGACATACAACATAAGAAGCTTTCGTTAGGATTGAACTTAGGGACGTGGGGGAATGGACTGTGGACTTTCTAGGGCATTGCGGCCTTGCTTGAGACTGTCAAGGTTCTTTTGGTGGGCATAATTACTGCTCACTTAATCAAAGGGATGAAGAGTAGATAGGAAGGACTAACGCACGCCGAAGTTTTGTAGATTGTGCGAGGACGTAGATCAGATAGGTACACTTACTGTGCCACTGTCCAGCGCTTTAGCGCCTGGTTTGGGTGCAGGCAAAGACTACATGATGTATGTATTTTTATTTATTCACATTTTATTTACACACATATGTTTGTGAAAGTAATAATTAAAAAAAAAGAAAAAATATTTTATTTATAAAAACTAAAACACAAATTGTCAAAATCAAAAACTAAAATACAAATTTTAATTTATTAAAGGTTTAAAGAAACCAGCGTTGCCAAATGTGCAGACTTATCTGTATTTTGCAGTTTATTTAAGCATTGAACCGTTTTGAAAATTTTATGTTTTCTATTAATTGTGCAGATTATCAATTAAAAATTTTTTAGTTTTTTGTCTTCAATTAATGGCTGTGGTGATGTTTAATCGTACCTTTTTCGTTCTTCATTTCAATTTCACTCGTTTTCGATTTACAGAACGTATCCGATACGAGTATATGTAAATATGTATATATATTTTTTTATTTTTTTATTTTTTTAAGTATGCGCAGTGTTTTCACTTGAAAATCATTTTTTTTTTAATTTTCAATTTTTCGAAAAAAAAATTATGGGAACATTGGTACAAACCTAAAATAAAATTTAGACATCTTAATAAGACTATTTTTCGTTTATGAATAAAAATTTTTGAATTTTTTGACATAACCCTCTTATAAAGCTGTTATAAATTTTTATGAATGCAGCCGTAAATGTATAGTGCATACAAATAAGGAAATTTATGGATATTTCAAAATCAATACATTTCCTAAATGCTGTAAGACAAAAAAAAGCCACAAAGTTAGTAAAGGTTATTTATGGCCGAAATATTTTTGGTATTGGTATTTTCAATTTTTATACATTATTGAGAGGAATATAGTTAAAAAGATGGAGTTTTATAAAAAGCCAATTTCGTTGTTTATTGGAGGTGCTAAAGATCTCCATTTCTTAACTCAGAAATACAGTGAAATTATAAATGTTGTTTGCGATCTTCACATAATTTGTATGCGCTACCGGACGGATGCTTTGAACACGCATAAATCGGAAACTTTCACGAAGAGGTAGAAGACAAGAAACAGCGAATCCCCGATTACGTTTACGAAACACATAGCATTCGCGATGATATACTTTCATCTTTTTATGGTTCAGAAAAAATCTCACTTAAGAGTCATGGCATCAATAAAAATACATCTTTTTAAATTACATACTTCATATTTTATACATACATACATACATATGTACATAATGTTAAGTTTTAACCTTTTTAAAACATTTGAGTTCTCTTCAAGTTGTTGTTTTATGCAGCTCTTTTTATTTCAACACTTTTAGTACATACAACTAATTTAACTTCCACTTAATAGACAATTATTCAACACTTTTACAAACGCCTTGACACGACTTTACTTTATGACTTTTAAATTACAACTTTACACAATGACTGTCAAATTATAATTGGCTGACGTAAGCAAAGCAACTTTCTCATATATCTGAATGCCTACAGTTTAGAAACAGTTTCTGGGAAAGTCTTACACCCTCTCAAGTCTTCTATACGTGTTCGTTAATTTAAAAAATATAAGATCGTGTTAAGCAGTGATGGTCGAATTTGTAATGCTATGATTCGAAACTTCTAATGATGGCTTGCGATATCGCAATGTAAGCTTGCGAGTTTTTACTCATGAGCAAAGAAGCTTGCGAAGTAAACTCGTTTCACAAGAAAATTAATTAAAAAAGGTAGTTGAAAATGTATTTTTGAAAATTGAATATATTTAGGGCCATTATTACAACTTGCCTTTAAAGTTGGGTTTAGTAAAAGGTAACTTCAGTTAAAGTGAACTTTAAAGTCACCTTTAACTTTTTTCGTTATTACAACTTGCAAAATAAAGTAAACTTTTTTAAAACATGGCAGTCCCGGAGCAATATCGAAAACTTTTGCCGCATTAAACAAGATCTTTAAAAATGCAGTGGCAACGTCGTGCTTTCTTTTTTGTTATGTGTGTTCTCATTTTGTTTATAAAATTTGTGTGTGTGGTTTTATTTTTTTATTTTAATATTAATACATATATACATGTATAGTTTTCGTGTTTATATTTGAATTAGTATTGTATACTAATAATAATGAAAAACAAATTTATGTTCGTTAAAATCCTGCCTTTAGTTAAAGCAAGTTGTAACAATGGCCCTTAAACATTTTTGGTTAAAAGTACAAAAAATAATTGAAGGCAAAAGGAAATACATACCTAGGTACTTTATGGCAAAGCAAACAGACTTATCGAAAAAAACTTAATGCCAAAAAGTATCCAAGGAAAAGCAAGCGCTAATCAACTTTGGCACAACCTTACGTTTAAATTTAAAGCCTAAGGTCCACCAATAAAAGATTTCACGTTGTAGCACAAGGTGACATACAAAGAAAAATATTTTTTCTTATTTTTAAGTAATAATTTGTTATTAGATATACGCTGATCAAGAATAAAAATAGGTGATGGGCCGAATGAAGTTCAAGTTTTTTGCAAGTATGAGAACATTTTTAACTGAAGCAGGTTAAGAAGTCTCTGGTGAAGGTCTAAAAACCTTTAAAAGTTTTCGATCTCTTTTGTCAACAAAAATCTCAACATAATTAAAAAAAAAAAACTGTTTTAACCTTCGTGAGATTTGAAACTGTGCTGTTTGTTTTCTGTTTAAGCACTATTCTACTACACCACGTCACTTATTTGTTTTTTGATTTTAATTATTTATTTTCTGTTTACAATCAATTTCATAATTTTTTTTTTATATTTATCTAGTGTTCTAAAGCAAATATTTTTAAACCTTTTACAACAATTAAGCTATAATTCTATTCGTTCCTTATCGAGTAAACATCATTAGAAAACTTTACGATATCGAAATATTTTTCGATTCGAATTTTATTGCGACCATGAATGACAGCCTTGACACAAACCAACTGACTAAAATCACACAATACAGTTTTAAAGGCACTGATGTGGTGTAGTTTTTAGCCGTTTTTATTTTCGTAACTATATGTATTTAATTTATCTTCTTATCTGTAAAAATGAATGTGTGTTTATATGTATGTTGTTGGTTTGTTTGTTTCCGCCTTATAGACGGTTATAGACAGCGGCTGAACCGATTTTCTTGAAATTTTGACTGTATATTTCTGTATGTCGGGAAGGAACTATAGACTGTAGAATTTTCAAAAATTCCAACTAGGCGGTTTCACGCCCATACAAAGTAAAGTTTATTTGTCTATATTTTCAGTCAAACAGTGGGCGGAATCGGATAACTGGGCATGATATCTTTCAAAGTAAATATTGATTTTTGTATATCTTGAGAATGGTTAAGCTAAAATTTCAGAATTTGGTCTGATTAACTTCATAGTCAATGCAAATCATCAGGCAAAAGAAACGTAATTGGACAAGTGGGCGTGGCACCTCCCATATAAATTAAATATTGATTTCATTAAATCTTAAGAACGGTTAAAGGTAAAGTTTCAGAATTTGGTCTAAATGACTTCATAGTCAATGCAAATCATTAGCCAAAAAGTGGACGTAATTTGAAAAATGGGCGTTGTACCTCCCATACAAATTATATATTATTTTCTGTATATATTGAGAACTGCAATAGTATAAGTCTCTAAATTAGATTCAAACAACGTCGTATATTGCTAAAATTCAGAAGAAACAAATAATTGGATTTTGGCCGGAAATGAACAAAATTGAGAAAAGGATTAAAAAAGAAGCTGAATGGGGTTAGCGAAGCGCTCCGGGTTTTAGCTAGTAGTTAATAAAAATAAAGTAATGAATTTATTTTAAGAATAAATTTATATCTAAACAAATAAAAATCGAAAGACGATCCGTCATTGAAATATCAACTTTAGAAAAGGTAACTACGATCGTAATGCGGAATACACATAAGCAAAAAAATTGAGGCTAAACAGAACGTAGAATACCAGAGTTCTAAACGGAGAAAATTTCAAAGCGAAGTACAGAATACGGATGAAAGCAATATTTTACATACTGCGTATGATTTTACTACTTTTCAAAATTTAAATAGCAGTCTATTAATATTCTAAATTGACGGATAACAGAGCAGCACAAATTCTGAAAAGAAACATTTTTCAAATAATTTAATGTAAATAAATTTCCAATAATACATCCAAAATCTATCTTCCGATTAATGAAGCAACTGTTTTTGGAAAGCGATGAAGCAATTATATCAGCCAATAGAAAGATGCAGGCAATTAAAAATCCTGATGGAACTTGTTCAAGAACAAACTCAGACAAGGGAAACCTAATCTCTAACCACCTTGAACATGTTTTTACCCCTAATAACATAGAAGTCATAAATTTATCAATACCCACAAACGAAAATATGCAACCTTTCGATGGAGATTTTCAAACTTACATCAAAAAAGGCTCCAGGCTACGATCTAATAACCGCGGAAGTTCTTAAACAACTACATACCTTATAAAACATCATGAAGGGAATTATTTATCTACATTATCTTCCATTGTACTTAAAGGTATCAACAATTATTATGATTTTAAAACCTGGAAAGTGTCTAAATAAACCCAACTCTTATCGGCCAATATCAGTTCTACCTATTGCTCTAAATTATTTAACAAAAAAAAAAGGTTAAACTAAAAATATGATACCAAATCATCTATTCGGTTTCCGACAAAAACATTCTACAATTGACCAATTGCATAGGATAACAAATATCACTGAAGACGCTTTCGAGTTCAGAAAGGTATGTTCGGCTATATTTCTTGATATCGCTCAAGCTTTCGACAAAGCTTAACATCAAGGCCTTTTGAAAAACTTAATGATATTTTCTCAAGAAATTATTACTAATTATTAAAATCGTATACTGAAGATATATTCTTCCAGATCATATATGAAAATGAGTATTCTAACTTAAAATAAATAAGACACCCGTCTCTCGAGGTAGCATTCTTTGGACCTATGTTGTAACTTATCTACACGAAGGATCTTCTGACTTCTGACAATATTGTGATTGCAACGTTACTGCTGTTATCACAGTGAGAAATAATACTTCAGAAGCTTCTACGCACCTTCAATTAGCAATCAATAACATCTCTTTTTGGGCATCGAAAGATATGGAGATTTAAACATTCCGAACGTTATGAGTGTTATTAATAACAATGCACGGAAACACTTTCAAAAATTGAACATTCACGTTAAGACGATTAAGATGAAAAACCACAGCACTTAGTGTATTCTAACGATTTTTAAGAATGTTTTAAGTTTAATGTATTATATTGTAAACCTTTTGTATTAATAAAGAAAAAAATAAAAATAAAGAAAATAATAATAATTAACGGATAAAATCCTAATTTTGCAGACTAATTTCATGTTTTGCACATTGGTAACTTTGCTATAAAGTTTTAAATTTGGCAACTCTATATTGTCTCTATACAGTGTTTCTACTACGTATTTATAAATACCCGGCAATTCTAACTACAATGTAGACGTTGTTTGTTGCTTTCTCTCCTATTATATGGAGATAAACTTGTTTGCCCAAACACACTTGTGCATTGGAAATAAAGGCAACTCTCAAAAATGGGCGAGAAGTTTAGTTGTCATAAAATAGTCAAACTATCAACCCGGCTGTTTGACTGCCTTGGCCGCCTTGACTTCCCCAGTATGTATGTGTTTACTCTCATATTCATATGTATATGTATATGTGTACGCTTGATACGTACATACATATGTAGTGTGTGTGTGTATTTATAGACAATAATAAATAAATAAATTGTTATTAACAACACCCATTTATATCTTAAAAATATATGACAATATATATTAGAATATATGTATGTATACATATATGCATGTTTGTAGATAGAAATATTAGTTATTAAGGAGAAAACTAAAATCTCTTTTTTTTTGTGTCTTCTTTTCTTTTACACAAGTCCACCTACACAGAGAAATCAACGTCACACGCAAATTGTAACAATATACATACCTATGCTCCCAAATATACATTCACTTCTGGCTACAATTGTTTTCAAAGACATTCAAATGCCTTTCAAAATAAAATACAACAACCGCACAACAACGATAACATGATAAAGGGGGCAAATTTAATATGTAAGAAGAAATACATACTCAGTGCAAAAGGACGACTATACGTTTTTTCAATTTTATTTCTTTTTTCTCCGGCTCTTCTGTTTAGCTTAAGCTAAGACGGCAGCAGTAAAAACGACACTATACTGATAAAGAAGAGTACACAAATACAAAAACAAAGTCTCAATAATGCTTAGCCGTTTGAGATTGTTTTGCGCGGCGCTTGCGTTAGCAAAGAGAAAGTAGTAAAACTGCTTACACTAAATATGGTACGAATGTGAAAAATAAGAAAAAACACATAAATGCATTAAAATGAAACAAAAACAATTTTATAAAAGAAGAAAATGTATATAAAATGAGAATGAGAGCAAAAATGGTGTTATAGTTGTTGTATTTTGTTACAACAACACAGCGATGAAAACATGATACTTGTGAACAGTGTTGTCATGTTTTAGTTTTAAAAATCTTTAAATTTGCTAGAAAAAAAAAACATTTTCGGCCGAAAAACTTTGTTTTACAAATCATATAAAAAACAAGTTGTTTTACTAAAAACTTAATAACTACGTTGCTTTTCAGCGGACTTTTAAAATCTAAGTCTCATTCGATTCATAATTAAGCATAATTCCTTAATTAGTTCATAATTATGTAGTAGGTTTCCCATATAAAGTAGTGCGAAAATATGTTTGACAGTTGAAAAATTTGGAAAAGATGGTTTAAAAAATATGTTTGCTTGAGAAATGAACAGAGACTCTCCAAGGTTACTTAAATGAAACCAAATCCATTAAGAAACTTCAAATCGGGTAATATTTAGATTAAAGTGCATGAAAGTACAAAAAAAAAACGCTTTTTCAGACCAGTATTTTAATAATTTCAAAAACAAATTCTTGTGGTACACGATAGCGTCTATTAGAAAAATAGTATCATTTCAAAAATTTGGTTTTTTATTTGAACAAATAAATAAATTTATATACACAGATGGACAAAAATCACCGTCATTTCACTTTTAGAATAATTGAAAAACTGTAATGCTAGGAAAATAATTAAAATACACTTCAGTTAAAACCAGCCTTTCTTCCTTAACCTACCTTACAAAAACAAGTATTAAATGTCCATAGTTTAAAAATATTGTTACGAAAATCAAGTTTGGGAACCCCAGTCGTTTCTAACATCGCTGAAAAAATAATTAAAAGCTATAAAACAACAACAAAGCAAGCAAACAAGAAACAACAACAACATAATTAGCACTGAAACAAACAAATTGTTTACTATTGAAGTGCCTTCCAAGAACGAAAAGTAAGAAATGTTGATAGGTTCGAGAGTTTTCGAAATATTGTTTACTCAGCCATATAAAAAACACATCAATGCAGACAGCAGTCAGTTTTAAGTAAAGTAAACTCAGCGAGTGAATTTTATTGGTTTGAACTTTGTGTAAATGTAGATAACATCGTTGAAAGGGTCTTGATCAAACTTAAGTTGTAATAACGATGGGGTTGCAAGATCTTTAGGTAAAAAGATCTGTGTAGTAGTTGTTATTGTTTTACGCAAAGGGTATAAATAGAGAATAAGAAAGAGTATATGTTATTATTTATGAAAAGGTTATGAGCAGTGGAACACAAAACTGTGTTGAATAAAGGATTTTAATTAAAAACCAAACAAATTTATTTTTATTTTAAATGCAATCTATAAGCTCATTTAATAAGCGTTTTTAAAAAGGTAAAAAAACGTAACAATATTTTGTGTGTTTGCAATTATTTTTGATTACATCTTGCAAACGTTCCTGCATCGAATTTTTTGCCATTCCTCCAGAAGTATTAATTTAAGCACACTTTTAGAGTGAAATCATATTCTCGAATCCGTCGATCCAAATGTCCTCATAAATATTCGATTGGGTTGAGATCAGGTGAATGTTGGGGACAGTCTTTACGGTGTGAGGGGTATTGTACAAGACCCACAAACGAATTATTTCTGCCGTGTGATTGGGGTAATTGTCGTGTTGAAAGAAAGTCGTGTTGGCAAAGATTTGTGCAAATACTTTTCATATGTACAGTGTTGCTAAAACGGAGGTTTTTTGAAGTTGAAAGCGGCAACTTCGTTAAAAAAGCAGTCACTAAGTGTTTTTAGCTGGCGGTTTCTAGCGTTTTTCAATATACGTACATTGACTTTAGCACTCAAAAAGTCCTCTAATATAAAAATATAATAAATATTTAGATTTTTGTGGTCTCATTTGTATCTTATTAGCCTTTTATCCAGTAGAAAAACAAAAATATCTCATTTTTTTATGCTCAACGCATAATCGGAAAAGGCAAAGTATGAATATTTTAAATGCAATAATCAACTAATTAGTAATAATATACAAATCTTTTCAGATCTAGAAAAGTCAGTAAGCGTCTTGGAATTAATTTTGCGATAATATGAACTAATTTTTATCAAGGCAGTCCACGTTTTCGAGTTGGTTCATGTATTGAATGTGAAAATTTGGAAAAATTAACGCCTCTATTCAGCATCAGAAATTATATATTAATAAGATATACTATATATATGCAATTGTGTTTTCGAAAAATTTCGGTTACAAGTTATCGATAGATGACTAAAATGTGATATCTCGTAATATTAATTGCATTAGGTAGCACTATAGCTGTTTTGAAGTGTCATTTTTATATTCAGATTTAGAATGTGGTGAGGCAAAGCTGCACTGTCTGGTATGATCAGGATATCACGATGGTCAGCGTCTGGTAACTGGTGTGCTGTACTGGTGACAGCTTCTTGTAATGGGTACTGTGTTAGAAACGGCTTCCGGTAACGGGTAATGTACTGGAGACAGCTTCTAGTTAAGGCTAATGTGATGGATCCTACTCCTGGTAACTGATACTGTACTGGAGACAGCTTCTGGTAACGCGTACTGTGCTGAAGACAGCTTCTTGTAACAGGTACTGTACTGGAGAAAGCTTTTGGTAACGGGTACTGTGCTGGGGACATCTGGTAGCGGGTGTTATATTGGAGATCTTCGAGAACTGTTAATTTGTGTTAGTACGATTATAAGACGAATACGGGAGCTTTTATAATCAACAGTAGCAAGAGAAATGCGTGGGCTCTTTTCACCAGTTTTGGTTAGTAACGAGTATAAGGGGAATTCGAGAGCTCTTATCCTCAATAAGACGACGACGACAAAAAATCTTAACCTATTATCGAAACGTTTACCTCTCAAGTATTCACATTTCCGTGATTTCACTGTACTTCCGGCTATATAAATTTCAATATGATATATATTGATGTCAATCTTTTTTTGGTGAACTCCCTTTGTCAAATTTTCCCGACGAGGTCCAATTAATTACGAGAGGTTCTGGACTTCGCGGAGGTGTTTTTATAAGTTTGGAACAGTTACGGATCATATAAAGCTTTGTGACTTCTGCCGTGTGCTTGGGATCATTATCATGATAGAATTCTGGGTTGTTTGCGATACCTAATTTCTCTACGCTTTACATTTTCTTTTTGAATATGTATACCAGGGCGGGTTGATTTGTAGGGACGCAAAAAATCGTCCAAGTGACAAGGAAAATCGTATTATATAGAAACTTTTCGTATTATATGGAAACTTTTTTTACATTGGAAAATTTCAATGCGATTTGAAGGCATCTGTATGTACATGCTGATTGGGTCCAGAACGCCCAAAGAGTTTATGCGCGATCAGCATTATCTGAGAAGACTTACTGTCGATACATTTGTGATGGAAAATGAAGAGCAAAGGGCAACGGTTATGTCAGCAATGCCAACAATGCATCCCGATGATTCAACATACGTACCGCCATCGGTTGAAGAAGATATTGATAGAAGCAATGGTTCACAATACACAGAAAGATACGATAGCCTTGAAATGTGACAGATTTGGTGTGCCTAATAGAGTAGCATCAGCATTGGGAACCGCTCTTTTCCAAGATTTCGAAATGAAAGATCGGCATGCCGAACGTCTCATCTTGGATAAATCGAAAGTTCGCAGAGAAAAAGACAAATGCAGACGAGAAGTGCTTCGCAAACGGTTAGATGATACCAATTTGTTAGCGTTTTCATTCGATGTTAGAAAA
The DNA here is from genome assembly GCA_023159175.1 of Wohlfahrtia magnifica. Taxonomy (NCBI): domain Eukaryota; kingdom Metazoa; phylum Arthropoda; class Insecta; order Diptera; family Sarcophagidae; genus Wohlfahrtia; species Wohlfahrtia magnifica. The sequence continues at coordinate 1,220,406 of JAKWBJ010000216.1, read as the reverse complement.
GAACAAACAAACACTGGGCCACACAGTGGAATTATACGACGATTTGAATTACTGTTACAAAGACCATTTGCATTGGTTCGTTTGCCTTTTACACTTCAACGAACTTCAACAACCAGCACTGGACCAGGATCGACAATCGGAAAACGGAGCAATTGTCAACCGTTTTTAATTATTTGACTATATTTTACTATTTTCAGGTGGTGAACGGCTTTGAGAAAATTTCGTTGAAAAATATGCCAACCCCCTCCTACAGAAATAAAATTTAATTTTCCACCGATTCGAAATACTTATACGACATTGCCCATGCTATTTCTAGCGACGGGGTTCGGTGGATCTGGGTAACATCAAACCAGGGAAAATTGTACATTCTCACTGGCTCACCAAGGCCTCTAGATTATTACGACTATATGTGACAACGGAAAACCCATCCTAAAATTTACGGATTCTGGTGAAATTTATAATTCAATAATAATACTTCAATATAAATTATTGCAGCTCTGTCGTGTACGGTATTGTATTATTTTTCAAGTTTATTAACTGTTCACGGTTTCTACGACCTCCTTTATGCAGTATTGTCAATCAAGTATTGAAAGATATTTCATATTATGCGCAATCGGAAAATATCTTACTATCAATGCTGTTTAATGATAGCAAAGAAAAGCGAGACTGTGCTATAAAGAAAATTCTACGCTATCGAACCGATGTTGTAGACCCAACGGAACTTAGAGTTAATAAAAAACCAGATATAAAGTTTTTATTGCACAAATTACACGGAAATGATCAATTTGAATGATATAAATAACGTATTTGAACCACCATTCACGCGAAGCATTCCGTACGATACATTGACAGAATATTTAAATCAAGATCTAAACATTTCGTTACATATGCAACGAACGGAACGACATATACAGTTGCTAGCTAGCGTTTCCAAACGAGTTATACCACAAAATGTTGACGCTGTTATGGCGACGATATCTGAGAGCCGTGCGAAATTGCCCAGACTTGAAAGCAGAAAAAATTTCAAACTAGTTTTTTTAGTTTCTTTTCTATTATTAAGTTGTATTAAGAAGATATAAACTTCAAAACAAACATAGCCATTTCGCTGATTGTTTCATGTAGTGTCAAAAATTGTTTTTTTTTTAATTTTTATATGTGAGGTTCCAGGAGTGGGTCGGGCCTCCAAAGTTAGTGGGGATCGGTCATAGTGGGATTTTTCCAAATTTGACCTTTGGGTCAAAATAAGGAAGTTCAGAATTCATTTTAGAGTTATGGTTCCTCGGGCAAATTTTCTTATTTTGATCCCTAGAATACGATTTTCCTTGTCACTTGGGCGATTTTAAATCGACCCGCCCTTCTACTTTGTTTTCGTTATTTTAAAACCTATTGCATATATCGTTTCGTTCTAAAATACTTTATTATATACGAAGCTACATATAATACAAGTTTTTAAAATAATTTGTGATTTTTGTCGGCGGTATTTTTCTTTCTGTCAAATAAAGTTAGACTAGTGTACTTGCGTAGAAGGAGTTACATAAAAAACATTTTAACGCGTTGGCGGCAGAAAGTTGGTTAACTTTGAACTTTTTAACGCGTTGTGTATTTTTGACAGTTATCTGCTGACAGTAAAGGAATAAATTAAACGAATATGAATCATTTTTCAATGTACTAATAGGAGAGTAAATACGAGTATAAAACAGATGATAGAAAATATATTTTTAACGTGTGTTGTGTAACTTGAAAATTTTCATGCTCGTAAATTTTTAAACGCGCGATAGTTATCGACGAATTAACGCGTGTTATGTACATCTACCTTTAGAGTTGGTGTTATTTTGTAGCGTTTTTTGATATGCTATTTCCTGTAAGTTTTAGCAACACTGCGTATGTATCTTTTATTTTATTTCGTTTTTATTTTGTTTGTGTTCTTGTGTTACTTGTATTTGCTGCTATTGACAGCAACAACAACTATTGCTGTTCGCTCTTAGCTTTGCAAATAATTTTTGTTGTTTTCGCAATTCAGAGTGATTCATAACATCGACGTATACGGACGCCAGTTACGGAAAGACAAACCGAACCTCGTTGTTATTTTTAAATTTTTGTTTTTTTTAGCTTAAAGAAAAACAACAAAAAATTAGCAATGAAAACAGCAATTATAAGAGAAATAACTACTTTACTAACAAGAGCCAGTTAAAAAGTGGTTAAAGCTGTTTTCTTTTATAAAATATCAATCCAATAAAGAAATTTACAGAAAAAGTTTTTTTTTTTTTGAGGTGACACAGAATATAATTCAGCTTAACGGTCGTCGTGGTGTCGTTATCGTCGTCGTCGTTGTTTGTATCGAATCCTCTTTTTTCTCCTCCTCTCTCCCCCAGCACCTTAGCTTTAAAGCTGCTTTACTAAAGCAACACATATATACATACATTTCTTTTCTCTCTCTCTCTCTTTCCTTCTCACCGAGTGTTTACGTGCTGGGAATATGAATGTATAAATGCGTGTTTGTGTGCAGAAAATAACAAAAAAAGAGCTCCGGTTAAAATTTCAAAAAGTGTCGTGTCGTGTCGTCATTTTCGCCGTCAAAATCACACAACGCGTCTAGAAAATAGAAAAAATTTGTAAAGAAAAACAGCAAATAGTTATTCTTTTATTTATTTTGAATTGTTGTATTTGACAGCATCGTTGTGGTTGATGTTTGCTATCATTTTTCTCATAGTATATTGGATACGGTTTGCTTCAACTGTGGCCAGTATTATCGCATTTTATTTAACGGGTTAATTGTTTATAGCCATCCACCATTTGGTGGTAAAATGCAAAAGAAAACGAAGAATTCAGAATGATTTAAAATATGGAAAAAAATAAAACGTAAAAAACCGAAAAGAAAAAATAAATTGTGTGGTATAAGCATGATAAGAAAAAATATTTGCAGCAACAACAACAGCAATGGAAAAATTTAACAGCTGTAAGTAAAATTTGTTGTGTGTTTATTAATATTAATAAATAAAAATAAAAAATAAAAATTTACCACAATTTATTAGTCCAATTTCAATATTTTTCAAAGTCCTCATCGCTAAAAAAAAAAAAAATAAATAAACAGCAACAGCAACAATATTGTTAAATAACCTTCGTTATCTATACAGGCCCGTATATACTACACACACACATTCATATGTACACAAAAATAGTAGTATGTGTGCCACTAATGCACACACACGCATAACCCAGCAAATTGTATTCTAATCTAGTTTTCGTTTTTTAAATAATTTTTTTTTGTTAATAATATAATTCATATTTATAACTTTTTTTTCTTTTTTTTTTGTGTGTTAGAAAAGTATTTGTTATGAAATTCAAATTTAAAAAGATTGAATTTAACTGTGTGGTTCGCTAGATAGTAAGCAGATTCAAGTTTACTATTCTTTAGAATTTTAATGGTTTATATTTCGATTTCATGAATTTTCATGGCTTTTGACAAATTTGATTTGTTTGGTGTATTATTATCTCTGGATTTTCGGGCTTTTGAGCAATAAATGAAGAATAAACTTCACATATTGTAGCAGTGCTACATATTGGATGAATGCAATGTTTAAAACATCTTTAGGTCTGTCATTATAATTGTTTACCTTTAACATCGAAGTGTAAAAACATTACACAACAACTTACGCGTTACAGCAGAAACGCACAATGTACCGATAAGGCTTAAAATGTTTGATACATTATTGTCCACCCTGTATTTAAAGGCAGTGGTACAACTCACTCAGGATTTAAATACTTTAACTTTAATCAATAATTTGTGAAATTATTAACCTTATAGTCATCATCATTTATTCTTTTAACTCCTTAAAGAGCATAGGGCCTCTGAGAAACATCTAAATCATATACGGTTTTGCGCTCACCTCTTTAACTAATTCCAAGAGTGTCCAGCTTGTTCCATTTCTTTCATTACTGTCCTGCGCCATGTTGCCTTTGGCCTTCCTCTCTCTCTTCCTCGAACCTTGTGGATTCCAGTCGAGCATGATCCTGCAGACCCCATGTTGCGCTCTTCTGAGGATATGGCCCATTTGCGATTAGCAATCATATAGGACAATGGGCGCATTTTACACCTAAAGAGCAATTACTGATGACGTTTTGCCAGAAGATTTTCAAAATGCGTCCAAAGCTTAGTTATTCTAGCGTCAACATCCGCTCTTACGCCACAGTTCGGAGAAATAACATTGACAAGGTAAAAAAAAAGAATCCACAGATACAACGGGGCTGTTTTTATATAATAATTTGTGGAATTGTTGGACCCGATGATGGTCTTTGTCTTATTAACATTAACTTTCATGTGATGTTTCACTGCCTCATCTACCAGGTCATTGAGTTTCTGCTGTATGTCACTATGCCAAACCGACAGCTGACAAATGTCGTCGGCATTATCGAGATCTTCAAGCTGCTCAGTAAATGTTAATGGTAAGCCTCTGTTTCGTCAATTCACAGATTTATTGAGAATGTTATCTAAGACTATTAAAAATAATAATGGTGAGAGGATGCAGCCCTGACAAACTCCACAGTTCGTTTCATTGAATCAGACAGACGACCATTATGAAGAACTTTACAGAGTTATTAGTTTGTTTGGTATCCCAACATTGTGGAATACTTTCCATATTGATGCACGGTTGATACTATCAAAGGCCGTTCGAAAATCAATGAAAGACAAATGGACAAAAGATCCCCATTAATTTTTCTGTTCCAGTAAAATACGCTGGGTATTTTTATGATCAATACATGATCTATTACTCCGAACTCGCCTGTTGCTTACGAATAGCGCGATCAAGATTTTTATTAATGCGAGATGCGAAATGAGAGCAGAGTAATGTCCCTGTAGTTTTTGCACTGCAAAAGATCCCCTTTTTTAGGAATTTTTAATCAGTCGACAGACAATTAATCTTCACGATAATAGCGTCGAAAACGGGGTGGAGTAGTTTCGCTACTGTTTCCGGGCAAGCTCTGAGTATCATCGGTGGAATGTCGTGTGGCCTTGAGCCTTCCCTGGCATAAGATTCCTGATAGTCTTCGCGATCTCGGAGGATCTGAAGGAAGACAGATATTGATGCTACTGTTTTAGCATTATTTTCAGAAACTTTAGTGAACAAACCTCTCGAACTTGTCGTTTCTTGCTAAGAGCTCAGAAAAATGTAAATTCCTTTGGCCATGGCATGATCCTTTACGTAGCCTTTTCCGAACAACTGACCTTGTACAAGGTCTTCAAGTACGAGCGATTAACTGCCGTTCCTGCTCTGCTGGCAAGGTCGTTGAACCATTTTCTCTTATCGCCCCTACACAACCTCTTCACTGTACTATTAAGATCATTATATCTTCCAGCGGCTATATGTTTAAGAGTCTGATCTTTAATATGATCTCTGTATTTCTTTGCACGCATTCTCAGCCCTATCATCTCCCAAGTGTTTTTACTCATCCAGTATTTTCTATCCTTGGGTTCGAAGCCAAGAATATTACCGCTGGCTTGCACCACTCCGTCCAAGTGTCTATCACCTTCATGTCTGCTGGACAGTCTTCCGAGACTGTATTTTGGGTTGTGTTGTTCTATAATTTAATAACTTTGTAGTTTAAAGTTAATTGAACTTTTAATGGTTCTGGTGGACGGCGATATGATGGCGAAAACATACCGTTCGTTCTCTTGCATACTAAAACAAAGTCCAAAGTCCACAAAATAAAAAAATAATTTTCGCATTAAAAACTTTACATGTAACTCTAAATGCAAAAGGCGTAGATTGCTTGGAAAGTGTGAAATTCCAAGAATGTACGCTATGATTCAAAATCGCTTTTGTACAAAACATTCAGGAGTGGTTGCCTATGTTGACATTTTGGGCATTCGAATCAACGAACGGTGTGGTTATCCGTTTTAATACGATAAAAAGTAAAGATTTTCGGCCCTGTTCTGAGAACCGAATTCAAGTAAAATTTAGTAAATAAGTCGAAAGTATGTAAATCGATCGGCCATTTATTCTAATAAATTATTTTAAAAAAAACATTACAACAACAACGTTCGTATAAAATTTGAAGTCTGTTTTTATTAATTTTAGTCAAACTACATGTATACATACATTTTAGTATATTTAACATAAAAAAAATCTAATTTAATAAACACTCCTTAATTTCATCATTTTTTGCCACAAACATGAAGAAAATTAGTATTTTTTTTCCAGGCATCAAATTAAGTAAAGTATTTACCTACAAGTGTTGTCTATGGTGTGCTCAGTATCTACCGTAACTTAATTTTATTTTCTTTAGCGGGTTCTATTTTTACGTTTAATTTATTTCAAAAATGTATGTAATTTGCTCTGGACAGCAATTTAGCACATTTAACAAATTTTGATATTCTTCACTAATTTTTTGTTTAAAATTTTAAATTGATACATTTCGTGAATGATTAAATTCATAAGTTTTAATAAAGACCATAAAACAATAAATGCGAGCCCTAACCACTATTAATTCGTACAGCAAAGACTTTTTACAAAATCAACATTCAAGCCTATACATTTAGAAAAATAGTATCGACTACGCCACAAAGGTTATATTTTCTGAAACGTTATATTATTATCTTTAAACTAAAAAACAACAACTTTACATAATAGGATAAATGTTTTGAAAATACAAACTAAAGCCTAACTTCATTATTTTTATACAAAATTATTTGACCACGAATTAAAATTCGTTTTGTTTTTTATTACGGCAACTAGCCGCTTTAGCATTGTATTTATAAAAGTTTTGCAGTCTTCAGGGGTTACTGAGTCCTATATATCCTGTATTTAAGCTTTTAACCCACTAACAGAACGTTGTGGATTCTTTCGCAATTTTCTTTTCATGAGTGCCATAGGTTTTCTATTGTGTTGAGGTCTGGACTTGACGACGGCCAATCCAAGACATCAACGCCGTTCTCTTGTAGCCCTTTTTCGTGCTTTCTTTCTGCTTTCTGCTATATGAAAAGATGCACCATCGTGTTGGAATGTATATTCACCACAGTCAGCTAGCTTTGATACTGATGGAAGCAGATTTTCTTCAAATATATTAAGATATTTTTCCGCATTTACTATCCCATCGATGATGTAACGCCCAACGTCCTTTGAAGACATGCATCCCTACACCATAAAGTTTGCTGGAAATTTTACGGTGTGTTTTAAGTAGTCTTTGTTGTATGTCTCTGTGCTTTTACGAATAACTCTTCCCAATACATATGTCAAACTTCGACTCATTTCAAAAAATAATGGTGTCCCATTGTCTTTGCACCCAAGAACATTTTCCCTTGCCCATTATAAGCGTTTTTTCATTTTGAGTGCTTTAAGTAAAGGTTTTTCTTTTGCCTAAAAAAATATTAGTCATACAATGGTTTTTGCGACACCAAGTAAATGTTGAACATAGTTTATAGAAACCATAACCTATATTTTTCATTTGCTGACGTGTTCATTTACGGTTGACGGGTTTTCCAATAGTTTCAGACCACTTTGAACTTATATCCCTTACAGTGCTTCGGGGTTTTGTTTAATTATAGCCGCTGAAGCTCTTTTGTCGCGGGAGGTAATGTGGGATGGATATACACGACCTCGATTTTGCGACTTTTTTGCTATAATTTTTATTTTCCTCAAATTTTTTAACAATGCTTTGAATTGTTGATCTGGAAAGTTTTAGATCAGACGATATTTCCCCATAGGTCTTGTCCGGTTTTTATTTATTAATAATTATAATTCGAATTTCTTTAGAAACCGGCTTACCACGTGTCATTTTGTAAAAAAGATTAAATTTAAATAAAGAAAAATAAAAAGCTATTCCCTTTTTTGTTCTCTTTTAATTCTTTACATTGTATTAATAACGCCGCCACATTTTTGTTTTTTTTTGAATATGATCTTATTTTTCGTATTCTTTTTCGGTGAGTTTATACATTGTACGAATTAATAGTGGTCAAGTAATTTTGTGTAAAAATAATGAAGTTAGGCTTTAGTTTGTATTTTCAAAACATTTATCCTATTATGTAAAGTTGTTGTTATTTAATTTAAAGATATTAAAATAACGTTTCAGAAAATATAACCTTTGTAGCGCAGTCAATACTATTTTTCAAAATGTATAGGCTTGAATGTTGATTTTGTAAAAAAATCCTTGGTGTACTAATAGTGGTTAGGGTTCGTAGAAATAGGTCAAGGTAAATGGTAAATAAGCTCGAGTGGAATCATGGTTTGAGCCATTGCTCCCCTATTACACTTCTATAAGAAGATGGTGTGCAACGCATTAGCTCATATTCAATCCCATGGGACATACAAATTTATTACACAGTGCGCTAGGCCTAGAAAAACAACTGGCAAAAAAGACCCCTTTATTTATAGAGCCTCAGTTGCAGGCCCCATTAAATCCTCAACTCGAGCTTAAAAAAAGTTTTCAACAAAATTTGATATTAACGTCTCTTCGCCAACAATTAGAACAAAGAAAAATGAAAATAAGGCACACGTCTCAAAAATGAACTTGAAGTCTTGAATATTATTTTGCTTTAGCATACAGTGAAGCAACCGCTGTTTAGAAAAAATTACCCATGTAGTGACGAATTATAATTTTCTCGATTTGGATCTGATGAAAAATGTTATACATAGCGTTCTTAATGCATGCAACACAACCCGGGTACACATAAATGACAGTAAAGCATGTTGCCGGTAATATGATGGGGCACGGTGTTGCTTCTATAATCAAAATAGGTAGACAAATGAATCAGTACGCTTAAAAAGAATTACTTTTGAACATAATGGTCCCATCTTCAGAGGAAAACATGCCACTTAGATGGCATTTTATACATGATATTTATTCAGAACACATTTCATGTAGAGTAAAGAGTTGCTTAGAGCAAAATAACATCAACATTTTTAAGTAGCCAGCTAAATCACCAGATCTCAGTCCTGTAGTGAATCCATGGAAGAATGTAAAGCAACACATTATTGTTGTTAAACTTAAAATTGTTAGTGACTAATGGACACAAATCTGTAAGAAATGGTAAGCACGAATGATACATTGGCACATAGAAATGATTAAAACATAAACACGTAAAACACAATTTGATTCCAAAAAGTACACATATGTATGTAAGTAATGTGCTAAACCAATGTCCACCACTGTTGATACGCTAAATTTTTATAAAAAGAACTGTGGAAATCAATTTGATTTAAATTCAAGGAAACTTATTTACATACAAATATTTTTCTAAATCAAAAAATTTCACAATAGAGTTACCACTGTTTATGAAAATGTGGCTTTCATAGAGTTTTTCATTCCAAGATAGGTTTTTATTAATATAATAAAATAAATCAAAAAATGTTTGCAATGAAAATAAAGAGTTAATATATTTCCGAAGGTTTATTTACCTTCATTGTTCCCTTTTAATTAGAAATATTTTACAATAAATTGTTTGGCAACTCTATAATTTCATACCCTATGTTTTCGCAAAAAAACAAAAATATATGACTGTGACGTTTAAATACCAATTCGAATTTAGTCTCGAATAATACCAAAGCGAGTGATTTACAAAACACGAAATACGCGTTTATTCGGTTTTAAAAATTTTTCGTTTTTCAAATCGATTTGGTTTACGGAACAGGCCAGTTTAATTTTATAAATTTTTCAGCTTTGCTAAGGAAAGCGTATGGAAATTGTACTTGCAAATATTTTTTCATTAAATGTACGTGTAAATTAGAGTACGATAGGAGTGTTCTGCGAAAAAAAACTTGAAACGTAGAAAAAAGGGCGATTGCTTGCTTTTATCTTTTTATTTTTTCACGAACCGGTCGTTATAACGATGATTGCAAATATTATTATTATCATTATTATTGTTTTTAATTTATTATTTTGCCATTATTTTTTTATCTCAAATAACACTGATCTACAAAAAACAAAAAAAATTTCTGGCCTTTAAATAAAACTATATGGAATATAATGATTTTGATTCGCTGAATTAATTTTTTTTTTTGTTAAAAGAGCATTTTTTCATGATTTATAGCTTATAGCTTATTTTATTCTCAACATTCTAAACTTTAATTGAAGTGCTTAACAGGTGAAATTTTCATTCTGAAAAATTTTTTATGACTGAAAAAAAATTGCTCTAATTTTGCACGAAATTTTTTTTTTTTTCGCAACTAAGTTATGAATAACTTCAAAAATGTTGAAAATATAAAAATGTAATTCAGGTGATTTATAGGAAATTTTGTTCCTAAGCATTTGGCATTAAAATTGGTCAAGTCGTTTTCAAGTTATGAAAACGCCCATAAAAAAAATTTGAGCCAAATGTAAAAATACTTGAAACGGATTTGAATTCAGTACATCAAAATTATTATATTCCATATAGTTTTATATAAAGTCGTTATGTATTGTAGACCAGTGTAATTATCGAACCAAGTTATTTATTTTATTTTGCTTTTACGCAGTAAAATTGTTCGAAAAAGAAAATTCATGTTTTTTTTCTTAAACTTTTACTTTTGAATTAAATCGCCTCTGTATTTTCCCAGCTAGCAATTGGAAGGTTGTATTTCGACAAATCACCTTGCTGAGTCTTTTTCGAGTGCTTTTGGTGATTAAAAACTGATTAATCACTTACACTATTATTAAAAGCCTCAAAACAATGAGCGCTAATGGTTAAAACGAGTTTGATTTCAAATACAATAGCAAATTGTATAGCAATCGCAAATTAATCATCCAAAAGTTTAAACTGTGAGTATTAAATACAGTTAGAAAAGGAGTTGAAAATGACTCTAACTAAACTAACGACGAAAAAGATTCATAAATGATTCACCAAGAAGAGTCGCAGCTAGGGACAATTTTCTCCCGACAAAAGTATTTTTTCATCAGAATATGAGCACTTATTTCAAGTTTTTAATCGCGCAGAGGAGTTAAAATTGACTCAAATTTGATTAAAAACTTCAAACAATGCTGACTGGGTTTTTTTTTTGACTGATGAGTTTATGTGTTTACTTTGCATTTTTGTCTCTACTTTTTGTTTTTATTCTCTTTGTTTATTTTCCATCACTTCTGTCTGACACACAGTGTGACCAGATTTTAAAATGACATAAAGCTAAATCGCGTTCAAAAAAAAGTTAAAAAAGCTAACTTTTTCAATTGTTTTTTAACGTATATTTTTTTAGTTTGATACTAGATAAGCTTAATATATCTCTATATAAACTGTTTTCTTTAAATCTAAAAAAAAAAACATTTGTTTAGATAATAAACTAAATATCACGTTTAGAACTATTTGATCAGCAAAAAAATCAAGCTATTAATTGAACAAATTTCAATAAGAATTCAAATGAAATGTATAAATGTACATACAAAAATTTGAATTTTTTACATATACATACATATGTATATTACTAATTTGCTAGTTTAGAAATTACTCAGAAATAACAACCGATTTTGCTGAAATTTTCAAGACAGAAAAAGATCCAGCTAATGAAATAGGCTATGCTGTTTTCATAATTAAATTTGGAAGGAAAACGAGCCAAATAAGTCACATTAGTTGTCGCTTAATATTAAAAGTTTATTAAATTGACAAAACTAAACTAGTGGCTTTTTGTGTGAAATGACAAGTATTTGTTCTTTTAAAAGAAATTTTTAATTGGCAACAGTTTTCATCTACTTCAAACGTCCTTGCATTTTCCTTAAAAACACAAATAGGTGGCCCAAAACTTAATAGGATCGGGATAAATAGGAATGTTAACTTCGTTTATAATATATGCATATAGATTCTCGGGCAACACCGGATGAGTAAAGGTAGTTTTAAATAAAGTTGTAGAATTTTTTTTTTTTGTAAATTTACATTTTATTTAATCAATCCAAAATCCGAATCCAAAAAGTCCATTGGCGTTGTAACAATCTAACGTTAATTATCATTTCTTTCGTTTGGCATCCCCATTCTTTTTTCATCCCCCGTACTCAATCAATTAAAAAATATAAATTTTTACACTAGTGACGATTTAAAAAATTCTATTGATAAGAAATGTAAATTGAAATGCTCCATTTGCACAATCGAATTATTTTTTTCCGATTTAAGTTCACAATAGCAAAGAAACAAAACCAGAAAAAAGTAAATTTCATAACTAAGGTAGTAACACTTTTTGAGACATTAAAAGAAACAAATCTAATCAAGATCTAATCAAACTAATTTTTTGTTTATTTACTTACGGCATTTTGTTTTATGACAAAAAATGTTGCACTTCTATTCCTTGTCATTAAACGTCGTTTAAAATTAAGAAATATCAAGGATTTTCAAATGGCAACATTTTCAAAGATAAACACAAAACCCTTTCTTTGTATTAAATCATGTCGAAATTAAATAAGGTGAAGTTGCCTGTACAAAAACTATTTATTGCACAAAAACAACAGGCAATATAAACATAAGTTGTACACAGTTAATAGTTGTAAATTAGAAATAATTTATTTTATTGAAAATATTAATTTTCCAATAGGTATTTCGTTTTATGGACGTTTTTCAATTATAAATATTAAATATTTACATATATAGTATTTATAAATATATTATTTTTAATGCGTTTTGAAGCATGTTTATTTCGCAATAAGATATAGTTTAACGATATCCTTGGTTCGTTCTCTTTACTAAGCCACTGCTGTGCAATAAAATATTTTGACACCATGTGAACAAAAAAAAAAACCTATCAGCCGGACAAACAACTTCACCTTATATAATTTCACCAATAATTTGTTTTTTTAATGAATACAAAAGAAGGGCAATAAAAAGCAATATTTTCAACTTTTCTTTCAAAATCATATGAATTTAATAGTTAATACAAGCATCTAAGCAATGCATAAACTATTGTTTCTGTTATGCTATATTTTATTGTTTTTCGATGTCAGACTACAATGTTTGTACTATTTTTGCTCTATTGTCCTTTTTTGTTGAAATGATAAAAGCTTAATGAATTTTTGAAAAAAGCTAAATGAAAAATTTCGAAGCTAAATCGAACATAAGAAAGCTAAATTCAGCTTCAAAAAAGCTAATATGGTCACACTGCTGACACATCAACAATTTTTATGCTCTAATTTATTTAAATTATTTTTCTTAATTATCTCTTGACTTATCAACAACATTATTATGGGAACCCGTATGCTAATAATTATCTTTGCTCTTTATCGCACTGGCGAGAGCAGATTGTTTACAAAGACTTACTTTAATAACAGAGAGTAATATATTAATGAGAGAAAATATATTTATCTAAAAACCAAAAGGTCTTAAAAAATCCATATACATATGTCATGGTTCTTCAAACAAATACATTGTCATTTTGTTTGTGTGTGAGTTCTTTTATACTCAATGCACTTAGAGAAACTTATGGTTAAAAAAAGAAGTATAAAAAGGGATACAATTTTAGACTATTGATATATAAATGGTCCGCCAAATAATTTTTTTTTTTTTTGAAAATGCTATAAAAAAAACTACTGAATATTCTCTCAAATTTCTTTTTTTATTTGAAAGTACAATCCTTCCGGTTAATAATGGAAAATAATTTCATTCAAATATCTGCCTCGGCTGGCCATGAAGTAGCCTAGACGATCGGTCCAATTTTTAAGCACATTATCGATTGTGTGCAGGTGTATTTGACCAATGGCTTCACGAATATTGTCCTTTAAAGCGTCAGTTGTCTCTGGCTTGTTGGCGTAACACTTATCTTATCGGCACCCCACAAATAATAGTCCAACGGTGTCAAATCGCAGCTCCGTGGTGGCCAAACGACATCAGCTCTGCAGCTGATAATGCGATCTTCAAAAACAGGACGAAAAACATCGAGTGTAGCTTCGGCTGTCTGGCACGTAGCGCCGTCCTGTTGAAACCAAATGTTGCTATAATCCTGCTCTTCAATTTTTGTGAACAAAAATTCGTTCAAAATGCCGATAACGATCGCCATTGACTGTAACGGCCACTCCTTGCTAATTTTCGAAGAAAAATGGCCCAATTATGCCTCTGGACCAAAATCCGCACCAAACAGTGACTCGTCTTGGGTGTGTATCGGCTTTTCAATGCATGCGTGCGGCTTTTCTGTGCCCCAAATGCGACAATTTTGCTTGCTTACATACCCGCCAAGATCAAAATGAGCTTCATCTCCAACATTACCATGATTTTCAAAGTAATGTCGCAATATTTCTCAGCATTGTTCAAGCGTATACACAACCATATTCGTTCAGCGGAAGGATAAAACTAATTATCTGTCAAATCAGACATGAGCTAAGTATTACCATTCACGAAATAAGCACTAGTTGAAAAAAAAAACGTTGGCGGACCCTTTATATCGGATATAGAATGTATAGCAATAAAAACAAATATTTTAAAGTTTTACCAAAAACTCTGTGACGAAATATTATTTTTGAATCAACATTAATGATAAAATGCTGAAAGTTTTTTTTTTTTCAACCGAACTCTTTACAAGCAGTGAGGTATTGCCTACATATATCTCATTTCAGAATTTAATTATAAGTGTTTTAGAGGCTGTTATTAGCGAATATAAATTATTAGAGAGTAAGGCAGAAGATAAACAATATGAATGTAATTTTAAGTTTAAGAATTCTGAACATATTTGGCACACAATAGGTAATACTAAAATTTCATTAAATGAACCTTTGTACTTAAACTTATACAAGCTGGCTGTGCATATGTTAACTCATAGCAGAACGTGCGCTGAACGAGTTTTTTTTATAAATTAGGCCTTATGAAAAATAAGTTAACAAATAGATTAAAAGTAGAAACTTGTGCATCCATGTTGTCTTCATTAAATTTATTAGATAAGGAAATAGAATATTGGATTCCAAATAGTGAACTGATAGAAAAATATAGAAAGCAAGTTTCAAAAAAATAAATTTAAAATAAAATGCAAATAATTACAATTAATTAAGGGTCTTTTTTCTTCCGATATTTTGCTATTACTTAATGAAAAAAGAATTAATTATTTAAATGTAATAAACCTATTATATTTATGTATTAAAAAGGTCAATAAAAGTGGTATACTTATATAAAACTAGAGTTGTTGGGAGCCTTTGTGTTGTACCTGCTTTTTGATTGATGTGGATATATTAAAAAAGCTTTAACTAATACCGTTCTCTACTCAGGCAAAATTCCATATTTTTTATGGTTTTGAGGTTTGTGTTGACTGCCAAGTTATTTAAACAAAATTTAGAAACTTCAACTCTAACCATTCTCAGCATATATAAAATTTATTATTTAATTTATATTAAAGGTACCAAGCCCACCTATCCGATTCCGCCCATTTTTTATTCATTTTCATTCTAATCGTTCTCTAGATATACAAAAAAACAATATATATATACATCTTGGTATGTGAAATGCCACACCCACTTGTTCAATTTCGCTCATATTTCAAATGATAATGTGCATTATCCACTAAGTTATTTAGACCAAATTCAGAACTTACAACTATTACCGTTCCAAAGATAAACAAAAATCTATATTTTCTTTGTATGGGAGGTGCTACTCCCACTTATCCAATTCGACCCAATTTTTGACTGATGATTTGTATTGACAACAGAGTTATTTGAATTAAAGAACTTTCAATATTACCGTTTTAAAGATATAGACATATATATAAAATTTTTATGTTGGCGTGACACCGCCCTATTGAAAAAGTTATCAGTAAAAGTACACCTTTCAATGCATTTATTGTTTTGTTAATCGGTTTAGTGGTTCGCGAGTTATAAAAAGACGAAGATTTTCGTTTTCAAGTAAAACTTATGCAATACTGTCAATCACTCGCGAACCAATGGACCTACAAAAATGGCATATACATAAAAACCTTGGTATTGACTTCACCTTTCGTTTAGTCAAGGGGCCTACAAAGAAATCGCATTTCAGAGAACATCAATCACAACGGATTTTATAGTCCTCTTTTATATAATTATATAGATTTTAAATACATACATGTACCTATATTATATATATATATATATATATATATATATATATATATATATATATATATATATATATATATATGTTTATAGATAAATCACACATACATATACAAACATATAAATACACATATACATATATATATATATATATATATATATATATATGTTTATAGATAAATACACACATACATATATCAGGGGTTGTCACAAGCACTATTTGTTGATACAAATCAAAAAAAAAATATTTGTTCCAATAAAAATTAAAAAAATTATTGAAGAAAAACATACAAAATGTCTTCACGACAAAATTTCTGCATACGACAAACATGCAGTTGTTGTTGTTGTATCAGCTTCGTAATTGTATTCTTACGTTCAGTTCGGTGCGGCCTCTAAGTCAAGTCCCAGGAAGGAATAGGTTGCGCCCAGACTGATTCCGGCATAAGCTGGGTGGGAGAATCCGGGCAGCTGAATAGATGCAGTGTCCTACGCGGACTGGTTCCGCACGCTGGATCGGTGTGCTGAGCCGTATCATCGATACTTTATCCAAGCAGTCCAAATTGTAAACAAGGTGGTTGTGGATTTAGTGGGTGAAATATTAAATTTTTTAGAGTGAAAGAAAGCCATAAGGTCGTCCACTCATTTGATCTGATAAGGTCGTCTACTCATTTAATCTTTCGCAAATGTCATGAACAGTTGGGCAAGACGCCATAATGGAGTAGTCATCCGCATATGTAACGATCTCGACAATTTGATCCGAGGTTATACCTTCGGCCAAGGGCCACCAACACAGCAAGTAATTTGTATATGTTTACAAGCATGAAATGGTTTTTGTCGTTGAATAATAACTGGATGGTTCCGTAATTTATTTTTTGTAATTTTCTTCTAGTGTTGAAGGATTTATTAAAATAGTTTTGAGTTTGATTTGGACTGTTTTAGTAAATATTGAAATAAAATAATGTCTTCTCGCCAGGGAATTCCAATTGATATCAGAAATTGAGTGGTAAAATACAGAAAAGCGGTTAAATTTAAGTAAATCTACAATTCAAAGAATATTTAACAAATATAAAAACACTGGAATTATTAAAAATAAGGTTTTTAGTAGTGATCGTCCAAAAAACACTCAATCGCAAAGAGGTGAATTTGACCAAAGAATTGGCAACAAGTTCAGGAGTTAGTGTACATCCACGGACTATCCAATAAAAAAATTGAATAAAATCTATACTTGAAAATACTTGAAATGTACTTGAAAAAAGGCACTAATAAAGGAAAGAAGCATAAACTTAGTTTGGAATTTTCCCTAATGTATCTTAAAAAGGGAATTGATTTCTGGAAGTAAGTTTTGTTCAGTGGCGAATCTAAATTTAACATATTTGTAAAGTGTGGCGAAAAAGAAAGACAACGTTGTATCCTCAAAACTTAGTTTATACTGTTAAGCATGGGGTGGTAGTGGGATGGTTTAGTGTGCTGTTGCTGCTTCTGGAGTAGGAAAGTTGGTACTTATTGAAGATAATATGGATCAGTATCAGTACAAGTTCATTATATAACAAAATCTGAAACCAAGGTCAAAGTTGGATTTTCCAACTAGACAATGATTTGACTCAAATTGTCAAATATTACCATACACTTCGACTGCTGTAAACCCAGGCCTAAATATTATTGCGCATATGCGAGGGATTTACCAACGAAAAATGCGAAAAAATAATAATACTATGCCCCACATAAAATTTGAAAATTTGATTACTTTAATGCCCAAACCGTTACAGGCAGTTATAAATATCCGCGGTGCACTAATCAAATATTCACCCTTATTCTATTTGGCGTCGGCAACAACAACGGCAATTTTAAGATAACAGCAATTTAAAACAACGACAACAGCTATTTAATGTTAATATTGTAACAAAAATCAGTTTGGGCACCCCTGTCTTTTTTTATTACATTGCTAAAAACAAATAAACAAAAGGCACAAAAACAATTACGTACCTGTGTACAGAATTAAATCGATACAACAACACAAATTAAAATGTTTACAAATAAAAATATACGGCAACAACAAAAACATGCAGAAGAGAAAACAAGAGAGAAAACAAGTAACAGATAACAAACAACAATAAACAATAAGAGCTGATAGAAGTAGATGTTCACATTCGCATGGCTACATAAAAACTAAAAACAAAGAAATGGAATCTACCTGAAATATCGAGAGGTTCGAGAGCTTTCGTAGTATTGCTTACTCAGCGCTATAAAAAGCACATCGGTGCGGAGGGCAGTCAGTTTATTTGGTGTAAACTCAGCGAACGAGTTATTGGTTTGAACCACTGAGTAACCCAATTAAAACACGCGGGTTATATTGGGTATTATATTAAAAAAAACCGGTTAGGTTTATTAATTTAAAGGTTTTTGTAGTTTATTTACAACAAAAATAAATATAATTTACGTATTGCGACTACGAATGAATTCGATCAGTTTCTTTTTTTTGGCTAAAAAAAAAAGAAAGTGAATCAGCAAATTCGTCAAAATAATAATTTATGAAATCACTGCTTACATCTTTTTTCCAAATTCCGCCTCAGAAAAAACTTCTCGTCTTTTAAGGCGCTCCAACTTTCAAACCGATTTTATATTTCATCAAAGGAAGTGAATTGGTGACATGCTTGCAGATAAACTCACACCTCTTTATGCGGCTTAGATAGGTTCTGAAAATGTAGGCCGTAAAACGAGATGAATATGTGTTGTGTTTGCTTCCTTTACACTTTTTGTGTAAAGGTTTTTTAATCAGACGGAGCAATGTTCGGAAAATACGGCGAAAGCAGTATTTGATCATTTCTAATAATTGTTTTCAAAGTTTTGCGACGTAATTCCAGGCGTTGTCATGCAAACAAAAAGTTTAATTATGTCTGGCTTTGTGTTCCGGCCGTTTTTCTTATAATGCATTTTTCAAACGAAGTAATTGCAGTTTGCTGTGATCGCCGAATTTTAGCAGGTCATAGCTCTCACCAAGTGTGCAAAATTCCATTACAAATAGTAAAACAACGTAATTGTAAACAAAAAATATTGTCTACTTGAACGCAATTTGGAAAAAGTTATGAAACCCAATAACCCCCCCCCCCCCCAAAAAAAAAAGCACAATAAAACCCGGTGGGTTGTGTTTTTGCCAACCCTGGTTTGAACTCAGTGTAAAGAGTGTGTTAAGTGTGGTTAAACTATGGTTGAAAATGGTTGGGAAGTCTTTTGGTAGAAAGATCTGTGAAGTAATTGTTGTTGTAAACAGAGAGTGTAATTAAGAAAAGAAATTGCTATTGCTTCCAGCTGATTTACATTTTGTTTATTGTTTTTGATAAAATAAGTTTTGTGTTTGTGAAAAAAATAAAATTGAAATAAAAATTGTTTTAAATAAAAGTGAAAATTAAATAAATATATTTTTAATTTCTGATTCAGACCAGTCCAGTGACGAAGAAAATAAAAGGGAACTTAATAGTGGAAAGAAGACTGCTTAACATAAATCTTGTATTTGTAATTTTAAGATTTGAAAGTTATTTTCATCTAAATAAACTTTATTTTAAACATGTTTTGAATGTAATGGAGCATTATTTAAAAAATGGGACGAGATCAACCTTTGTTCCAAACACCATAAAATTAGCAGCAACATTTCATTTTACAGCCCAGAGATCGTACCAGTTCAGCGGTGGAAATGATTTTAACCTGGGACTGTCGCACTTTTTTTTGGCACTTTGGTAATATCTCCCACTGCTCCTTAAAATTGTTAAGAACAGTGCCACTCTGGAATCCTTTGGCTAGAGATGGATTTTTCTCGGACTCTTCCACCAACTACTCAAACTTGCACTTATTGGTTATTTTAATTTTTGCTATTAATTTAACAATATAAACGTATTGAAAACAAAAAACAAATACAAAAAAACAACCCAAAAAAGAAAAAATGTATAAAACACCGTTGCTTTCTTCTAACTTTTTGAAACACAAAACAAAGCAGCGCAGGACAATACCAAAAACGCAGACGACAAAATCAAAGGCAATTAAACACAATAACAATGTCTACAATCATTGACATTGACAATATTGCCAATTGAAATACGGAGTTGAATCAAAACAAAAAACGACGTAGTCTTTTGTTGCCGACAACAAGTAGAATAAGGGTGATTGATTTTATTAATTAATAAGACTTTTTTTTACTGTGAGCCAGTCAAAGTGATCTTGGCTATATTTTTGTAACATAGTTTTTGATATCTGATAAAAAGCTTATCTGTAGCCATATTTTGTAATTCTGCAAAGCTTTTTTCAGTGTCGTAGCTAAAATTTTAAATTTTGTATGAATTATACCGATCGAAATTTGTTGTTGCTAAAATATAAGTTAAACAAAAATTTATTTTAAATGTTTATTTTAATGCTGATTTTTTTTAAATTTTAGATGAATAATGGGGGGAATAGCAGAAAGGGTGAGAA